>CM071924.1:56681366-57278689 GCA_016081115.2 Rehmannia glutinosa | reverse complement strand
CTGTTTTAGGTAGATTTTCCATTTGATATGATGAACGATGAATGAGCTTTTATGAAATGAATTGTTGCTTTTCCATTCTTATTGCCTCTTGAATTTTAAAGATTTTCCTATAGTTCAATCATTTGCTTTTTAGATACCTTCAGAACAAATGTAAGGGATAATTACAGTAGTTTGGCCTGATTAAAAATAAAATCCGGTTATATTTTAAAATTATAAAAACTCCCTTGAGGTTTATGTATTTTTTAGAAATTACCTCCCTCATGAGTAGGTGCAATTTGTAAAATAGAAACATATATTAGGGGGGTGTTGTGAGAGTTTTTAGTAATTAGGCTAAACCTCAAGGGTAGGATATGTAATTTACCCATAAAAGTAAGAAGCAAAGAAGCATAGACAAATAAGACAATAGAACATTGTGAAACTAAACGTAAATCAACCAATCTCATTTGTTACTCGATATTGATCATCTTTACAGTTCCTTTATTCACTTTTAATCAGCTGAAAGTGCATGCATGCCAAATTGATATGCCAATTACAAAATGACAAGCTTTCAGTTCTCAGCTTTTTGGAAAACCAAGCCATATTGCTGATGTACATGCCTAGTGCAAAAGCAAAGAGAACAGCCAGAACCATCGTCATCTTCTGCCTCGTCATCCTCAATTTGGCTGCTGGACTTCCTGCATCGAGCTTATAATCATCTACTTTAGCTACAGCATTACGGTTAGTTCCTTTATTTGCCAACTCAGCATCAGTTTTTCCTGAAACGTTTTCATGTTTATCACCACTACTTCTTGCAGTAGCCTTGTGATCATCATTGATGTTGCCAGTTTTCTCCGGTATATTATTTCTTTCTTCCTTTTTAGTACCCTCTGATTTGCTACTTTTCTGCTCGTCTTTTGCTTCTTTATTGTGAACTGGTTTATCTGGGGTGGTGGCTTGTTCATGATCAGTTTTGGAGCCGGTGGCTCGTCTGCTGGAATCCGAGAGTGTGGAGTTTTTGAGGGTCGGGTTTTTTGTTCTTCTTTCTCTGCCGGAACGATCAGTTTCGGCTGCCTCACATACAATATGCCATCTTCAAATTTGGCAGTGATTTTGTTGGTGTCACAATTTGCTGATACAGGGAAATCTTTCTGGAAACTGCTCCATTTGTTATCCCCAAGTGGCCTTGTGCCGCTGATCTTCAGCACTCCTGTTCTGGTTAGTTGAACTCTCAATTGTTCTTTTGTGAACCCTGAAATTTTTTAATGCATCTTGCCTTACACATATAATTTGTGTAATGATGATAGTTGATGTGATGTTTTTAATAAAATTATAACTGGATGTGATTGCAAAAATGAGAATGAATGAATAGTTTTTTTTTTCTCTTTAATTTTCAAAAACAATCGCATGTTAGGGCAAAAAGAGTTTTTGAGAGAAAATGTTGCAAAAAAATTTAACCACCAAAAACTCCCTTAGTCTTCTTAATCAGGGGTTCCTTTAGAAAAAATATTATATGCTTTTATTTCAAGCATTCAAATGAACTCTGGCACAACAAATTTCAAAAGACAAAATAAATGGAACTTAAATTCCGGGTATAATATTATGGGTAATTACAAAATACCCTTGATATTCAGCCTAATTACAAAAAAAATCCACACATCTTTCAAAAGTATAAATAACTCCCTGACAATTGTTTCTTTTTACAAATTGCACCCTAAGAGATGTTATTTGTTAAGCAAATACAAACCTCAAGTTAAAGTATGTAATACTTTAAGGGGGTATTTGTCATTTAAAAGATAATTGGAATTTTTGTAATTAGGCTAAATTTGAAGGTAGTTTTTACAATTTACCATTATATTTTTAGTCATCACAACATACATTATGGACCTATACTGTCTTGTGATTGCAATAGCATAACATGAGCATGAAATTGCCTGAAATAATGATTGAAGAAAATCTACATCGAAAAAATAAGACGGCAATGGGGGTGGGGCGTCGGATTAGTTAGCATACCAGGAAGATATATGAGGAGAGTGTCGCAATCTTCCTCCTGTACAAAATCAGACAGTGGTTCAAAATTATTCGTGTTCGTTGCTGCAGCTCCCAACTTTGCATCCATATCTTTATTGGTTCGAATTATGTTATCTCACTATATATTGTGTGTGATGTTTTTCCCTGTTGAATGAGAAAGAAAAGATGGTGGCTGTTGAACACAAATGTATGTTATATAACAAGATATTGTCAAAAAAATTGAAGTTCCTTGGGACTAGTTTAGTATTTTATCTTTCTTTGAGAATAGATATACCTTTATTGGCATGCATGCTTTGTTCCAATGTGAATCTTGTTTTTGGGTGTTTCAGGAGGATTTCCTTTTCTGCAAATGGAAGATTGTGGCTTATTCTTTTTACACCTATAATGAGGAAAAGAACAAAAGTTTCTCTTTTCATTCTTTATGAACATTTGCCTGAATTTTTTTTTTTTTTTTTTTTTTTTTTTTTTTGTGCTTTTGTTTGTAGCTTCCTGCTGAGGAAAAGAACAAAAGTTTCTCTTAAAGAGAACAATTATTTCATTCTTTATGAACATTTGCCTGAATTATGGTTTTACTGGTAAAGTGTGCGTGTGTGTGTGTGAGTGACATGGTGAAAGATGCATGCAAAAATAATGATTTGCCGACATTCCATTGTCTTCTTCAGGGATAATTACAAAAATTACTCCTAAAGTCAAAAACTAATTACAAAAGATACAGTTATCTTTAATATTATAAATTTTCAAGGTTTGGATTCGTTATACAATTGACCCCTAGCACCCGTGCAATTTATATAATAGAAACATATGCTAAGATGGTGTTTGTAACGTCTTTTTATAATCAGGCAAAGTTGATAGTATTTGTAATTATCTCTTTCCTTAATCATATTTTCTTATCTATATTGACGTGGGGGTCCTTCTAAAGATTCGAGGAACTTTTTATTAGTATCTTATGTTTAAAAAGAAAATATGACCTGTAATTTCTTCAAACAAAGTGTCTAACCTTCTAAAAGAAATCTGATTAAGTTATCAAAGGTAGTTTCCTATTTAAGTGTATCCATTTTAACTATTGAAACACTTTTCGTACTTATGAAAAAACTGAAAATGTGAAGAAATTAGAGCGTTGAATAGGAAAAAAAAATGAAAGAGGATAGGATTGTTGTGATAAATTACCAAAATCATGTGATTCAATAGTCATCAATTTTACCAATAAATTGTTGAAGTTCATTCCATGAAGAAACACCGAAAATATTTATCACTCTTTTGTTTTTGCTTATTATTCTGATTCGCATCTTTATCAATATAATATATTTGTATTATCATCATGGAAAATACAAATTATCTACATGGATTTTATTGTACGATAATATTACGCTTATTATTGTCGGTTGGGTCGAGGGCTAAAAAATGTTGTAAGGATGGAGTAGTAACACTGGGCCAGACTACATGAAAAACTCAATCCAGTCCATTTAAATTTTAATCTTAAAACCACATCCACAAAAGAATGCTTTCGAGCCCGAATTGGTTAATTTTGAGTCTATTCTAAAAGCATAGACTAATTGATTTTCTTGACTAGTTACTTTTAAGATAAAAAGTTATAAAATCTTGATCACTTTAATGATGTCATATCAATTAGTCATCCTAGTTGAAATTTACAGGGACTTCAACTGAATTTGATATTAATTCTATATATCGGATTCCTTTAAAAATAATATATATATATATATATATATATATAAGAGAAATCTCTCAAAATAGTAGCTCAAAATCCCCCCCTCCCCCCACCACAATTTAATTTTCTATAATTAAAATTTGTACAATAAAAAATAGTAAAGACTTGTATGAGACGGTCTCACGAACATAATCCATGAGACGGATCCTATATGTATATAAAACTTCAACTCAAACCCAAACCTATAAAAGAAACCCATGATTTTTGTGTTTTGTAGGAACCGTCTCATTAATTTAAATCCATGAGACGGTCTCATATAAGACCACCTCTAAAAAAATATTGATTAATATTCAAATGACAGGTTTTGGTAATACACTTTTAAGGTCCCTTAATTAAAATTATATAAAACTTAGCTTTCTAAATTTGTGTGTACTACATTAATTATTATATTTTTCCTTTTTTTTTATTTTTTAAATTTAATAACTTTTTCGTTTTTTATCAGTTTCTGACATATAATATATCAAAATAATCGTAAATTTATGATCGTCAGTTTGACACACATATTGCATATATAAAATTAACAAACATAATAAATAAAATATATAAAATATATTCAATCAAAATTTTATTTGTAATGGGTTTTAAAAGTTATGCATTTGGGCTATTAGATATCAATTTATATTTTCATGTATTTCGGTTATTTGTACTATTTATATAGTTGTTATTTCGGCTAAAATAATTTTTTCATAGTTATATAGAATTGTATTTAAGTTGATTAAATTAAGCTAAAAAAAGACATATTTTAATTGAAGAAAATATCTCAAAATATATATCAAATTATTATGTATATATTACATATATATCCACACACAACATTATATATATTTATGTAAGAAAACAAATACATAGTCTTGACTCTTGAGTGTATTTTTTATGATTATCATGTATGATATTTTTCTACTTTTTGACTTCATTAATTTAAAACATTAAATTGTATTTCTTGCCTATTGTCTGATGTTATTTTAAAATTATTACAACACAGAGTTCATATAATTATTAGAAAAATGCATATGTCACAATACAAAAATAGAGACCTCACAAATATACAACTCTTACGTTCCACGGAGTCACATCTAATAATAATAACAATAATGCCTTTATTTAAATTTAAACTTTTTAGAATTACAATTGAACTTGAATCTTTAATACTATAATCGTTGACTAATTGAAACTTGAAATGATCATTTATTTATCTTTTTGGTCCCATGCTCAAGACCCCTAACCCTTTTCCACAACCATATGGAGGATGTCAATTATAGTTAGATGAATTAATTGTACTCTACCTTTATTCTAATACAGAAGTTAAAGATTTAGTTTCATACTATTATATTGTTGGGGGCCTTTTATTCTTAATATATAATACAATTTATATATTTATTTAATACCATTAATTACCTATTAATTAGTGGGCTATAGATGGAATATCCCTGCCACGGGGTCCAAATCCAGCCCACAAGTCATTTTCTCCTACGCGGCGTTACCCAGGTATATAAAAGTTCCTCCTCTTTATTTGTAAGTCAGATTCTCATAATCTCACTTAATTCATATTCAATATTTGTTTACTATCTATTATTATCTCTCGTTCATTGTGCTGGCTTGAGTATCGGATGGGCCTCCCTGGTACCACTCCAAGGATCCCCTAACCATGTTTTGTGTGTTGCAGGCAAGTTCTCATTACTGAAGACTTCCAGCGTTGGGAGAAAAAGACTTGGGCTAATTCAGGAACCTTGACTTGGAGTGATCTGCCCTAAAAATCAGCATTATTTTGGCACCATCTGTAGGAACAACCAAACGACACGAAGATGCAGACCCGATCTCAAGCATGTGGAGCCAGATCTCAAGTTGTTGGTCATAGAGTCAGAGACTAGCAAGAGGAACGTCCACCTGGAAGATTGGGGGGGCAACCTTCCTTCTCCTAGAAGAGTGTCGCCCCCGCCACAAGCAAGAGAAGTGCGCCCATTCTCCCGGGAGCTCCGCCCACCGAGAAGTTCACCTAACCCAGGAAGCCCTCCAAGCCCTGCTTGACAAAGCTTCCCGAGTTTCTTTGAGGAATCAGGCAATGGCAAAAGCTACTGGGAGACCTCTCCTAAGCTCCACTAGACGCTGAAGACCCCAACTTGGGGGAAAGAGATAGAAGAAATAAAGGACTTTGAGAAAATCAAGAAGACCAATGGACTCCCGCTGGAGGAGAAGTTCAAAATGGAGCTCAAGGCTCCCAACTCCACACTCACATGCCCACAGAAGAGTCGCAGGGTGTACACATTAGCCAAGCCAACTCATAGGCCACCGTTTTAGGGAAGAGTACACTGGCCTTGCCATCCTAGCCGAGCCATTGCTCTGGGGCATCAAGACATCCAACCTCCCGGAGTATGATGGAACTGTAGGTACTCAAGAGCGCTTAGATAAATTATACACGAAGGCGGATCTCTATGATATGACAGACATTTTCTACTATAAATTGTTCTGGACAACTCTGACCAAGCCGCACTGACTTGGTTCAATCAGCTCCCAGTTGGATCAACCACTGCGATGGACAAGCTCACTGATGATTTCATGTGACAATTATCCATCAACCGAAAATGTCCCAAGACCATTGCTCATATTTTTCAAGTAAAACAAAAAGAAAGAGAGTCGATGGGAAACTTCATGAAGCGATTCATGGAAGCCGTCAACTCCAAAGCTAGGAACACCGTGCATGAAGATAGACTGCCGAAAATACACGAGGATAATCCCCTCTTTTTGGAGGGACACCCATCACCAGCTTAAGGGGTGTCTTTGACCTAAAGGGGCTCATTTCCCAATTCACTCCTCTCTGAGGATCTCCACGAGCTGAAGAAGTCTCCCTGGTTCAAGAAGCACTTCGTTCTTTACTGAAGGAAATCGCCCAAGACAACATGTCGTATCAGGCCATAGCAGGTGTTGCATGAAAGACCCCTCATAAGGGCACCCTGCCATAGCAGGCCACAACAGCGGATGCATGAAGACCCCTCACAGCTCCAACAATTGTGGATGACCCTCACTCAACTGGAATGGAAGGGCGGAACAACCGACTGGAGGACAACTGAACTCTAAAACAACCATCACGCTACTAGAGAATAAGCAGGCATTGGAATCCAACCAGGACATTCACAAGCCTCATCCACACTCTTGTTGAGGAGTCAAAAAACGTAAAGACTTGTCAATCTACATTGGAGCAGAACTCCCAAGAAGACATGCTGACTATCCCTTCTCAACTAAAAGAAGCTCCATAAATCTCCAATCATTGGAGAAATATGTCCCAACACAGAAGGAGAAAGAAATACTCAACTATTTGGAGAGGACAAAGACTCCCAAGACGAATAAAGCAGAACCATGAAGAAATCAGTCCAAGGATCTACTGCACACGAGACAAGAAGTAGTTAAGCGTTTGTTTTCCCCTCACACTCGCACAAGAACACGGTTGTCAGCACCCAACTATGTCGTTGAGCAATTCTACTTGCCATCCTCTCTTGACAAGAGGTTCCCTCATATCTCCTCGAAACTCACAAATTTCTGCTCAAGCCGCTCAAGTGAAATAGATACATTCCCTGAGGCCACTCAGAAGAGCCAGACACAATCTAGAGCCCTGAGCCTCAAAAATGGAAGTAGAATTCATTCAACTATACCAGTGAAACTACTTCCTAGAGATATCAAAACTTCACAACTCCGGAAGAGCAATAACAAAGAGATCCCCAACGAATACTTGGATAATAACCCTCCAACTAAAATCACACCAAGAGAGACTCACATATCTTGGGAATCATTAACATCATTTATGGAAGTTCAAAAAATGGAGACCATGGAATACACTTCCAACATATATGAGTGACGCAATGAAACCAACATAGACAACACTCCCAAGCAGAATAAGGGACTACAAGACTCAGGAAGACCATGTCTGAACCAACCCAGTTTTCTCGCATCCACCATCATGCTAAAGGTTGAGTTCCTAACAAACACAATAGCTGAGAAGCCACTCGTGAAAACCCGCGCAAGACAGAGTGCCCATCCACATTTGGGCGCCCATCCTGGGTCTCCCCGCGGGCTCTACATAACAACACCAAAGAATGCAACATTCGAGGAGGAAGCTTAATAAAGTCCACCAAAAGCTCTGTGTCGCCATGTGTCGTGCATCGAATAAAGAATATTCATGTGACTGGAGTCATCAACAGAATCTCTAAAGACCCTGGGCGGAGAGGCAATCTCCCTAGAAAAGACGATGATCAAACCATGCAACCTTAGGAGTTGCGGACCTCGCCAGCTCCCCCAAACATCATTACTCGCCAAGCAATGCGATGGTTCATGTTCATTCACGGGTTCTCCTCAACAAAATTGTTGTCCTCTGGCGACCCTGGAGGGAACGGGTCCCCTCACAAGGGATCATCATAAAACTTTACCCTCATCCAGTGCTCCCGGAGAAGAGGGGTCTCCTCACGAGGACCCTCACAATCTAATTGAAAATTTATCCTCCTCTACACTCCCAAATGGGAGAGGTCTCCTCACGAGGACCCTCACGATGTAATAAAAAATTTACCCTCCTCTAGCACTCCTAGGGGAGAGGGGTCTCCTCACGGGGATCCTCACAATCTAGTCAAAAATTTACCCTTCTCCAATGCTCCCTAGGGGAGGGGTTCCCTCATGGGGATTCTCACGATCTAAGTAAAAACTTAAATAGAGCGATCTCCTCACGAGGATCTTCACAATCTAATTTCTAATTGGAAATATAAACCTCCTCTGGCACTCCCGGAGAGAAGGGGTCTCCTCATGGGAATCCTTATAATCTAATCGAAAACTTAAACCTCCTCCAGTGCTCCCATGGGGAAGGGGTCTCCTCACAGAGATCCTCACAATCTAATCAGAATATTAAACCTCCGGCACAAGGGGCTCCTCGTAAATTTTCCCTCCTCTGGTGCTCCCGGAGGTGAGGGGCTCCCTCGCAAGGGGTCCTCGTAAAATTTCCCCCGTCCGGCGCTCCCAGAGGGGAGGGACTCCCTCACAATGGGGTCCTCGTAAACCCTGAATAGAAGAATGTGCCACCAAGTGAGCTACCATCCTAAGAAAGTTTTAAATACTTATAATAAAATATTTTAAGAGATATGAGAAATTTTTAAGTAATGAAGACGAAATTTTTGAAGTAAAAGAAAACAAAAGGTCTTGGAATAAATGTTATAATATTGCATTAGACATGTATTCATGCATGAGATTACTTGTTGAGCTTTTTAAGCTCATCCCACAAATGTTTAATATTTTGGATGAGAACCTAGATGAGGAAGGAGATGGCATAGCGCAAAGAACTCGTGAACCTATGTGTTTCATGATTTTCATATCTTTCAAGTTTTTGTTTTCATTGAAAAAAAATAAGATGAAGTTTGAATCTTTAATTTCTATTGGGATGTTGAATCTCATTTTTCATTTCAGTATGGATATTTACGGATTATTAGTTATTTCAATTATCGGTCTTTATTTATTTGCAAACTCTAAAATGAAGAAAAGTTTTTATTCTGCATTTTTAAGAAATCTTTAAAGTATTTCTATTATAATTACTTATTTTTATTAAAATTCAAGTAAGCTAGAAGGTGCTACATTTTGTGGTACCAAAGCAGAGGTTTTTAAAATTGGTTCTATAGACTTCAAAAGATTTTATTTAGAAAATGTCTTAAGTCAATAAGTCATGGATTCTAAGTCGCGCTTTGAGCATCTTCCTCCGCAATTCGGTAAGGATTACATTTACTGTCATTATTAATTGATATATTTTGTTTCTACGAAATATATGCTTGTATGAAACTAGTTGATGTTTCGATCGAGTAGGATATAAATGAATCGTGTATTTTTTTTAAAATAAATATTAGATTGGAACATATGATTGCGAGAATTTAATAACCTAATAAACCTATTTCAGTTAATATACAATGAACCGTAACACTCGCTCGACTCACCACCACGATAATGGTTCTAACACCAACAATGCTCAAGGGACTCCCCTGACTGTCGAGGCTCTCTTGCAAGCCTTGACTACTTTTGGTTAAGCTAATCAGACCAGACACACTGACATTCCTTAAAGAAATCGATTATCGAACTTCCTTAGGTTATCCCCGCTAGAGATGTTAAACAGTCGCGACCCATTGGCCCAGACCGTTTAAACCAGAAAAAAGAGGGTTAGGGCCGAATTATTTGGCCCGTTTAAATTTGGGCCTTTTTAGCCTGGACCGTTTAAACCGAAGCCTGTTAGGGCTAGCCCGAAGGTTAACCAGGCTAGCCCGCATTAGCCTTGAGCTATTTTTATTTTTTTAAAAATAAATATAATTCTTGTATTTTATATCTACGTTTATTACTTATTACTAGTAAATTTATGTTTCAAATTCACATCTCCCTCATCTTTAAGTTTTACTTTATTAAACAAGGTATAAATTCTTGAAAAAAATCCTTTTTTATTTGTTTTATTTATTACTTAATTTAGTTTTCTGAATTTTATTATGAATAAGAAAATATCACGTAGTTTTATTAATTATTTAGGATATAAATTATATTTCTAAATGATGCTCAATCTAATTTTATAATTTTATTAATGCAATGTAATTATAACCTATGCGTGACTGTTTATAATAAATAGATCAACTTTAACTGTTAAACTTAAATGTTATATATGCTCAAGTTAAAAAGTTTAGATTTAAATATCTAATTTTGAAAATTTTAACTTATAGTCATATGAGTAATTACGAGAAAAGGGTTAATTAAGGTAGCTTTAATTATTATTATTTTATTTTCAAAATTTAAATCATAAAATATTTAATTTTATAAGTTTGTTAATGTAATGTAATTAGAAACTTTGCATGAATTTTATTTACGACGAATAGTTTAACTTAAATGTTAAACTTAAATGTTATATATATTAAAGTTTAAATTTTAAATTTAAATATATAATTTTTAATTTTTTGACTTATAGCCCATAGTGGCCCGTTTAACTCAAGTCCGTTAGGGTTAGAGTTAGGTTCCAATATTACCCGCCCGTTTAACAGGTTGGCAGAAGACGGTTTAGTCCGAATCTCGCTAGGGGCGGCTCTAGGGCTAGGGTCACTGTTTAACACCTCTAATCCCCGCCATTCTTTTTGGGTACCACCGATCCTATCAAGCGGGGATGACTTCGAGATGCGAAATTTTTTTCCATAATCGAGCGACCGACGAGCGAACGTGTTAACTATGTAACGTTTGTGTTGCGAGGCGATGCATATGATTGGTGGATGATGGTGCAACATCGATCGAGTGCGATGATAGCCCCTTCACTTGGAAAAAGATTCACAGAAGTCTTCTATGATAAATACTTTTCGAGGAGTGTTCGCCAACAAAAGGAAAGATAATTTATACAAGCGAACAGAGGAATGACGGTGGGCGAATACGGCGGAATTTACCAATTGTCCAAATTTTCTCCTGACTTGGTTGCTACCGAGGAACGAAGAGCCAGACGATTCGAAGAAGGGCTCCGATCCCAAATCAAGCTTGCCGTGACTTCTTTTGAGCTAACTACTTATTGCGAAGCTATCAACAAAGCTATGTTGGTGGAAAGGCGCAATATGTGAATCGGGAAGAGATGAGGATCCAACAAGGAGGACAAAAAGTTCAAGATAGAGAACCCAAATGTTTGGAATATAATGGCCAAAAAAGAAAGCAAGTACAGGTTCCACAGGGTGCCTCACATAATAAACAACCAAGGGTTATTTGCACTAAATGTGGTAAGACACATCGGGGATAATGCTTGTTTGGTTTAGGAGTTTTGTTTTAATTGTAAGAATCATGGACACATAGCACTAAACTGCCTGGAGAGGAAGAAGCCCACTCAGGTTAGAGTGTTCACAATGACGCAAATAGAAGTCAAGAAAGCAAACAGACGTGGCGGTCGATAACAAATTAATTCTTACATTTTTTAATGAATTTCATATTATTATGATTCATGCATGTTTTGAGTGTGTAATTATTTTCGTAGGATCTATGAATGTTTATGATATACATGTTTATATGTTAATTGATTCTGGAGCTTCAGACTCCTTTGTGAACTCCAAATTTGTAGTGAACCTGTCCGATTATGCTACTTCATTGGACACTATTATCAGCATATCAATTCCTTTGGGGGATGTTAAGAACTCAGTCTTAGTTTACACTAATTGTCCGGTTTCCATTGATGGGAGAGAGTTATCTCGATCTTATTGTATTGAATATTCATGACTTTGATGTCATTCTAGGAGTGGATTGGTTATCCAAACATCACGCAACAATCGATTCACGAGCTCAAAGGGTTGTCTTTTATCCATTTCAGGACTCCCAATTATTCCATGAGGGAGTCTCATCAAAACATGTTAACTCTATCATCCCAGCTATGAAGGCCCATAAATTTCTAAACAAAGAGTGTGAAGCTTATCTATCCTCAATAACTAAAGTTTCAAAAGAATGTCCCCTTATTGATCAAATTTCCATTGTCTGTGAATATCCCGATGTATTGCTTAAGGATCTTCATGGCGTTCCGCCAGAAAGAGATGTGGAATTTGTTATAGAATTAGTGCCTGGAATGACTACTATATCCAAGGCAATGTATCGAATGGCTCCTCTGAATCGAAAGAAATCAAGGAGCGGCTACAAGATTTGCTCGATAAAGAATTCATTAGACGGAGTTTCCCACCTTGGGGTATACCAGTCTCATTTGTCAAAAAGAAAGATGGGACGAGGAGACTGTGTATTGATTACCATGAACTTAATAAGGTGACTATCAAGAACAAAGACCTTTTTCCAAGAATTGAGGAACTATTTGACCAACTTCAGGGTGCTGGGTATTTTTCTAAGATCGATTTGAGATCAGGCTACCATCAATAGCGCAATCGAGAAGAAGATATTCCAAAAACCACATTCTATTCTCTCTACGGTCACTATGAATTCTTTGTCATGCCTTTTGGTTTGACTAATGCCCCAGCTGCATTCATGGACTTAGTGAATTGCATCTTTTCCAATTATCTTGATCAATTCGTCATAGTGTTTATTGACGACATCCTTATCTATTCTCGGTTGAAAGAAGAGCTCAAAAAATATTTAAAACTAGTATTACGGAGACTCGAGAGAAAAACTATTCGCAAAATTCAAGTAAATGCGAAGTTCGGTTAGACAATGTTCCTTTCTTGGGACATGTTGTTGCTCGAGAGGGGATTTCTATAGATCCTAGCAGAGTTGAAGTGGTACAAAACTGGATATGCAAAAGAATGTATAAGAGATCCGCAATTTTCTTAGGTTAGCAAGCTATTACAGAAAATTTGTCGATGGTTTATCTAAGATCTCCACTCCACTGACTCAACTAACAAGGAAAAACACAAAATTCCAATAGAATGACAAGTGTGAAAAGAGCTTCACAGATTTGAAAGAATGGTTGACGATGACCACAATTCTTAGACTACCGAGTGAGATCGATGGTTTCATTATCTATAGTGATGCATCGATGAAAGGTTTAGGTTATGTTGTTATGCAACATCATAAAATAACTTCCTACGCTTCTATACAACTGAAGGATTATTAGAAAAATTATCCAACTCAAGATCTGGAATTAACAGCTATGTTGTTTGCCTTAAAAATATGGCGACACTACTTATACGGGGGCTAGGTATGAAATTTACACTAATCATAAAAGTCTAAAATATTTCTTCACTCAGAAAAAGCTTAACATGAGACAATGCAGATGGCTTGAACTAGTGAAGGACTACGATTGTGTTATCAATTATCATATGGGTAAAGCGATGTGGTAGCAAATGCTTTGAGCCGCAAAGGTCAATGATCTATTTTTGTTGTGAATTTTGTTCAACAATTGCTATTAAAAGTCATAAAAAATCTTGAGTTGGGAATTATTTCCCAAAAAAATTAAGTTATTTGGCTGCCCTGACTTTACAACCATCAATTCTGGAAAGGTAACAACTAGAAGACCCAAAGTTAAGTAAGATTCACTCAGAGTTCATTGAAGGAAAACAACATGACTATACGATCTCAACAGATAGAACTTTACGTTTTGGTAATAGAGTTATAGTCCCCAACAATGAGGACTTGAAACTATATGGAATGTGCCGGATATACCATCCAAGTCTCCCCTAATGAACTTGGAACTCCAGCTGATACGACTATGATGCCGATTGGATTCGACTTTGATGTTGTATGGCCATAGGAATAGTCCGTTGATGAAGCCGACTTCCGCAAAGCCTTCAAAGCCATCTGTGCAGAGATTAAACACATGGAGCATGGATTTGCGACATTATACCAATGGCTAGACAACCGCAATGCCAACATCACTAGAGATATCCGAGGAGCAGTTTTAAGAATAAGAGAATGTATTGGGCAGACAAAGGCATTAAGGCGTGAGCAGGTCACATACTTCAAGTCCTTATTTACAAAAATGGTGATCTGGAGCTCAGACAGTGCCAAGTTCCAACAACGTCAGAGGGACCACATGTTTAGGATGGATCAATCTCATAAGAGTGATATGGAGTTGCTCAAGGCTCAACATAAGTCAGAAATTCAGAGGATGGAGGCCAATATGGAACAACAAATAAAGGTGCTCCAAACTGAGATGAAGCTGATGGCAGCTGAGTCAATGGCCTTGAGATCCAAATTCCGAGCAGCACACTCCACAACTCACGACAAGTAGGATATGACGAAGAGTAATATGGATCTACTCCTAAGTGGAGTATTCCCTTAGTTGGCTCTACCCCTTGGTGATGATGCCAAAAAGGGGGGAAGAAGAAAGTAAAGAACAACAAATGAGTAATAAGGATGGACAGAAAGGGGAAGCAAGCAAGGGGGAAGGCAGTGAAATGAAGAAGTCAGCCTTGAAAATCATGCTTGCTAAGACCCCACAGCAAGGTGAAGTTATAGCCTCGATTCTCAGCCAACTGCCGAAAGAACTATCCTTAGAAGACAAAGCTGATTTGGCAGTCAAACAGTTAAGAAAAGCCATTGAAGCTGAATTCAAAAAGGTAGCTGAGAAGCACTCCAAAAGAAGTAAAGACATAAAAGCAAGGTTCGAAGGCCCCCCAATTGGATTGTTGAGAGATTCCCCAGCTGTAAGACCCCCTCGAGAAATCTTGATGCCTGACTCAGGATCTGAACCTAGATTACTAGAGGAGTTTCAAACTCTAGCCGCAGAAGGTTACTTCAAGAATATGACTCTACCCCAGGCATGGGACTTGTATTGAGAGAAATGACTCGATTTATGCAAATCAGCTGAGAGGCAGCAGAGTTCGAGTAGTCAGTCAACTGGGAAAACACCCGTACAGTACATTTCTAGAAGAGGAGCTTAGTCATACCGAGAAAAGGGAAGGTTTGGAAGTGATGGAAGAGACAGAGGTACTCCACCACAGCCAAGACCCAAAGACGTAAGATATATTGATCCACAGAAGAAGGGAGTCAACTCTTTTGGGTTGGGTATGACACTCTTGCTAATATTGAAGTGCAATGAAGAATGCGAGAGGCAAGGAGAAGACAAGAAGTTTGAAAATGAAAGGCTCGACCATGAATGGGAAAGAAAGAGAGAAGAGAAGACCCTTTGCTAAACGAGCTTATGAATAGAGAAAAAGAGTTGAAGAAGACCGAAGGAGAGCTAAAGATGAAGAGAAAAGAAGGAAGCAGTCGAGGAGTTGAAGACGGCTGAAACCCCTTCATATGTATTTTACTTAGCTGTAAATAAAAAATTTGTAAGTTTTTCTGTAAAACTTTAAATCTCTGATACTTGTTGTAAGTTGTGAGCTAAGGCTCTAATACATGTGTACTAAATCATCATAGCTCTGGTACATTTGTATAGATAGTATAGCTCTGATACAATGTATAGGGTATACTTTGTAAAAGCATTGTAAAGTGCGTTTGTAAAGTACAAGAATGATATGTTCAATAAAGTTAACATATTCTACGCATACATTCTTTGTTACTGCACTATTTACTTTGTTGTATTTATTTAAGTTTTGGCATCATCAAAAAGGGGAAAATTGTTAGGAAAATTTATGTTTAGATTTTGATGATACCATGTAAAACTTAGAATAGGAAGTTGGCACCCCATTCTTAATGTAATTCAACTTGTAATGGATAGGACTGTATGAGCTGAGTTGGAGTCTGCTAAGTTGAAGAATTACAAGACTCAACTGGAAATCGAAGAGGAGACCCAGCTGTGAAACAGCTGTGTAAAGAGTGAAGAAGTGACATCCAAGTCAGTCAGTTGATAGACAGTTAAGTCGTTTCTAAAAGGTTGGAGCTGACTCAAGTCAAAAGGGTAAAGCAGCTGTCAAGTCAAGTCAATTGTGATAAATCCGTTGCACAAAAGTGAAGGACATTACTTATTATAGTAATACGTCTATGCTGCCATGCCTAAAAGTGCCCATTCCAGAAGCGTGTAAAAGGAATGAACCAATGGGAAGCACTAATTTTGTGTCAGAACCTGAAAATCTGCAAACTTCATTAAAACGAGGAAATGTCACCATCACAAGCTGTAGATCAAGAAAACACAAGCCAACAACCAATAAATGCTATTTGAAAAATTGACTATCTCTTCAACAGGCAAATTTTTGAATGTGCACTATAAAAGGCTGATGAAACAAATGAGAGAAGCTAACAAATCTGATAAGACAATCAAGCATCCAAGCAAGCAAAACCTGCAAATACTCTCAAGCTTTCAAAGACATCCTCAAGCCTAAAATCGAAGGAATTCAATCCAACACATTCATTGAAGGAAAGATTACTTCATCAGTTGAAGAGGAAATTTGTTTGAAGAACAAAAAAAGGTGTACTCTCCAAGGTTGAAGGAAAAGTAATAAGGTTCAAGTTCGAACCAGAAGCTTTGGGCTCGTTGGAAGGCTGTGTGATCAATTCCAAGAGTTTGAAGGAGCTAAAGTAGCAAGACAGTTGTTTTGTGAAGAAGCTGAGTCCCAGGAGCAGCCAACTGTGTGATCAAAGCTGACTCGGACTGTTGACTACTTTGTAACTAAGATCTTGTTACTTAGTGGATTCCTCCATAATTTGGAGAAGAGTGGACTAGAGGAATTACCCCATCCCCAAACCACTATAAAAATTGCTTGTGTCTTATTTACTTACAACACTTTTATTTCTTGCATATCTTTCATATCTGCTAATAAGTTATAATTGTTGAACTCAACTGACAATAACTATTGCTAAAATAAGTGTTGTAAAACAAGTTTAAAACAACAAGGGTGAAAAGTCTTCCACTGAACAAAAACCAAATCAACTGTTAATTTAAGTGTTAGCTGATACCAGTTGAGTTATACTATCAACAGCTTAGTCGAGTCTATTGAGTGGGTAACTTTGCAGAGTAAGCCAACCTAGATATCCCTCAAGGACTAAGCTGATTTGTGTTAACTATGAAAATATTTAAAAGGACTAAATCAAAAATTTGGTAAGGTTTATTCAACCCCTCCCCCCTTCTAAACCTTATTACTCACCCCTTGGGACCTACAAGAGGTATCAGAGTGGTTGGTTCATTGAGCTTTACGCACTGGTTACTAAACTAGATCTCACTCTTTTTAAAAGGAATCAACACTTGAGTTTTTAAAGCTTTTATTTCAAAAGCAAAGTTATTATCATGGAAGCAAATCTAACTCGCATTCCTATATTTACTGTGGAAGAGTTTGATGACTAGAAAATTCATATGCAGACTCATCTATCAGCCCTGCACGATAAGATGTGGCTAGTGATTGAGGATGGGCCACTGCAAATCCTAAAGGTCAACACTGTTGTAAGAAGAGCACCTCCTGCTGAAGGAGAGGATGTTGCAGCAGAGCCCAGACCTGCTATGGTTGAAAAGCCTCGTTGTGAATGGACCAACGAAGATAGAAAGAGATATAATCTTGAATATATTGCCAAGGACATTCTTTATAAAACCTTGGATAAGGTTATGTTTAATAAAGTCAAATCTTGCAAATCAGCTAAAGAAATTTGGGAAAAGCTTACTTTGATTTGTGAAGGATCTGACCAAAACAAAGAAAACAAATTAACTGTTGCAGTCCAAAAATTTGAAAATTTTAAAATGATTGCAAGTGAAAGTCTGGATCAGTTGGATGCCAGATTTACAGAAATCACCAATGGGCTTTCAGCTCTCAGAAAGGAGTACACATAGAAGGAGATGTGTATGAAGATTCTAAGATCCCTCCTAGCTGAGTGGGAAATGAACGTCATGGCCCTGAGACAACCTCTCCAAAATATCCAATCATGAGTTGTCCTCTGATCTCAAAGCTTATGAGTTTGAGCTGAGAAGAAAGGAACAAGAAGAGACAGATGTGCCCAAGACAGCTGCATTTATGGCCAGTGAAGGGAAGAAAGCTGAGCAAAATGAGACAATAGACTAGAAGGAGATTGCCCTTATGGTAAAAAGGTTCAACAAGTTCTTCAATAAGAACTACAAAAGGAACAAGGGTGAATCCTCAAGAAGACACTCATCGCCCTCCAAGACAAGGGAGGACAGGCCACCCAATAGAGTTGAACATCAAAGAACTGAATATCAGAGAGCTGATAATCAAAGAACCAATAGAGCTGAGTTGCAGAGAGCTGAGAACCTGTATTGGAACTGCAAACAACCAGGACATTTTGTTGTTGATTGTCCTTATCCACCAGTCAGCAAATACAGAAATAAAGAGAATGCGAAGGTCTTCAGAGAAAGGAGACAAGAAAAGAAGAAAGCCATGTTGGTTGCTGAAACTGCTGAGACAGCCAAGTGCAAGGAACCATCAGACTCAGATAGTAGTGAAGCAGACTACTGAAGTGATACAGAGGAAGAAGCTTTGATTTGCCTCATGGCCAAAGAACAAGATCTAAAAGATCAAGAAAATGAGGTACATTCTAACTCATCTCATTCACATTCTAGTGATAGTGATTGTGACACAAACACTTCATCACCCACAAATCTTTATGATGCATTGGCAAAATGATGAAAGATTTTGAGCATATCAAAACCTCACATACTATTAAATGAGAAAAATATCCAGCTTAAATGCCAAAACTCACAGCTGACTAAAGAGCTGAGTACTCTAAGTCACATAGCTGATGAGAATACAAAGCTGAAGGCTGAAATTGCCAAGATCCATGCGAGAGTTAGTGCTTCTGAGAAAAGAGGAAAAAGGATCTTAAAATGTGATTGCTTCATTTACTAAGGCATCCAAATCATTGGATGAACTTATAATGACTCAGAAAGAAAGTGGGGACAAGACAAGCATATGATTCAATTCATTTGTGCATGCCCAAGTTGCAAGAGTGATTATGGAAAAAGGATCCTCAAGCAATGAAGGAATCCAAAACACCATATGTTGCACCAACACCCACTCAAAAACACAATCACAACTATATTGACCTTGGATATAAGGGAAAAGGGAAAAAGCCAGTTGAGTATGCTGACAGGACAGCTGAAACAAAATTCAGAAAGGTCCATTAGTATAAAAACAGGAAATACTTTGTGAAAGCTAAACAGAGCTACCAAAAGCCCCAGAGATTTTAGCAAAGAAAATTATATGATGGGAATAATAGAAACTATCCAAACTAAGATGATTGGAATAATCAAGTGAAATATCAGCCAAGACCCATGGGATACAAGCCAAAGTGGCAAAGACCTCAACCTCATTATAGGTCATTCCCAAGGAAAAAGAGCTATTATTAGCACACATATGCACCCAGGCACAAAACCCAACAAGCACAGAAATTCCACTATTGCCTCAAGAAAGTAAATGCTCAAACAAATACACAGGCATACAAACAAAAGAGACAAATTTATGATCCTAAAACCCCCAGGCAATTTGCTAATGTGCATTATGATTATGGAACTGATAGATGGAAACCTCTTAGAGTCAGATCATCTGGCTATAGGTGGGTTGGAACATCTTATAGCACTAACCCCTCAGGACCCAGGTAAGTATGGGTACCTAAAAACTAATTTCCTTGATTGCAGGTTGTAGGTCCCAAGGGGTGTGAGTAAGGTTTAGAAGGGGGGGTTTGAATAAACCTTACCAAATTTTCGATTTAGTCCTTTTAAAGAAATTACAGAGTTAACACAAACAGCTAAGTCCTTGAGGGACAGCTAAGTTGGTTATTCAGCAGAGTTAGCCACTCAACAGACTCAATAGAGCTGTTGATAGAATAACTCAGCTGTTTAACCTGAACCTTAACTTGGTTGTGTTGGTTTTATCAGCGGAAGACTTAACACCCTTTGATTTGTTTTAAACTTGTTTTAACACTTGATTTTAACACTTGGTTATTAATGAGTTTGGATAGCAAATGACTTTATGAGCAGATATAAAGTAGATATGCAGAAATATAAATGTGCTGAAAAATAAATGACACAGTTAATTTTTATAGAAGTTCGAAGATGGGGTAATTCTTCTAATCATCTCTTATCCAACTCCTGCAGGAATCCACTAAGTAACAGATTAGTTTACAGAGTGGTGGACAGATCAGAGAAAGCCTTGGTCACACACCGGTGGCTTCTCGTCCGACTCGCCTTCTTCCGGGCAGCCGCTTACTACTTGACTCACTTTCTCAAGCTCTTGGATTTGATCACGAAGCCCTCCAATAACTTGATACTTGTTCGACCTTGAACCTTCCTACAATCCTCCTTGGAAAGTAGACCCCTTTTGATTCTTCAAAAGTTTCCTCTTCAACAATTTGAAGTTGTCTTTCCTTCACAACTTAGTGTTGGATTGATTTCCTTCGAGTTTCGAGGCTTGAGGATTTGCTTGAATATCTTTGAGAATATTTGCAGGTTTACAGCTTGAATATTGCTTGCTTGGTCGTGGTTCCGGTATTCAATGTTACCTCTTCTCAATGAATTTCCTCAGTCTTTTATAGTGAACTTTCAAAAAGCGCACTGTTGAAGAGATAGGTGATTTTCAAAAGACACTTGTGTTCGTTAGCTTGTCTTTTCTTGGTCTTCAATCTTGAGATGTAGACCTTTCCTCGTATTAAATAAATGTGCGGCTTTTGATTCGACATGAGTGCAGTCTTCCCATTGGTTTATTCCTTTTGCACGCTCAGGATGATCACTTTAAGACTGGCAAAGCATGGAAGTATTACTTATTTAAGTAATATTCTTGACTTACAGGCAACGGATTCATTTGATCCAACTCCTCTTCGTTGCCTATTTCCCAGGTGACTTGAGTCCGCTTCAATCATTTAAAGACTCATCTGTCACTTTCAACTTATGACTTGGCTTCTTGAGATGACTTTGATCGACACTTCACACACAGATTGTTCCTCACCGATACATCTTGATCAAGTCTTTGATCTCCTTCTTGGCCTTACTCGGTTGTTCCCAAGGAGTCTTCACTTCGATCTTGATTGACTTCTTGTATTTTCGAGAAATAGTGACTTGACTCGGCTTTTCCAAATTTCTATCTATTACAATGAAAATTACAAGGAAAATGGGGTGCCAACTTTCTAGTTTCAGTTTTACATGGCATTCATCAAAATCTATAATATAAATTTCCCAACAATTTCCCCCTTTTTGATGATGCCAATCCTTAAAAACATTAAACAATATGTAAACAACAAAGATACATACAGACAATGCAGTAACAAAGAATGTATGCGTTGAATAGATTGTTTTATTGATCATAGCATTCTTGTCCTTTACACAGTTGTTTACATTTAGTATCAGAGCATTCTTATATCAAAGAAGAATACAGACATCTGTGCTAGGATACAAATACAAGGTGAAAAATTACAGAAAACTTCACTAAGTATACAGATGACTTACAAAAATGTATTTACATAAGTAATATACATAAAGGGTTCGCAACAACACTTCAACGCCTTCGCTACTCCTTCTATCCTCTTCAGCTCTGTCAAAATCATCAACTCTCTTTCTTTTTCTTTCTTCTTCAGTTGCTTTCTTCTTTTCATAAGCTCTTTTAGAAGCATCATCCTTCCGCTTCCTCTCAAGCCATTGCGATGTTTGCCTTTTGTTCTCCTCTTCCTGTCTTCTCACGGCTTCAGCATTCTTCCTAGCCACCTCCAGATTTGCTACTTCATCATACCCAACCCAGTAGAGTCTCTCTTTCTTTCTGGGATCCACATATTCGATGTTCTTGGGTCTTGGACGAGGTTGAAAGCCTCTTCCTTCACCACTTCTTCGTCCTCCTCTGGATGTATCTTTGTCTGACAGAGTCTTCTACTTACCAATTTGAATGGTCTCTTTGGTAGTCTCGCCGCTTATCGCCTTCTTTCGCACAATTTAAGACCCTTCTCCCAGTACGGATCCCAAGCTTGGGCTACAGACATCTTTTGCAAATAGCCTTCAGATTCGAGCGTCTTGAATTCTTCAACTGATCTTGGCTTGGATCCGTTGTTAGGTATGACATATTGATCCATTCCTGCCAGAATGCCACCATATTATTTCAACACTTCTTCAATGTGGGCATCTGTCCTCTTGTCGAACTCTTCCATCCCTGCTTCTACGATTCACCTTTTCTCCGACATTGGCACAACAAAGTGTTTGATCAACAGAGTCACTGGAAGTTTGTTGAAAATTGAGGCCGTAACATGACCCTGCTGAGGGGTTCCAGCTATCATTAAAGTCAAATCCTTTGACCGTTCCCCCTCAGCTATTTTTCCCTTCTTTTTCTCAGCTCCCGTCATCTTGGCTTCTGACTCTTTCAACTTTTCTTCTTTTAAACTCCTAAGGGACTCATCTTCCCCCTTTTTGGCATCATCAAAGGAAAGAGGGACCTCGGGGAACATGCTGCGAGCATGAAGTCGAGTCTCCGAGAGCTAAGTTCTCGCTTGAGTCGCTGCGGCATAAGTCGTCTCGAAACTCGAACGAGTGGCTTTTGACTTTTGCCACTGGGTTTCATTTTAGCCATGAGAAGGCTAAATTTTGCATTCATGGTCTCCTCAAGACGCAGAACTTTTTTCGTTGAAATTCACGCAGTAGCTCCATTTCTGTTTTGTGAGAGGCATGCAACCTCTCAATATATATGCCGCATCATCGCTTCATATCAAGCATTGTCGGACTCCAAACAAGCATCTTATTATATAATGCCTTGAAATAGCGAACTTGCTTATATCTCATTGCACTCTGCTTTTCAGAACACTCCCTGATCCTTACCACTATCCCTCTCAAATCTGCTGTGAGGGTGGCATCTCTATTGTCCAGGCGTAAATCTAGTGAGGCTTGGTGTCGTTCGATCTTCTCAATCTCTTCACATATCTTCTTGAAGACTTCATGAATCTCAGCTGTCACACCTAATTCAGCTGCCGGCCATTCTGCATCGAAGTCAAAGTTTGCTGGCACAATAGAGTCGGTAGGGATTACGGGATCTTCTCGTATAGTGAATCGTCACTGTTCTTTAGCGGTCTCTTCCTCTAGCTCAGGAAATTCTATAGAAAAGGGAAATAACTGCTCAAAAGCATCATCTCGCACATATGGGATTGTTTGTGCGGTTTGTGCTTGTGATGTTTCTGGTGGAGTCGGTACTGCTGCAGTTGTGGGAGCCTGCGCAGATGACTCGGTTTCAGCTGGGGCTTTTGGAATGGGTGGGCCAGCTGACTGAGCCTCAGCTGTCTTAACAGCGTCTTTGGCCTCATTGGGTTTTTCTAAATGAAGTACCGGATCCTCTGCTGCAACATCAGTGTCATTGGATGATGATGAAAGTTGGGGGCTTGGTTCATCATCGAAGTTGAATGTTTGACAAGCATCTTTGTAACTCGATTGACTCGTGTTCTTGAGAACATCCTCAGTTGGGTCCCTTGATGTGCAACGGGTGTGGACTCAGCTTCATCTTCAGACCCCAAAAATGATATGTCAGGGTTCTCCTCGGAGTCATGAAGTGCGCTTATTTCCTTCTCAGACTCAGCGCCTTGTACATGAGGAATGTTCTGAATCTCTTGACTTTACCCAGGGAAGCCTCAACCTCCCTTGGGCCTTCAACACCTCCACCAGTCTCAACTGCAGCGAGGCCTTCAACATTCCCTTCGATAGTCGCAGCTGTCTTAGGGTCTTCAACATTGGCATCCATAGGAGTCTCAACCCCTTGGATTAAACTTTCATTGCCCAGAGTGTTAACTCTCGGGGCATTTCCATCCTGTGCCTCGACTGCAACAACAGTGTCATCAGCCTTCAAAGCAGCTAACACTTCAACTGGGACAGACTCAACTGTCCGAGCTTCGTCAATGTCAATCTGTTGTGGTTCTTTTTCAGTTTCCACTTCGCCACCTTTCTTCAATATAGAGTTATCTGCAACATCCTCTGACCCTGCTGCAGTGGAGTGAGTTTCCCCCTCAGCTGGCACACCAGCTGAGTGGCTGATGATGGGGTCACTATTCTCCAGACTCGCGGCTTCTTCTATTGAGTGCTCAGCCACCGGGGCAAGTGGTAAAACACCTTCAGTAGGGGTTGGCTCAACTTGGGTGCCCAAGATCTGAGTTTCTTGCCAATTCCCTTGGACCCATCCTCCGAGAGTACCGGGGACGTAGCTGCAGCGATGTCCGTGGCAATCTACTGCACTACTCCCAATGGGTCAATTTGCAGGAGAGATTGAGACGACTCTCCTAGTCCTTCAAATAATTATTGCTCATGCAACTGTTTGGATTCCTTTAGAGCCTGCTGCATATCTGACTTTTCTGCTGCAGCAATGGGATCCTCATCACTCTCAGATAACACATCGAGAAGTGTGTGATCATGCTCGCCAGTAAGCATACACATCTTGGCCTTTTCCAATGCATGGGCTTTCTCGAGCTGCCTTTTCTTTCTCTTCTTCCTTGATGATTCGAAGAAGATCCGTACAATTTGCTTCATCAAGAGCCTGGTGTCCAGTGGCAACAGTGAGAAATTGCAACAACTCTTCCTCTTCTTCGATATACTCAGGGTGAGCGAACTGCTCCCTTGAGTGATCTAGCTTTCATGCTCTCCACTCTCTGAGACGATGTTGAATATCTGGATATAGAGGAGAGTACATGATCACATCATCGTTATCATCCCCTTCTTGTCCTTCATTTTCTAGGATTGAAGGCAAGATATTATGCTACTCTTCTTCTTCAACAGCATCAGTAGCAGGTGGAGAGACATCATCTTCAGGTGGGTGTTGAGTTGTCTCAGCTGCTACATTATCCTCAATTGTCTTCTCCACAGCTGGGTCTTCAGTAGGCCTCTCCTGATCATCCTCAGCAGACTTGGCAGTTTCATCTATAACTTCAGGAGACTGCACTTCCTGAGTTTCAGCAGTCTCTGGTGGTTTCTCCAGCTGAGAGGTAGATTCAGCTGTATTTTCAAGCTCTGAAAGCTTGAAAATTCTTCTTCTTTTGGTCTTAACCAGAGGAATTTCTGGTTCTGTTTCTTCTTCTGATTCTTTGGCGGCGGGGGCTGGGGCATCCTTCTTGGAGGGAGCTGCCTTCTTGGATTTGGCAGTCCTCTTCTTCCGTATTGTGGGAGAAGGAATTTAGGTTTCCTTCTCAGCTTCGGCTGCAGGAGTAGGAGACTCGGCTGCACGGGCAGGCGACTTGGTTGTAGGGGCAGGAGACTCCTTTTTCTTAACTGCAGGGGCAGCTTTCTTCTTTGCAGCTGCAGGGGCAGCTTTCTTCTTGGGAGGAGGGGTAGAAGTTGTGTTCTCGGGTTCAGCTGATTCCCCCTCACTTGTATCCGCCCTCTTCGCACGGGCTCTCCTCTGGGCTCTTGAGAGATTTGCCCTAAACATCTTCTTGTTGACATGGAAAGGTTTTCCATGTCGAAGGGGAATGCCCTTCACTTCCATAAGGTGGCCAATCACCAGGCCATAACCAAGAGATCCTCCAAAGGATCCGTCTTCCTTGAACGATTTATTTACAACGTTCTGGCAGAGTCTGTTGTACACGAACTCAACCTAGTTGACTTTCTTGCCCTGCATGATCGCAACCATGATGATCAGCTTAGTCTTTGACAACTGGTTGAAGCTGCCAAACTTCATGTCTACACACTTGGAGATGACATCCATCAACTTGTGATAGTCGTCCTTCAGCAATTTCTTCTCAGCTATGTAGACCACCTTAGCAGCACACTCTGGTTTGGCTCTCTCTTTCCATGCAGCAGCCAAGTCAACGTCAGTTTCATTTATCTCCATCACTCCTTCAGACGGCAACAAATAGTGCTCCGCAAGGACCTTAGATGTTATCATTATGTCCTTGCGGTGGACAGAAGACTTGATTCCTTCGTCATGCACTTCTGCATTGACGTAGAACTGCGCCACCTCTTCTAGGTAGGTGTGCGAGTATTCCAAAGTCAGAAAAGCCTTAAGACCTGACTTTTCCAACATCTCAGCAATCTTTTTCACTAGGGTTTCATCAGAACCCTGCTTTACCATTCCTTCGAAATCCACTGACGATCCTGAGTGGATTTGCTTTGATAGCTTGACGAAATCAAACTTAGGTGCCATTTTTAGAGATTTTTATCGATTAAAACTTAAAGAACTCGCTTGAGGACACTTAGGGTTTTCGAGAGAGAAAATAGCATGCTTTCTTTTTGCTTGAAGATGAACAGTTTCCGAATGTGAGAGAGAAAGCTGGAAAAAAGTGTATATAAGGGTTATGAAAGGACGGGTCTTTGGATTTTGAAATTTTGATCAAAATCAATGGTTTAGATTTAGCACGTCAAACCGCATTTAATTCCTCGCATTTAATGCGGCAGCATTTATATCCAATCATATGCTTACTGTGCAGCTTTTGACTGTACCTGTCATTATTATGATGACGTCATCCTTAAAAACATTCCCGCTCATTTAAAATGACTGTGTTTTTGTCACTTAGCTCATAAATGACTCAGCTTATCTCAATAATGACTTGACTCTTTTTCTCTCTTTTCATTAAGCGACTCAGCTGTCAGCTAACTCGATACAGCTGACTTTCCGATGTGGCTGTTTCACTTGGCTGATGTGAAAAACTTGTTCAATTTTCATCTTTTCATCTTCCATCTCTTCTGATTGAATCTTCTGAGTGTTAACTCAGCTCAATTAACCCTAGCTCATGCTTAAGCTCTTCAAATCATGATTCACATAGAGGCTTAGTGAATATATCGCCTAATCGCTTATCGGTTGAGATATATTCCAAAGTGATGTCTTTCTTTTCAACATGATCTCTTATAAAATGATATCTGACATCAATGTGCTTTGTTCTTGAATGCAACATAGGATTCTGAGTGATTGTAATAGCACTTGTGTTATCACACATAATTGGAATCTCTTTTTCTTCAATTTCATAATCTCTCATTTCTTTGTCTCATCCATAAGACTTGGGCACAACAACTTGTTTGCCCATGCCTATGTACTCTGCTTGATTGTGGATGTGGCTATTAAGTTTTGCTTCTTGCTAAACCCGGAAACTAATCTGTTTCCAAGTATTTGACATGTACCTGAAGTACTCTTCTTGTCAACTCTACATCCAGCATAGTCTGAGTCTGAGTTACCATAAGCCAACTTCCTAGCATCCCTTCAAATATCTTAGGATTCTCTTAGTTGCAGTCATGTGGCTCTCCTTTGGCGCAGATTGAAATTTTGCACTTACACCTCTTGCAAAGGTGATGTCCGGTCCGATGGTACATTAAATAGAAAAAGTGATCCAATAAGTGCTCTATATCTTGTTTGATCTCTGACCTTACCATCTGCATCCATGTCCATCTTGACTGATGTGTTCATTGGTATTTTCACAGAAGACTTCTCTTCCATACCAAATTTCTTCATTAAATCTCTGGTGTACTTTGTTTGACTTAGGAAAGTTTCATCCTTCAATTGCTTAACTTGAAGTCCTAGGAAGAAAGTCAGCTCTCCCATCATGCTCATTTCAAATTTGTCTTGCATGAGGTTTGAGAACTTATCACACAGCTCTTTATTTGTGGATCCAAAAATGATATCATCCACATATATTTGAACAAGCAGTATACTCTCTCCATCTTGAATTCTAAAGAGTGTTCTGTCCACTTTGCCTTTGGTGAATCCATTATCAGTTAGAAATTGAGATAATGTATCATATCATGCTCTTGGTGCTTGTTTCAATCCATATAATGCTTTCTTGAGCTTGTACACCTTATCTCCAATGGTCTCCTGCTCAAAACCTGGAGGTTGTTCAACATAGACTTCTTCCTCTAATAGTCCATTTAAGAATGTACTTTTCACATCCGTTTGATATACAGTGAAGTTCTTGTGTGCAGCATAGGCGAGAAACATCCTTATTGCTTCTAATCTTGCAACAGGAGCAAAGGTTTCATCAAAATATATTCCCTCTTCTTGGCAATACCCTTTGGCTGCCAATCTTGCTTTGTTTCTTACCACAGATCCTTCCTCATTCATCTTGTTTCTGAAAACCCATTTTGTGCCAATAACATTCTGATGGGTTGGTCTCTGCACCAATTCCCATACTTTGTTCCTTTCAAACTAATTCAGCTCTTCTTGCATGGCTTGAATCCAATGTGTGTCATCCAATGCTTGAGACACATCTTTTGGCTCTATTTGGGAAATAAAACAAGTAAACATTGCTTCTTGCTGAGCTCTGGATCTGGTTCTTACACCATCTCTAACATCTCCAATAACTAACTCTGGTGGATGGTCTCTCAGCCATCTCACATCAGGTTGAAGCAAATCAGCTGGGTTCAGCTGTCTCGCAGCTGCGTTGTCTTGAGCAGCTCTTTCATCATCATTCAGTTGTAGACTTTCCAGCTGTCTTTGAGATTCAGCTATCTCATTTTCATCTTGGTTGATTACTCTTACTTCAGCTTCAACATAAGGGCTCTTTTGCATAATTGGTTGATTCAACTTATCAGCTAACCTTCAATGTCTTCTCCATTCACATTAGGTTCATAAAAAACCACATGAATAGACTCTTCTGTGACCATAGTCCTCTTGTTCAGCACTCTATAGGCTTTGCTCTCAGTTGAGTATCCTAAAAAGATACCTTCATCAGCTTTAGCATCAAAAGCCTTTAAATTATCCTTGCCATTATTGTGGATGAAGCATTTACATCCAAATATTCTAAAGTATGCAACATTTGGCTTTCTCCCTGTCCATATCTCATAGGGAGTCTTGGTCAATTGCCTGTTTATCATGCATCTATTTTGAGTATAGCATGCAGTGTTGATGGCTTCAGCCCAAAATCTCTTCGGCAATCCAGCTTCAGCTAACATGGTTTTTGCAGCTTCCTTGAGAGTTCTGTTTCTTCTTTCAGCTACTCCATTCTGCTGTGGAGTTCTTGCTGCAGATAACTCATGAGCAATACCATTTTCAACACAATACTGAGTGATTATCCCATTGACAAACTCAGTTCCTCTATCAGACCTTATTTTTATAATGGTTTGGCTCTTTTCATTTTGAACTCTTTTCATCAGCTGAGGCAACTTCTACAAGGTTTCCTTCTTTTTGCACATGAAGATTGTCCATGTATATCTTGAATAATCATCTACCACCACTAAGGTGTATTTCTTTCCACTTATGCATGTCTTATCTCCACATTCTTTTTGGCTCATGATAAGGTCATCCAATGATTTGGATGCTTTTGTAAATGAGGCAATTACATTTTTAAGATCATTTTCTCTCTTTTCTAGCAGCTATCTCTGCTATCAGTTTGCATTCTCAGCCTTCAACTCTTTGTTCTCATCAGCTATGTGACTTAGAGTACTCAGCTCCTTAGTCAGCTGTGAGTTTTGGCTTTTGAGCTGGCTCTTTTCCTCACTTAAGAGTGTGTGTGAGGATTTAATGTGCTTAAAGTCTTTCATCATTTTGCCTAATTAATCATAAAGGTCAGTGGGTGATGAAGTGTGTGTGTCACAATCACTATCACTTGAATCTGAATGAGATGAGTCAGAGTGTACCTCATCTTCTTGGTCTGGTTGATCTTGTTCTTTAGCCATAAGACAGATCATGGCTTCCTCTTCAGAATCACTTGAGTAGTCAGCTTCACTACTCTCTGAGTCTGCTGCTTCTTTAGACTTAGTTGTCTCAAAAGTCTCAGCACCCAAATGACTTTCTTCTTTTCCTGTCTTCTTTCTCTGAAGACTTTTCTTTTCTTTCTTTTTCATTCTGGTATTTATTGATTGGTGGATAGGAACAGTCAATTGCAAAATGTCCTGGTTGTCTGCAATTCCAACACAGGTTCTCAGCTCTTTTTGTCCTTGGGTTATCAGCTCTCTGATACTCAACTCTTTGATGCTCAGCTCTCTTGGGTGGCCTATTTTCCCTTGACTTAGAGGGTGTTGAATGTCTCCTGGAGGTTTCACCCTTATTTCTCTTATAGTTCTTATTGAAGAACTTGTTCAATCTTTTGACCATTAGGGCAATCTCCTCCTGGTCTATGGCTTCCTTGACTTCAGCTCTCTTTCCATCTTTGACTATAAGTGCAGCTATCTTAGGTACAACTATCTCCTCTTGCTCTTTTCTTCTTAGCTCAAACTCATAGGCTTTGAGATCTGAGAACAGCTCATGATTGGATGTTGTTGTGAGGTTCATTGAATGTCTCAGGGCTATGATCTTCATTTCCCATTCAGCTGGGAGGCTTCTCATAATCTTCATACACATTTCCTTTTGTATATATTCTTTCCCAAGTGTTGATAGCTCATTTGTGATTTCAGTGAATTTGGCATCCAGCTGATCCAAGGTTTCACCTGCAAGCATTTTAAAATTTTCAATTTTTTGTACAAAGAATGACAATTTATTTTCTTTAATTTGCTCGGATCCTTCACAAATTAAAGTTAATTTATCCCGATTTCTTTTACAGATTTGCCAGATTTGACTTTATTGAACATTGCTTTGTCCAATGTCTTGTAGAGTATGTCCTTGGCCACATTGTCCAAGTTGTATCTCTTTCTGTCATTGTTAGTCCACTCAGTCCTTGGCTTTTCAACCATGGCTGGTCTTTCTTCATCTGCTTCTGCTACTACAGTTGCTATTCTTACAGTTGTGTTCACCTTAAGTATTTGCAGTGGCCCATCCTTTATCAGTAGCCACATTTCATCATGTAAAGCAGATAGATGAGCCTGCATATGAATTTTCCAGTCATCAAATTCCTCAACAGTGAACATAGGAATGTGTGTTAAATTTGCTTCCATGATAATAACTTTGCTAAAAATGAAAGATTTTGAAAATGCAAGTAAAAAAAAATCTTTTAGAAAAGATAGAGATCCAGTTCAGTAACCAGTGCGGAAGGCTCAATGAACCAACCGCTCCGATACCACTTGTAGGTCCCAAGGGGTGTGAGTAAGGTTTAGAAGGGAGGGGTTAAATAAACCTTACCAAATTTTCGATTTAGTCCTTTTAAAGAAATTACAGAGTTAACACAAACAGTTAAGTCCTTGAGGGACAACTAAGTTGGTTATTCAGTAGAGTTAGCCACTCAACAGACTCGATAGAGCTGTTGATAGAATAACTCAGTTGTTTAACCTGAACCTAAACTTGGCTGTGTTGGTTTTATCAGCGGAAGACTTAACACCCTTTGATTTGTTTTAAACTTGTTTTAACACTTGATTTTAGCACTTGGTTATTAATCAGTTTGGATAGCAAATGAGTTTATCAGCAGATATAAAGTAGATATGCAGAAATATAAATGTGCTGAAAAATAAATGACACAATTAATTTTTATAGAGGTTCGAAGATGGGGTAATTCTTATAATCCTCTCTTCTCCAAATCCTGGAGAAATCCACTAAGTAATAGATCAGTTTACAGAGTGGTGGATAGTCTACAGACAACCTTGGTCACACAGATGGCTTCTCGTCCACCTCAGCTTCTTCACAGGGCAGCTGCCTTGCTACTTCAGCTCACTTTCTCAAGCTCTTGGATTTGATCACGAAGCCCTCCAATAACTTGATACTGGTTCGACCTTGAACCTTCCTACAATCCTTCTTGGAAAGTAGACCCCTTTTGATTCTTCAAAAGTTTCCTCTTCAACAGTTTGAAGTTGTCTTTCCTTCACAGCTTTGTGTTGGATTGATTTCCTTCGAGTTTCAGGCTTGAGGATTTGCTTGAATATCTTTGAGAATATTTGCAGATTTACAGCTTGAATATTGCTTGCTTGTTCGTGGTTCAGGTATTCAATGTTACCTTTTCTCAATGAATTTCCTCAGCCTTTTATAGTGAACTTTCAAAAATCTGCCCGTTGAAGAGATAGGCTGGTTTTCAAAAGACACTTGTGTTCGTTGGCTTGTCTTTTCTTGGTCTTCAATCTTGAGATGTAGACCTTTCCTCGTATTAATGAATGTGTAGTTTTTCAGATTCTGACACGAGGTGCAGTGTTTCCCATTGGTTTATTCCTTTTGCACGCTTTTGGGATGAGCACTTTAAGACCTGGTAGCATGGAAGTATTACTTATTTAAGTAATGTTCTTGACTTCTATGCAACGGATTCATTTCAGTCAACTCCTCTTGGATGCTGCCTATTTCCCCAGGTGACTTGAGTCTGCTCCAATCATTTAAAGACTCATCTGTCGCTTTCAACTTATGACTTGGCTTCTTGAGACGACTTTGACTGACAATTCACACAGTTGTTCCACAGCGGAGTTTTCACTTCATTCTTCAGTTGACTTCTTGTATTTTCAGACATAGTTGACTTGACTCAGCTTTTCTAGCCCTATCTATTACAATGAAAATTACAAGGAAAATGGGGTGCCAACTTTCTAGTTTAAGTTTTACATGGCATTCATCATAATCTATGATATAAATTTCCCAACACAGGTTCAAGGAGCAGCTGAGTGCAAGGAACCGGTACATGGATAGTGGATGTTCCAAACATATGATATGAAACAAGAGAAATCTGTCAAAATTTAAGGAAATCAAAGGTGCAATAGTAATATTTGGAGGAAATGAAGCTCCAGGGGAAATCAAAGGCCATGATCCATAAACAAAAATGAATTGGAGATCACAGATGTTGCATATGTTGAAAGACTTAACTTCAATGTGTTGAGCATCAGCCAACTCTGTGACAAAGGCTACAATGTGGGATTCAACATGGGAGTTTGCCAAATCAAGGATGTTGAATCAAATGAAATTGTGCTTCAGGGAACAAGGCAGAAAAATATGTATGTAGTGGATTGGTCAACTGCTACACCAAGTACATATCTGCTAGCAAAGAGTACAGCCGAATCAAGTTGGCTGTGGCATAAGAAGTTGAGTCATCTGAACTTCAAGACAATCAACAAGCTTGCAAGGAGTCATATTGTGGAAGGATTGTCTGACTCCGTGTACAAGAAAGAAAGCATTTGTGATGCATGTCAGATGGGAAAGCAAATCAAATCATCCTTCAAGGACAAGCCAAGTCCTTCTTCAATAAGGATATTGCATCTGTTGCACATGGACTTATTTGGTCCTGTTGAACCAGCTAGCATCAGTAGAAAAAAATACACCTTAGTGGTGGTGGATGATTATTCAAGATATACATGGACAATTTCATGTGTAAAAAGATAGAAACATTGCAGAAATTGTCTCAGCTGATAAGAAGAGTTCAAAATAAAGAAGAGTCAAACCATTATTAAGATAAGATCTGACAGGGGAACTGAGTTTTTCAATGGGATTATAACTCAGTATTGTATTGAAAATGGTATTTCTCATGAGTTATCAGATGCTAGAACTCCACAGCAGAATGGAGTACCTAAAAGAAGGAACATAACTCTCAAGGAAGCTGCAAGGACATTGCTAGCTGAAACTGGATTGCCAAAGAGATTTTGGGTTGAAACCATCAATACTGCTTGTTACACTCAGAATAGGTGTATGGTTAATAGGCAATTGTCCAAAACGCCCTATGAAATTTGGACAAGGAGAAATCCAAATGTTGGATATTTCAAGATCTTTGGATGTAAGTGCTTCATTCACAACAATGGCAAGGACAACTTAAAAGCTTTGATGCTAAAGTTGATGAAAGGTATCTTTTTGGGATAATCAGCTGAAAATAAAGCTTATAGAGTGCTGAACAAAATGACTATGGTCACAGAAGAGTCTATTCATGTGGTTTTTGATGAACCCAGTGTGAATGAAGAAGACATAGATGAGTTAGCTGAGAAGAAAATCAGCCAACTATGCAGAAGAGTCCCTATGCTGAAGCAGATGTAAGAGGACTCAACCCTGATGAAGATGAAATAGCTGAATCTCAGATACAGCTGGAAGGTCTGGAGCTAAATGATGATGAAGAAGTTGTTCAAGATAACTTAGCTACGAGACGGCTGAATCCAGCAGACTTGCTCCAACTAGATGTGAGATGGTTGAGAGACCATCTACCTGAGTTAATTATTGGAAATGTTAGAGATGGAGTAAGAACCAGATCCAGAGCTCAACATAAAGCTATGTTTACTTGTTTCATTTCCTATATAGAACCCAAAGATGTATCTCAAGCATTAGATGACACACATTGGATTCAGGCTATGCAGGAAGAGTTAAATCAGTTTGAAAGAAACAAAGTTTTGGGAATTAGTTCAAAGGCCTACCCACAAAAATGTTATTGGTACTAAGGGGATATTTAGAAACAAGATGAATGAGGAAGGATCTGTTGTAAGGAACAAAGCAAAATTGGTAGCCAAAGGGTATTGCCAAGAGGAAGGTATAGATTTTGATGAAACATTTGCTCATGTTGCTAGATTGGAAGCAATTAGGATGTTTCTTGCTTATGCTGCACACAATAACTTCACTATGCACCAAATGGATGTAAATGTTAGATAAATGTTTTTATCATGATTTTGATGATTTTGTTTTAATGTGTTTTTACACCAAAACAATGTTTTTAAATGTTGTCCAAATACTCGATCGATCTAAAATGTTGTTACTTATTTTTTGAGTATTTCTTGAAGTTTATTTTCGATAAAAATTGGACAACACTTATGTCTCGTGTTGGACTGGTCGCCCTATAGGGCAACCCGTGTCTGAGTTGAGTTTTAAAATAGAAACGAGATGATTGGAAAATTGCAAGAGGTCGACCGGTATCTGCTGCCTTTGAAAACTCCTTGTATTGCAAACATAGAGGGCAACCGGTCTAGCATAGGGTCTACTGGTCGAACCCTATGTGGACCGGTCGCCCTATGTAATTTATGTGCCATTTTTCTCAACATCTATTTCTGCGCGACCGGTCGCCATATCATTTTGACAGCAAAATTCTAGCCGTTGCCAGCAGACATATCTTCCTTAATTTGTGGGATTGATTTCTAACAGCTATATTCTTGATTTTAATTGTATTTTTCTGTAGATTTTTAATCCCCAAGAGGAGCCTATCCTTCATCAATCATCTCCTATAAATAGAGAAAGTTTTGATGTAACAATACAACTAAGTATACAAATCACAACAAGATACACTCAAGCAAATACTTGTTCTTTCATTTTCAATATTCTTGTTGTAATAGCCTAAGGTCTTACACTTTTACATCTTGAGGTCTAGGCTTATTTCTTTATTACACTTGCACTCAAAATTGTATTATTCATTACCGAGTTGTAATCTTGAATTTGTGGTCATCATTCAACACAAGATATCCTTGTGAGTGTTCTTGTGGTAAGAACACGTTTGGGTGATCTAGGTGTTAGGTGTAAGAAGATTGTGGTAATCTTCTTGTTGAAGAGTTTGGTGCTCTTCGAGGTGTTGAAGAATTTGGTGTTCTTCAAAGTGGAAGATTATGGTAATCTTCACAATGTGTCGTAGAAGATTGTAGTAATCTTCAAGGGAGATTGTGGTAATCTCCAAAGAGGTGTTGTAAGGTGATGTTGTATTATTTGTGGTAATTAATAAAATCTTTTTTTTTTTTTGAAATCCATCCCGGAGATACCAGGGTGGTAGAGGATTAGGCCCTAGGTGGGTTGAACCTCTATAAATCGACGCGTGTTGTTTACTTCCCGCACTTCCATTCTTGTATTGGCTTATTACTTTCGAAAAAGAGGGCATAATCGCGAAAATGGGCATAATCTATTCACCCCTCTCTAGATTATCGTAGCCACTTGGACTTACAAGTGGTATCAGAGCAAACTCTTTGGCAAGCTCGTTCCACATCGTGAGTAAAGAGGAACGATCATCGGCTACGAATGAAGTCTATCTTACCGGCGCCTCCACCAACAAGCCACCACTATTCGACTCCAAATATTATGCATTTTGGAAAGAAAGAATGGAATGCTTCCTACATTTTTGCGGGTTCGATATTTGGAACACGATCATAAATGGAGAATCCATCCCATTGAAAGATGGAACTCAAACTTCCAAAGTTCTCAAGGAGCTCAATGATGAAGATAAGAAAATTCTCTCCTTAAATGGTAAAGCTCTTAATATTATTTATTGTTCACTTACCACTTCGGAATATGATCATATTTCGATTGGCACATGAAGTATGGAGAAAACTATAAGTTATCTATGAAGTATATGCGAATGAAAGGAGCTATTCAAAAGTAGTTGTGTCAAAGAAGCTGAAGACTGGCGAAAAGGCTTTCACTTTTGATGAGCCTGCGGATGTGGAGCCCGAAGTTTCTCTGGTTCCAACCAAAAGAAGGTGATTGGTAAAACGATCGGACCTTGAAAAGCCAGTGAATCTGGCACTGAACCCGTGAAGGAGACTGTTGAAGCCGAAGAGCAGTAGTCTAAAGAAGTAGAGGATTGTGAGGGAATCACCACTGAAGTTGAGATGACTGAACATGAAACAACTATTCGTGAGACAGCTGAGGATCAAGGAGTTGACACAGCTGACCAGTCTGAAGAGTTAGTTGTTAAGTCCCCTCAAAATGATGCTAGAACAATTGAGGAGGAACAGGCTCCCCTTGCTCCTATCCAGGAGGAGGACGATGATGTCGAAATGTTGTCTCCTGCCTATCCTGACATCCAGGAAAGATTAAGGATATGGAGGCATTGGAAGCTAAGCTATGCCAGACATCAATTCCAGAGTCCTGAATTTATCAAGGAGGAAGAAGAGCTTCTAAGCTTCCTAGGAAACATCTCAGTTAGCTCTGCCCTTAACCCTGATTTGTGCACATCTATCCTTTATGAGAAGAAGGATGATGAGAAGCTAAGATCTATTGAGAAGACCAAGTGTTGAAGAGTCGAAAAAGTCTCATTCTTGTGCCTTCACAGATGCACCTGAATATGCCTTGGTACCAGCTGACAGCAGTGACAACGATGTTGAGGAGATTGACCATGTTGTTGCTGTCGAGAAAGCTGCATTCAGGCAAGCGCTAAGGGAGTCCAAAGAAATGCACGAGCAACAAATGACTAGGGGCCCTGGAGAATCTTCATCCATCATGATTACTCCTAGCCCTGACATAATGGAGATGGTGAGAAACATTTAGTCTACCACATCTCATGTGCACTCTGAAGATGACAGTTCCAGGAAAAATGACGATGAAGCTAAGGAAGGTGATGTAGAGGGCACCTTAGTCAAGCCACGTCCTAAAGAAGGTGTCAAAACACCTGCTCAAATGGTTGAACACTCAATTGGACAAACATTCGTGTCTCAGGTTTCGAGTGACCGCACTGCTCGAGACTTAGCTGGTGAGCCAGCTGAGGGGGAAACTCAGACCACCACAGCTGGGTCTGAGGAGGCTTTGGGAGACTAAATACAAAAGAAGTTAGGAGGCGAAGGTGAGACTCTAATAGATCAGCGGACTGAGGTTTACAAAGCTCGGACGGTTCCAACTGTCTCAGCTGAAACTTTAGCTGCCATACAGGCCGATGAAGCTGCTGATGCAGCCAAGACACGGGATGGTAGTGAGGCCATGGGAGTTGAGACTCTTGGCCATGAAAGTACAATCCAAGGAGTTGAGACTCCGAAGGATGCCACTAAAGACCCTAAAGCAGCTCCATTTGCTGAAGGGATATATGTTGAAGACCCTGCTACAGTTGAGACTGCAAAAGGGAATGCACAAGGCCCATCAACGGTTGAGACTGCTGAGGGTAATGAAGGACTAGAAGAGTTTGAGACTTCTCTTGGTAAGAAAGTTGTTGAAGAAGTGTCTGCCCCTCATGAAAGAGATCACTGAAAAAGAGGAGATCAATACTCTTCACGACTCCCAAGAGAATGTAGACGTTGAGTTCTTGGGAACTGATGATGAAGCTGAGTCCAACCCTATTGAAAAATCAACCGAGGACAAAGCTGTTGAGGATGCACAGGCAAAGAGAAGGCAAGTCGGTGATAAGGCTACTCCTATGAACTTTACAATGGTTGATGGCCCACCCCCAATGGTGCCATCACCATCCAATGACGCTGATAAGTCAGCCGAGGACAAGACTACTCAAAAGTAGGGGTGTGCATGGTCCGATTCGGTCCGGAGATTTAGAAATCTCCAGAACCGTCCGGAAGTTCGGATCCTAAAATTAAATCTCTAGAACCGAACCATAGAAAAACAATCTCCGTCCCAAACTATCCCAAACTTTCGGGACGGTTCACGATGGAGATTCGGTTCTAATGGGATGGTACGGAATGGTGCGGGACAGTTCAGAGAAATGGAGATTCAAAGATTTAATAAATAAAACACATAAAAATATGAAGTAAAAATCAATGTAAAAAACATTAAACTAGTATCCTTTCAATCTCTTTTAGTGCAATCTAAAAAATACATACTAAAACCAATAGTAATACACTAGTTTAACTTTTTGATATTTTATATTTAACTTATACATAAATTTTATTTAATTTATATTTAAGTACTAAATTTTTAATACTGTAAATGTTCCTTTCCTGATATAAAATTTTATATAGACTATACTACGTTATTAGTTTAATATTAATTCAACTTTTAAATTGTTTTATCTAATTTGTAATTAAAAGTATTAATTTTTATTTTTGGATTTTAACATAATATGTTTCAGATATTACATTATTCATATATTTAGTACTAAAAGTCTAAATCTCAACGAGTATACGTAAAAGTCTAGAATCTCAATGAATGATAAATTTAGTAGCCTCTATTATCTATACAATAATATACTATAATCTTGGCCCATTGTCATGGGCTCTTGACTTAGGGAAAGTATAATTAAATAATAACTTTGATAAATTAATAAGAAACAAAAGTTTATAGTCTAAATGTCTCAATTTTGTTGATTAGACGATTACTCTAGTTTAGTGTAATTAACTAATTTTAATTCAGTTAATTTTCTTGATAAAAAGATAAGTCTAGTTATGATCCATAATAAGTAAACTATCATCAAATTTAAATATTGTCTACAAATCAATTACAATTTTATAATTTAATTTATTGGGTACATTTAAATAAATTAATATGATGGCAACCGATTTTTGATAAATAATTAATATAATATAATTCTTAGTGAAGTAAATTCATATTTAATTATTCATTTGATATATTGATAAAATATGTCAATTTTCAATTTTAATAATTTTTAGTATTATGATTTATATATTATTGAATTTCAAAGGAATGTGATGTTAATTCTATATCAAAATATAAATAAGATAAAAATATTATATATGTAAATATAAAAATTTATTTAAAATTAGTTCTAGTTTTGGATATTCGGTCTGGTACGGTTCTCGGTATGGATATTTGAAAAATCTCCAAAATTGTACCATAAAAATTTTTGGGATGGTTCGGTTCGTAGAAAATCAAAAAGTCAACGAATATTTTTGGTTTGGATATTTTTTGGTTCGGATATTGGTTCGGGCTCGGTAATCTCCAAGTCATGTGCACACCCCTACTCAAAAGGAAGATACAATTGATGCCAAGGAAGATGTTAAGACAATTGAGGATCAGTCAGCTCCGCATACTAACACAGCTGCACAAGATGTCGATGACGCTAAGACAGCTGAGGCACATAGAGCTGAGGAAATTTGAAGGAAAAGGGAAAAGCTCCACAGGTCGAGGACGTGGAGATTCCTATTTTTCTGAAGATCTGTTTGCTGAATACTTTCCATTCGAGGCACATATACCTTTCGAAGCAGAGTCAGTTGCGGAACGTGCCCCATATACCGTCCAAGTCTCCCCTGACAAACTTGGAACTCCAGCTGATACGACTATGGTGCAGATTGGATTCGACTTTGATGTTGCATGGCCAAAGGAACAGTCCACTGATGCAACCGACTTTCGCAAATCCATCTATGCAGAGATTGAACATATGGAGCATGGATTTGCAGCATTAAACCAACGGCTAGAAAACTGTGACGCCAACATCACTGGTGATATCCGAGGAGCAGTTTTGAGAATAAGAGAATGGATCGGGCAGACAAAGGCATTAAGGCGTGAGCAGGTCACATCACTGGTGATATCCAAGTGGATACGATAATCTAAGGGGGTGAATAGATTATCTCGGTTTTTCAGATTTTCCCCTCTTTTTCGAATAATCAAGCAAAGATGAAAGCTAAATGCGGAAAATAAACAACACACGTTGATTTAAAGAGCTTCACCCCACCTAGGGACTATGTGCTCTACCACCCCAGTATATCCGGGATGGGTTTCGGAAAAGAAAAAGAAATTTTATTAATTACCAAAATTAATACAACACCTTGAGGATTACCACAACCCTCTTACAACACCTTTAAGGAGATTACCACAATCTTCCTTCACCACCTTTGAAGAGTACCACACTCTCCAAACACCTATCACCTAGATCACCCAAGTGTATTCTTACCACAAGAATACTCACAAGGATGTCTTGTGTTGAATGATGACCAAAATCAAGATTACAACTCAATAGTGAATGACACAATATGAGTACAAGTGTAATCAAGAATTGAAAGCCTAGACCTCAAATGTGTGCAAGTGAAAGTGTTAAGGCTAATACAACAAGATATATGAAAGTGTTTGCTTGTTTGCTCTTTGCTTGTGTGATGTGTTGTATCTTGTTGTTTGAATGAAGCCTCTATTTATAGGAGAGGTCTTGGCTTTGATTTCCAGACATAGGCTCCTCCTTGGGGAGTGATTTGCTGCAAAAGAAACCATTTAAAATCATCAATATAGCTGTTAGAAATCAATCCCACAAATTAGGGAAAAGCTGTCTGAAAATGCAACGGATAGTTTGCTGATAAAACTGGGGTTCGACCGGTCGCGCAGAGATAAGTTTGAAATAGGTTTTCAGCGATTTTTACACAGGGGGGCCAGTCGGGGGGGTTCGACCGGTCGCCCTTGATCTTGACCGGTTGGGGTTGTTTAAAAATCAAAACAGAGAAGACATCATCTTCAGGAGGGCTCCCAGGTACCGGTCGCCCAGGGGTCGACCGGTCGACCACCCAGTCGACCGGTCGCCCTCCTTAATTACTTCTTCGTCCCATTTTCTGTTTCAAAACTCAACTCAGGTACGGGTTGCCCTATAGGGCGACCGGTCGAGCCTGAAACAAATGTGTTGTCCAATTTTTTATCGAAAATAAACTTCAAGAAATACTCCGAAAAATAGTAAAAACATTTTAAATCGATGGGAAGTATTTATACAACATTTAGGGACATGTTTTGGTTTAAAAAAACATTTGAACAAAATCATCAAAATCATGATAAAAACATTTATCTAACAAACTCCCCTTTTTGATGATTACAAACCAAGACAATTTTCTCAAGGACGATTTTGAAAACAAAAATATTTTACCGGTTTTACGAGTGAACTATCCGTTTAAAGACATTTTATAAAAAGCTCCCCCTATTGATAAGCACATCAACAAGAAGTATTGCATAAGCATAAGCATAAGCTATTACAAGCTTTTACAGGATACACATAAACATCATGAGCTAATAAGCTCCCCCTGTCAAAATACTTATTATCTATTGCAATTAAGTCCATAATACAAGCCATGGACTAGGTATACTTGGCTTTAGGAAGCCATAGCTTATAGCTTTTATTGCGAGCTTTTATTAGCTTCTTTGAGCTAATGAGCCAATTTCTTGTTTCTCCCCCTTTGGAATCATCAAAAAGAGTGTTAGGATGATAAAAACATTATACAAGTATATCAAAGTGCGCCTAGAATACGATTTATCAACCATTGAAAGAAGAAGACTTAAAATCCTAAGAAATGGGAGAAATGTATCATGAAAAAATCCATAAGCTCGTTTTGTTTGCCAAGACATGATCTCAATAAGTATTTAAGACTTTTGAAAGCAAGAGAATCATGTAGAAGTTGAAATTTTCATTGTGACATTTCATCGAACACTTTGTGAGCGTAAAAATTAAAAGAAGTTGTATAGAGCCCTTGTAAATGAATCAAGCCAAAAAATTTCATCACCAAATCATACCAAACATCATACAATACAACATTACAACTAAGCTCATCATGATCATAAGATAATTTCATCAAGAAATATACAAGAAAGCCACAAACTCAAGGGTTCAACCCAATTGAGCAAAGAAAGGAAAATTCTTACCATTCGATCGGTAAAGATGAGCGATGATGATGATAAACATGCTATATTAGGTCCAAGGTATGAATTGAATGCATGAAAACAAATTTTGAGTGAAAATTGTGTGAATTTGGCAAAGGGGACGAAAAATGGCAAAAATGGGTTAAAATGACTAAGGCACGAGACAGAACGGTTTTAATCCACAAAATAGCTAAGGGCGACCGGTTGTGGTTGAGGGCGACCGGTCGACATTGAGGGCGACCGGTCGACGTTGAGGGCGACCGGTTGCCCTCAACCTCATCAGCCCATTGTCTTGCCAGTTTTATTAAAATCCGAATTTTCAACCAAAAATCTGATTTTTCGCCCCTAAGTTTTAAAAACATGCAAAATGCAAACGTAAACCTCATTCAATATGCATTATGCCTAAATGAGCTCGTATGGACGCAAAAGTCTTGGAAGATAGCGGTTTTGTAAAAATGTCCGCCAATTGATCTTGAGATGGTACAAAAGATATCTCAATTTTCCGTTTAGAAACACAATCCCTTAGAAAATGATTCGAATCTCAATATGTTTAGTACGGTTATGATAAACCGGGTTTTGAGCAATGTTTATAGCGGATATATTGACACAAAAGATAGGAACATTTTCAAAAGAGCATTTGTAATCCGCTAAGGTTTGTTTCATCCAAAGAAGTTGAGTACAACAAAAAGCTGCAGAAATATATTCGGCTTCGGCCGTTGAAAGTGAAACATAATTTTGCTTCTTTGAAAACCAAGAAACTAGGCAATCGCCTAAAAATTGACATGATCCGGAAGTACTTTTCCGATCATCAATATTTCCCGCATAATTCGAATCACTATAACCTTTAAGAGAAAAATTTTCATTCTTTGGATAGAATAGACCATATTGAATAGTGCCTTTCAAATATCGAAAAATCCTTTTAACGGCACTCATATGAGATTCTTTGGGATTGCTTTAAAAACGATAACATAGGCATACGGCATGAAGAATGTCCGGTCTACTAGCGGTTAAATAAAGTAAACTACCAATCATACCTCGATACTTTCATTCATCCACGGACTTGCCTTTTTCATCTTTGTCAATTTTGACATTGGTTGCCATAGGAGTAGACACGGTTCTTCCTTCTTCAATGCCTAACTTTTTCAAAAGTTCCTTTGTATATTTTGATTGCGAAATGTATATACCTTCTTGGCATTGTTTAATTTGAAGCCCAAGAAAGAAGTTGAGCTCTCCCATCATACTCATCTCGAATTCTCCTTGCATTAACTTAGAAAATTTCTTGCACAAGGATTCATTAGTAGCACCAAAGATAATATCATCAACATAAATTTGCACAAGTAAACAATCTTGCCCTTTTTCAAAAACAAAGAGAGTAGTATCAACTTTACCTCTTGTAAAATCATTTTGCAAAAGAAAAGAACTAAGTCTATCATACCATGCACGGGGTGCTTGCTTTAAACCATACAAGGCCTTTTTAAGTTTATAAACGTCATTAGGCCTAGAAAAATTTTCAAACCCCGGAGGTTGTTTTACATAGACTTCTTCTTGAATAAAACAATTTAAGAAAGCGGATTTAACATCCATTTGGTAGAGTTTGAAATTTTTATAACAAGAATAGGCAAGTAAAATACGAATAGCTTCTAAACGTGCTACGGGTGCAAAAGTTTCATCATAATCAATACCTTCTTCTTGACAATACCCTTGAGCTACTAACTTTGCCTTGTTTCGAGCAATGTTGCCTTGATCATCAAGCTTATTCCGGAATACCCATTTTGTACCAATAATAGTTTGAGAAGGAGGACAAGGTACCAATTCCCATACATCATTTCTTTCAAATTGATTCAATTCCTCTTGCATCTCCAAAAACCAATCTTCATCCTCAATAGCCTCCTTAGCATTTTTAGGCTCTTTTTGAGATATAAGAGCTTTTTCGGCAAATTTTCTTCGGGTCATCACTTTATCAAGGGGATCACCAATAATAAGATCTTTTGGGTGATCTCCTTTAAATTCCAATGCCACGGGAAGATCCGAAGTATCACCTTTGTCTTCTTGAGGAACACTTGAAGTGGATGGTTGATCATTTGATGTAGTAGGTTGATCATCTTGAGAATCTTTTTGAACAATGGGTTCAATAATATCCTCTTCATCACTTTCATCATTGGGTATTCTTTCAACACCCGAAGCTTCATTAAATTTGACATGGATGGATTCTTCAACAACCCCACTAGTATTATTGTAAACCCGATATGATTTGCTCTTTGTTGAATATCCCATAAATATCCCTTCATCGGCCTTAGGATCAAGTTTGTCCAATTGATCCTTGGTATTCAAAATAAAGCACTTACAACCAAATATCTTGAAATAACTAATATTTGGAGTTCTTCCTTTCCAAAGCTCATATGGAGTTTTATTCACTTTAGGACAAATGTAAACTCGATTAATGACATAGCAAGCGGTACTTACGGCTTCGGCCCAAAATTATTTTGGAAGTGAAAATTCATTGAGCATGGACCGACTCATCTCTTGTAGTGTCCGATTTTTCCTTTCGGCTACTCCATTTTGTTTAGGTGTCCTTGGAGCCGAAAAATTATGAGCATATCCCTTAGTTTCACAAAAGACTCTAAATTCACCATCAAATTCTCCACCTCGATCACTTCGAATAGACTTAATAGTATCTTCCTTTTCATTCTCAATAAGTCTACACAACTTAACAAACTCATTAACGGCATCGGTTTTATTGGTAAGAAAAAGAGCCCAAGTATATCTAGAAAAATCATCGACAATAACGAAAGTGTAATGTTTTCCACTTAGACTTGTCGTACCAATATCCCCATACAAATCAAGGTGAAGCAATTGTAGGGGTTTGGTTGTGGAAATTTCATTTTTGGGCTTAAACTACTTTTAACTAATTTGTTCTTTTGACAAGTGTCACATAAGCCAAGATTTTCAAAATTCAATTTGGGTAGTCCTTTCACATATTGGATTTTGTAAATATTTTTCAAATTCTTGTATCCAACATGTCCAAGTCGCCTATGCCATAAACTAGTTAAATCATTATTGGCGACTAAACAAGAAATATTTTGACTAACCAAATCACTTGTACAAATTTTGTAAAGATTGCCTTTTCTATTTGCTTCACAAATAATTTTACCATTTTTAAGTATAAGGCATTTTTCTTTATTGAAAGAAACATCATAATTTGAATCACAATGTTGGCTAACACTTATCAAATTAAACTTAAGCCCTTCTACTAAAAGAACATTACTAAGAGAGAAGGAGGAGTTACCAATTTCTCCATTTCCAAGAATTCTTCCTTTGCCATTGCCGAACATGACCATACCCTCTTCTTGGAGCTTGATGTTGGTAAAAAAATTTCTCCTCCCGGTCATATGGTGTGAACATCCGCTGTCCACGAGCCATTTTGAATCTTCCATTGTTGTTATAGCCCCTATTACCTACAAAAGAATTTTTTTTAGGTACCCTATAATTTTGGGGTCCATGGGGGTTAGTCTTGAGACCTTTGGGTCTCCAAACATGACTAGAGCTATTTCTCAATTTGCAATTATTAGCATAATGTCCAACTTTGCCAAAATAAAAACAAGTAGGAGTATTAGAGCTACTAGCACGTACAAAAGTCGGACCTTGGTTATTTTTCTTAAAGACACTTTGAAATGGTTTATAACCAAGTCCCAATTTGGAATGCTCACCTCTTTGTGCATCTAAAATTTTTGTAACTTTATCCGTGCTTATGTTAAAACGATGCACATCATTTTTCAAACATTCAAGATCTTTTGTGAGCAATTCCTTTTCGGTTTCAAGAGTATGAACTTGAGTAAGAGTAATAGCATGAGCTTTATCAAGAGATTCATAAGAAGTAAATAATTTATCCTTTTCAATTTTAAGCTCATTATGCTCCTTTTTCAAGGTCTTGTATTTAACAATCAAATTTTGAAATTCAATTTGCAATTCATCAAAATCACATTGCAATTCATCAACTAAGGAGGAGGTAGAAGAGTTAGAGCATACCTCATTATTTTCATCGTCTATGGCCATAAGACCATGTTCGTTTTCTCCTTCCTCGTCGGTTGTTTTAAGTAATTCGTCCCAAGTTTTGACCTCCGCATTTAGAGCCTTCTTTTTTGAAAAATGCTTCTTTTTCTTTTGTTCCTCCTCATCGAGTTTTGGGCAATCGGCAATGAAGTGCCCGGGTTTTCCGCATTTAAAGCAAGCATTATCTATCGATTTTCTTGCCTTATTTTTATTCACAAATTTTGCTAATTTTTGAACAAGTACGGCCGTCTCCTCATCATCATCATCATTATCATAGTATGCATTATTAGAAGAAGAAGCAAGACCTTTAGGAATATTTTGCATACCCGATTGATTGATGGTTGGTTTGGAATTTTTCCTCTCCTTGAGATAGACTTCATAGATGAGGAGGTTCCCGATGAGCTCGTCAAATTTGAGTGTCTCAAGATTTTGTACCTCTGTGATAGCCGTCACCTTTTTGGACCATGAGCCGGGAAGAGCATTCAATACCTTAATCACCTTGTCTTCTTCGGAGATGACTTTATCGAGGGCCACAAGAGGATTGACAATGTTGTCAAGCCTTTCCACCATCATACATGTTAAAGTTTTCGAAATCTTTAACAAGCATGGTCTTTCTTGCTTGCTTGACCTTCTTTGTCCCTTCATATATAGTTTCCAATTTTTTCCAAACCTCATGTGCCGACCTTATGCCTCTTATGCGATTGTACTCGATGGCGGTAAGAGAACAATGCAAAATATTTAAGGTCTTACCGTTTAGAGAGAAAGCCTTTTTGTCATTTTCATCGAACTCCTTGAAAGGCTTAGGAGCCGAGGTGCCATCCTCCAATTTCTTGGTTGGTTGATCAACTCCTTCAACAACCACATTCCAAATGTCGAACCCGCACCCTTGTAGGAAGCACTCCATACGGTTTTTCCAAAATGCGTAGTTGTTGGCGTCGAATAGTGGTGGCTTGTTGGTGGAGGCGCCGGTGGTGAGATGAGCATCATTCGTAGCCATGGATCTTTCCTCTTTACTCGGAACGAGCTAGCCAAAGAGTTTGGCTTTGATACCACTTGTAAGTCCAAGTGGCTATGATAATCTAGAGGGGGTGAATAGATTATCTCGGTATTTCAGATTTTCCCCTCTTTTTCGAATAATCAAGCAAAGATGAAAGCTAAATGCGGAAAATAAACAACACACGTTGATTTAAAGAGCTTCACCCCACCTAGGGACTACGTGCTCTACCACCCCAGTATATCCGGGATGGGTTTCGGAAAAGAAAAAGAAATTTTATTAATTACCAAAATTAATACAACACCTTGAGGATTACAACAACCCTCTTACAACACCTTTGAGGAGATTACCACAATCTTCCTTCACCACCTTTGAAGAGTACCACACTCTCCAAACACCTATCACCTAGATCACCCAAGTGTATTCTTACCACAAGAATACTCACAAGGATGTCTTGTGTTGAATGATGACCAAAATCAAGATTACAACTCAATAGTGAATGATACAATATGAGTACAAGTGTAATCAAGAATTGAAAGCCTAGACCTCAAATGTGTGCAAGTGAAAGTGCTAAGGCTAATACAACAAGATATATGAAAGTGTTTGCTCTTTGCTTATGTGATGTGTTGTATCTTGTTGTTTGAATGAAGCCTCTATTTATAGGAGAGGTCTTGGCTTTGATTTCCAGACATAGGCTCCTCCTTGGGGAGTGATTTGCTGCAAAAGAAACCATTCAAAATCATCAATATAGCTGTTAGAAATCAATCCCACAAATTAGAGAAAAGTTGTCTAAAAATGCAACGGATAGTTTGCTGATAAAACAGGGGTTCGACCGGTCGCACAGAGATAAGTTTGAAATAGGTTTTCAGCGATTTTTACATAGGGGACCGGTCGGAGGGGGGTTCAACCGGTCGCCCTTGATCTTGACCGGTTGGGGTTGTTTAAAAATCGAAACAGAGAAGACAAACCGGTCGACCGATCGCCCTCCTTAATTACTTCTTCGTCCCATTTTCTGTTTCAAAACTCAACTCAGGTACGGGTTGCCCTATAGGGCAACCGGTCGAGCCTGAAACAAATGTGTTGTCCAATTTTTTATCGAAAATAAACTTCAAGAAATACTCCAAAAAATAGTAAAAACATTTTAAATCGATCGGAAGTATTTAGACAACATTTAGGGACATTGTTTTGGTTTAAAAAAACATTTGAACAAAATCATCAAAATCATGATAAAAACATTTATCTAACAATATGTTGATCCACAGAAGAAGGGAGTCAACTACTGGGTTGGGTACGACACTCTTGCTAATATTAAAGTGGAGCGAAACAATGAAGAGACAATGATAAGATAAGAAGCTGAAAACGAAAGTGGACCTAGTTGACCACACCAAGTCTAAACATTTTCTACTAGTGAAAAGGACGTACAATATGGAGAAATATTCAGAACTTTATATAACTAAGATAGTTCGGTTGCATGGAGTACCTTTGTCCATTGTGTCGGATAGGGACCCTAAGTTTACCTCCACTTTTTGGAAAGGCCTACACCGAGCTATGGGTACTAAGTTAAGTTTCAGTACAACTTTTCATTCACAAACTTGTGGATAATTGGAGAGAACAATTCAAACACTCGGAGATATGCTCTGATCATGTGTGATAGATTTTAGTGGTACTTGGGATAAATTTTTACCACTAGTAGAATTTTTGTACAACAATAGCTACCAGGTTTCTATTGGGATGGCTCCTTATGAGGCTTTGTATGGAAGAAAGTGTCGATCACTAGTCATTGGGATGAAGTCGGTGAGTGAAAACTAATAGGACCTAAGTTAGTCCAACAAACATCTGAAGTAGTTGAGAAAATCCGACATAGAATGAAAACTGCTCAGAAATGTCAAAAGAGCTATGCTGATAAGAGAAGAAAACCATTATAATTTTCTATTGGAGATATGATGTTTTCTTAAAGTGGCACCAATGAAAGGAGTATGAGGTTTGGAAAGAAAGAGAAGTTAAGTCCTCGCTATATTGGACCGTTTGAAATTTTAGAGAGAATAAATAGTTTGCATATCGAATTGCCTTACTTCTAGCACTATCTAGAGTTCAAAATGTTTTCCCTGTCTCGATGCTTAAGAATTAATTCCAGATCAATCATATATTTTAAGTTATGAGTCACTCAATAATCGGGATAATTTGACATATTAAGAAATACCAGCTAGAATTGTGGATAAGATTGAGAAGAAACTTAGAAGAAAGAAAGTTGTATTAGTCAAGGTCCAATGGAGAAATCACACTATAGAAGAATCTACGTGGGAATACGAAGATTAGATGCGTGTTCTATATCGTCAACTATTTGGTAAGCAATCTCACTATAAGATTTATTTTCACGTATTAGAATATTATTTATATATGGTTGTAAGTTTCGAGAACGAAACTTTTTATAAGGAAGAGAGAATGTCACAACCACTTTCATTAAAAAAATCAAAAGAATAAAACAACAAACAAAGTGGATGAAATTGGGGAATAATAGAAGAGAAATGTGGAGAAAAGGAAAGAAAAAAATAGAAGTGGAGGGAAGTGGTGTCACGCCCCAAATGGGACGCGACGACGATCCACAACTTAAATACAATAACCAAACAGTCCAGACAAATATCAACGAGAACCCAATGTAACAGAGTCTAAATAGCAAGCGGAAATAAAATAACACGTTACAAATACAACTTACAGTCTACGATCCAAAATCCATATTACATCCCGAAAATCAACAAAATATAGCAACTTAAAGTCAAAGGGTCCTACGCCCTTCAGATACAAGCTGGAATGGAAAGAAATACAAAAGTCCAACAACAACACAAGATGAGAGTCCAATCGACAACAAAAAGTAGCAGTAAACCCAACAAGCGGAATACAAGATCTCAGTCCAGGGCCGGTTCCGCATCATCAACGAAGTCCTCATCTAAGGTTAGAAAATAGGTGGGGATGAGACAGAAATCTCAGTGGATGGGGTGATCGTGTGCAAGTGTGGCGCAATATAGTTAATTTGAGAAAATAGTTATATGAAAACGCGTGAGTATGATGCATGAAGTCACACACAGTCCACAAGCGTCGTGATAAAATATATTTAAGTAATATACTTATACAGTTCAAGAAAACAGTTCATGGTCACACAGGCACAATGTGATTCAGGCAAGATAGATAGGATTGCGCATTAAAAATGTAACGCCAATCCCATGCAAGGCAATTAATGGTTGCGACGGATGTGTAGCGCCAACCAATGCAAAAAAAGTAGCGGTTGCGTACGGATTTGTAGCGCTAACCAAACGGGTCCGATAACTCCGGAATCGTGTGGATCAGACAGCGATTCCTTCATTCTTCCTTGTAACTCCCCAGGCAGGATGGTCCAAGACCGGCACCTTATCGCTCCATAGGCAAAGACAAAATCCACAGTGGAGCTTGCAAGGCTCGGATCTATCATAATCATGATTATACCTCAAGTACTACGACCCGCTTCCCTTGACGAACTCCGTCCCTCGATTTGCGGGATTAGGACGATGGGGTAGGGGAGAGTGGAATAGCAAGCCGAGTGCTGGTTCCATCCCCGACGTATCCATTCCGATCGTGAGCTCGACACACCAAGTTGACTCAGCAGAAAGTAGTTACAAGTACAAGCGATCAACAGTGCATCGGGTATTATTGATTCAGGGAAGCAATTTTAGGAAAATTTTTGAAAAGCGCGAGTGGCAATTATGGTGTTGGTGGAGTATTTGGATGAAGATGATCATCGGAAGGATAAGCAATCTTCGATATCTTGAAAGATTTGAAACATAAGTCCCGTTATAGATTCAAAATCGAAAGGAAGTCGCTCCGCGATCGGGTATTTTCGGTCAAATTGATCCGATAAGTAAAGGGTTTTTGGGAAAGTAAAATACTTTAATTAAATCTCCAAGTCAGAGGGTCAGGGCTATTTTAGTAAAAGAGAAAATAATTTGAGTTAGGTCCTTTATAAAAGAAGAATTGCAATTTAGCCCCATTTTGTAAAAACCAACACTTTTGGGGTTAAAAATTGAATAAATAAATATCCTGACCTTGAAAAATTAAGAGGTCAGTTCCTAAATTCTCCAAATTGTCCAGAGATTCAGGTTTTTAAAATTTTGAGGTCGAGATTTTGTAAAATTCTCACATTGGCCCCAAATTTGTGAGAATTGCCAATTCGGACCTTAAGTTTAAAATAATCGGAACTCACAAACCGGAAGGGCTTTTAATGTGATTTCAGTTGGAAAATGTCACTAAGGTTAGTAGGATATTGGGACAAAAACAGTTTTTAAAAGAAATATGTGTAGGTCCTTTGACTTTTGAAAATATCATTTTGTCCCATTTTGAAATAATTGCCTTTAAGTGAAATTTTCCAAAATATAATTAAGTTATAGTTAAGCTAGTATTTCCAGGTGCATGGGCTGCATAAGTCCTGGAAATTTCATTTGGGTCCTCAAGTTTAGTATTTTACACATTAGTCCCTCAATTTTAGTAAAATTATTTTCCAAACCCTAACCACTTGGATTTTTAGAATACTTTTAAAATATGTAATTCCCAGTACCTTAAGAGTAAAAATTTCAAATTTTAAAGTTTTAAAAATTGCAAAGTAGCCCTTAAACTTTCAAAATTTTACAATCTAGTCCTTGGGCTTTTAAAGGTTGATTTTATTTATCTTAAAACTCTTAAAACTTTATTAAAATGTCCAAAAGTCATTTTTGAACCTGAGTACAGTCCCAATTTTCGAAATTTGCAGGGGGGGTCCTTTAACTTTCATTTTCTTGCAATTTAGTCCACCAACTTTCCATTTTTACATTTTTAAGTCCAAAATTGAAATTTAATCAATTATGCTCGACTTTTCCAGGTTATAAGGCATCCAAAACATAGATTTTAAAGATCATACACATGTATGTCCAATACATACAAGAATTCATCAATTAAAACATTAAATTGCACATGCATGCACCTAAAATTCAATAAATAGCAAATTTGAGCAACTCTTGAGAATTTTCATGACTTGATACATAAAATTGATATGAAATACATTGATTATATATATATATATATATATATATCTCGAGGCTCATGATCAATTTTCTACATTCATTTTAATAAAACACCTAATAGTTGGAAAATATTTTTCCACCCACCTTAAAATTGGAAATTGTGAAATAAAAGGATAATTTCACAATTTTTGGAGGAGGCTTCTTAGGTCAGCCTCTAATTCAAAAAAATATCAAAATTTGAAGTTAGAAAAATGAGAGAAAAATTAAGGAGAAAAAGGAGGAAATAAGGAAATGAGAAGGACTACACTTTACCTTGTGTAGTAGGTGTTTGGAGACTAGTTGAAGCTTAAAAATTGGAAATTTTGGCTCAACTCCAAAATCACCTAAGGTCAGCCCCTATTTCTCAAAAATGAAAAAGGGGTGTTAAAATTTGAAAAAAATAGAAAGAGTAGGAAAGAAGGGGTCTAGTACTCAATTCTTACCTTGGTATAGTGATGGTTCGATTTTTATGGAGTATAAGGAGGAAAATGTTGAAATTTTTCTAAGTATTAAAGAAGAAAGTGAAAGGAAGAGTAGAGAGAAGTTGGGAGTTTTTAGAGAGAAGAAGGAGGATTTTTGCTTGAGAGTAAATGTGTTAGATGAAAAATGAGATGAATTTTTGACACAAAAATGGCCATTTGGCCGTCCAAGTGAGAGAGGGAGAGAGGAATTTTTGTTCAAATTTGTGTCTTGCATTTTGCCTCATGCATGGGAGACAATTTGAAGGTCAAAGGTATGGGCAAGACTTGGTTTGAATGGAATGTTGGAAGACTTCCAACATGTTGGCAAAAATATTATTAAAGAAATAATATAAGAGATGATGTGTATAATATTTGAATTAATGGTATAATTATACACAAGATGACTAATATAAGGTGTAGGTGTACAAGAGTTGGATGATATTTTTACTCCAAAAATATCCATGTTGGCCGTCCACACTAAGGGCAATTTGGTAATTCTATATTTTTTTTGTCCCAAATTTGATGATAATAGAAGAAATATATCAATCTCCAAAATAATTAGTGATTTCCTTGATCACTTGTAAGTCTCAAGATCACTTAATCTAAATCAAAATCTTAATTCTATATGGTAAAAGTCTCTAAAATAAATAGTCTCTTAAAATTCTAAGGTGACTAATAAATACAAAAATAGTAATAATGATCAATCAAGTGATCATAAATGAAAAATAGAATTAATAAAGATCATGATCACAAGTAATTAAATAAAATGAAATAAAATACAAAATGTATATATTATTAATAATTACCCGTAAAATGGCGCGGTAAAATAGTCGATCAAATGTATAAATGACAATAAGGATCAATTATAAGCTCGGAAAAATCGGGGCTTCACATCCTCCCCTCCTTAAAAGAATTTGGTCCCCAAATTCTCTTCAGAATAGTTCTGGATATTGATTCCTCGTGTCTTCTTCCACCTCCCACGTTGCGTCTTCGTCTCGGTCGTGGTTTCGCCACACAACCTTAACCATCGAATTTCTCTCTTACGCAATTGTCGTGATCTGGCGATCAATGATCCGGATCGGTCTCGGTGTAGGATAGATTTTCCATTAGAGAAGGAGTATCTCGAGTGATGATATGCTCGGGATCCGGTTGATACTTCTTCGCCTCGACACGTGGAATACATCGTGCATTCCCGCATATGGTGTCTTTGGTAACTCGAGTCCGTAGGCTAACTTCCCGATCCTCTCGTAAAATCTTGTAAGGTCCAACATATCTCATACTCAACTTGCCTCCTTTCTTCGGATTGATCAATCCTTTCCGTGGTGAGAGTCCGAGAAATACTTCATCACCGACTTCAAATTCCAAATCCTTTCTTCTCTTGTCCGCGTAACTCTTTTGGCGGCTCCGAGCTATGCGAATCCGCTCCTTGATCGCTTGACCTTCTCCATGGCCTCCGAACCAAGTCAACCTTTGGAATCGAGGGTGACTTCCGTTTCTCTTTTGGAGTCCATTGGTCATCAATCTCCAAAGTGTAGTGGGGATCTACATTTTCGCCCATATAATGCCTCGTAGGGTGCCACCCCAATCGTGGCCTCGATAATCGTTATTGTAGGCGAACGCGGCTAATGGTAAGTGCGAATATCCAATGTGCGAGGCTCGCAGATATCTTCAAGGGTTTGAATTGTTTGCTCGATCGTCCATCGGTTTGTGGATGTCTTTTTGTCTTTGAAACTTAGCGAGGTACCCAATTCCTCTCGTGCAAGCACTTCCAAAAACTGGAGACAAACCTTGGGTCTCTGTCGGATACTATGTCGATGGTACTCCATGCAGTTGAATGATTTCTCGGATATAAATATGTGCAAGTTTCGCAAGCTATCGTTTTCTTGATGGGTAAAAAGTGTGCGATTTCGTGAGTCGGTCTACAACTACCCAAATAGCATCATGGCCTCTCTCTGGTCTTTGGTAGATCCTTCACGAAGTCCATCGTTATGTGTTCCCATTTCCACTCGGGAATTCTCAATGGTTGTAGTAAACCAGATGGTTGTTGGTGTTCTGCTTTTACTCGTTGACAAGTCAAACATCTCGCAACGAACTCTGCTACCTGGTTCTTCATGTTTACCCACCAATAACTCCGTTTCAAATCCTTATACATCTTGTTTCCTCCAGGATGTATAGTGTATTTTGAGCGGTGTGCCTCTGCTAGGATTCTATTCCTAATTTGTTTGTCATTTGGTACACACACTCGATTCCGGAATCTGATAACTCCATCTTCAGGTACCGAGAATTCTAATCTTTCTCCTGTAAGTATCTTCTCCTTCAGTTTTTGAAGATGTGCATCTTTCCCTTGTGCTTCTTTGATCTCATTCAAACAGATCGGTGTAACCAAAATGTTAGCACATGAAATCGAGTATTGGTTCTCGTCGATTCCAATTGCTCAGTTCTTCTAATGATTCCCATTCTCGAATCATAAGTCTGGCTAAGCTCGCCTTTTTGCTTAAAGCGTCTACTACGACGTTAACTTTCCCGGGATGGTATTAAATATCAAAGTGATAGTCCTCAATCAACTCCATCCATCTCCGTTGCCTCAGATTGAGATCTTTCTGGGAGAATAGATACTTCAAGCTCTTATGGTCCGTGAAAACCGTAAATGTTGCTCCGTAGAGATAGTGTCTCCATTTCTTTAATGCGAACACTATTGCCGCCAATTCCAAGTCATGCGTTGGATAATTGGCTTCATACGGCTTGAGCTTTCGTGATGCATAAGCGATAACTTTTCCTTCCGCATGAGCACCTTTGCTCCTAGTCCTTCTTTTGATGCGTCCTTTGTAGACGACAAGGTTTTTGTTCCCTTTGGAAGGGCTAAGATCGGAGTTGTAGTAAGTCGTTTCTTGACTCTTGGAAACTCGCTCGCATTTGTCATTCCACTCAAACTTGACTTGCTTCCGGGTTAGTCGAGTGAGTGGTCCGGCTATCTTGGAGAAATCCTGGATAAATCTTCGATAATATCCACTAGTCCTAGGAAACTCCCCGATTTCCATTTCTGCACTGAGTTGTTTCCATTCAACCACCTGCCTGTACCTTCGAAGGATCTACTCGCAATCCCAGTCTGTCGGATACTATGTGTCCCAAGAACGCGACTTCACTAAGCCAAAATTCGCACTTGCTGAATTTGGCATACGGCCTTATGCTCGTAGTGTCTCTAAAACGATTTTGAGATGACGTTCGTGTTCTTCTATAGACTTAGAGTATACGAGTATGTCATCAATGAATATCACTACGAATTGATCCAAATAAGGTTGGAAGACTCGATGCATCAGGTCCATAAATGTTGTTGGGGCATTCGTCAGACCGAAAGGCATTACTACAAACTCGTAGTGTCCATATCGGGTTTGAAATGCAGTTTTGGAAATGTCTCCTTCGCGGATCTTCAGTTGATAATATCCTTGTTGTAAGTCAAACTTTGAGTACACCGTCGCTCCTTAAAGTTGATCAAATAGTTCGTCTATCCTCGGGAGGGGATATTTGTTTTTGATGGTCACGCTATTAAGACCACGATAATCTATACATAGTCTTAATGTGCCATCCTTCTTTTTGACGAACAACACAGGTGCTCCCCACGGAGACGTACTCGGTCGGATAAATCCCACATCCATCAGTTTTTGTAATTGCGTTTTCAACTCTTGTAACTCAAGAGGAGCCATTCTATACGGTGTTCTGGCAATCGGGGCAGTTCCTGGTAACACCTCGATAGTGAACTCGACTTCCCTATCTGGAGGGACAGTGGTGAGTTCTTGTGGAAATACATCCGTATATTCTGACACTATAGGTACTTGGTTGATTTGTGTCTCAACTTTGGGTTTGTTAATTACAAACGCCAGGTACCCTTGAGCCCCTCTAGTGATCGCCTTCCTCGCTTTCATTGTTGAAATGATTGGGGCAATCTTAACTCGTGCCCTTCCCGAAATTTCCACTTCGGGTTTTCCGGGTTCACATAGCTTAATGGACTTGTTATGACAGTCCATTTGTGCATGGTGTGCAGATAACCAGTTCATTCCCAATATCACGTCGTATTCGGAGATAGGTAATAGGATTAAATCGGCAGGAAAGTTTACCTCAGCAATCTTAACTTCGCATGCATTATAGATAATATTTGTTATCTGACTTGCACCCATAGGAGTTGACACTTCTAAACATATAGGCATATGTTCCATGCATGCATGCAGTTTGTGTACAAAATGCGGTGCAACAAATGAATGCGTTGATCCAGGGTCGAACAATATTTTAGCGTAGTGGTTAGATACTAGAAGCGCACCTTCCACCACATTTGTTGCCTCTCCGGAGCCTCTGTCGGCTAGTGCAAATGCTCGAGCGGGCATCCTTGCCCGATTACCCTGGCCATTTCCGGCTTCCGCGGTTGCGTGCGTCTGTTTAGTTCCGTCATCGTACTTCGGGCAATCTTGCAGGTGGTGCTGATTACTACCACAACGCAAACACCTTCCTTGTTTACGCCAACAGTCATTGGAAGTATGTCCCGGTTTCTGGCAATGTGCACACACTTGACCCGGCTTTCCTTGCACTGGTCTCTTTCTTTCTTTGTCTGCTTTATTAATCGGTCCTTCTAAAACTTAGCAGTGTTTAGATGGTTGTCCCACACTGTCCTCTTAAGATCGTTTCGATGGCCTATTCTGCTGAATGAATCCAATACGGTTGATCCCGACTCAATGCGGAGAGCGCTTTTACCGCTACCGAGTAGGTTGTCATTCAACGATCAACGCTTGTTTTCAAGTTCAGTTTCAATCCTCGAGTGAACTTGTAAAGCTTATCCTCTTGATCGATTGTCCCCAGAGCATACTTGGACAATCGGTGAAATTCGGACTCAGATCGAGCTACAATCAGTTCCCTTGCCTCAATCTGTGGAATTCATCTCGCGCGCTTCTTTCACAACTTTGTGGAATGTCTTGTTCATTGAACTCGGCTAAGAAATTTCCCCATGTTCGACTACCCGGCCCTGTTCCCATCTCCTTTCAAATGCCCTCCACAGTCTCTAGCGCCGATTCCAGGCATTTAAATACAAATGAGTGTGACTTTTGTTCATCCATCCGAGTATTGGAGAGCATTGAAGATATTCTCCAACTTCTCTACCCATTCTTCTGCCTTCAAATCGTTCGGCTCTCCAAAGAAGGTTGGTTGGTCGAACCGCAGAAATCGCTCCAACGTGCGATCGTTCGCCTCTCTGGCGGGTTCGGGAGCACGGGGTTGAGGCTCTGTCTGTTGCCTCATAAAAACCAGTATTTGCTGTAAGGCTTGAGCGGTCAAATTGTCTCCTGCAGCAGGTGGAGGAGGCGGTGGTAATTCAGGAGAGAGTACCCGATCCCTGGGTACGTCATCATCACCTCGTGGAACGGGACGAGGTCTCCCACGTCCTCGATGTTCGACCATTCTATATCTTGAAGCGTTAGTTGCGATTCACGAGTAAATGAATACAACAATTATTCGCATAAAGCAAGTGATATCGCAGGAAAGAAAAACAACAAATACAAGGTGCGGAATAAATAGCAAAAGGCATATCCATTAATATAAAACTTGAATACACCCAAAGTACAACAAAGAAATACTAAGTCGGATACATTGGAACCAAAATACATCGAATCTAGTACAAAAGAAAGTAAGGTACATCATGGAATACACACTAAAACAAAGAAGTACAAAGCGACAATCGCTAGCTAATCGGTGAGATCGCCATCATCGTCGCCGCAGCCTATGTCCATAATCGGGTTGGGTCGGGCCGAGGTGGCGCCTCAACCTCGGGCCAATCCACGAAGTCAACCATCGCTCGAATCCCCGAGCCTCATCGAGTGGAGCATCCTCGAGTGCCTCGACTCTCCAATGTCGATCGGATCCTCCTCGGGATCCCTCCTCCTCGCGTCAGTACGGGTTCCACCTCGGGCGGTGGCAACGGGTGAGCATTGGCGCCAAAGCGAGCCTCTAGTGCGGCGTCTCTCCGAGCTAGGGCCTGTGTAAGGTCCTCTATGATTGTCATCCGCTTGATGAGGGTCTCTCCAAGCGCTCGACGGTGTCGCGGGATAGGCGGGCGTCGATCTCCCATTTCAAGCGGCCGTCACTTGCCCTTTTCATCTTCTCGCATGTTATCCAGCGCTCCCCGATACTCAGATTTGGTCCTCCGCGCTCTTATGGTGTTATCGCGGTCCTTGATGATGAGTGGTCGCTCGCTCTTCTCATCTTGGCTCATCGCCAAGCCAGTCGAGTCCTCTTACTGGCCGGGCGCTCCCGGGCTAGTTCGTGGGTCGCGCGGTCACTCTCTCGGTGCGGTGAATCATCGGTGTCGGTAATATTCCCGCTCAACACGGGCATGGAAAACATCCCACCATGAAGGCGGCGTCGGCTCCATCCCCGATCAAACAAAACTAAGGCGGATCGAGTCAAAGGTAGAGGAAAGATAAGAAGAGAATAAGGAAAGAATGAATAAAGGAAATCGATCAAGAATCAACTAAGTCAAAACAAGTATGACTATGAAATCTCAAAATATGCGTTCTAACTTAGTTCAAACATCAATAAGACGGTTTTCGATGCCAATTTGAAATCGAATTCACACTTAATTGGTCAAGTCGCGGTACTACCCAAAACACGCATCGAGGGTCCTATCTCGGGTCAACTCGGTGTAAGTTTCCATCTTACTAGCCGAGCTCGATACCACTTTAATCGTCACGCCCCAAACGGACGCGACGATGATCCACAACTTAAATACAATAACCAAACAGTCCAGACAAATATCAACGAGAACCCAATGTAACAAAGTCTAAATAGCGGCGGAAATAAAATAACACGTTACAAATACAACTTACACTCTACGATCCAAAATCCATATTACATCCCGAAAATCAACAAAATATAGCAACTTAAAGTCAAAGGGTCTACGCCCTTGGATATAATTTGGAATGGAAAGAAATACAAAAGTCCAACAACAACACAAGATGAGAGTCCAATCGACAATGTAAAGTAGCGATAAACCCAACAAGCGGAATACAAGATCTCGATCCGGGGTCGGTTCCGCATCATCAACAAGTCCTCATCTAAGGTTAGAAAATAGGTGGGGATGAGAGAAATCTCGGTGGATGGGTTGATCGTGTGCAAGTGTGGCGCAATATAGTTAATGTGAGAAAACAGATTATATGAAAACGCGTGAGTATGATGCATGAAGTCACACACGATCCCACAAGCGTCGTGATAAAATATATTTAAGTAATATACTTATACGATTCAAGAAAAAAAGTTCATGGTCACACAGCACTATGTGATTCGGACAAGATAGATAGATTGCGTGCGGAAATGTAACGCCAATCCCATGCAAGGCAATTAATGGTTGCGTGCACGGATGTGTAGCGCCAACCAATGCAAAACAAGTAGCGGTTGCGTACGGATTTGTAGCGCTAACCAAACGGGTCCGATAACGAGAATCGTGTGGATCGGCAGCGATTCCTTCATTCTTCCTTGTAACTCCCAGCGGGATGGTCAAGACCGCACCTTATCGCTCCATAAGCAAAGACAAAATCCGGTGGAGCTTGCAAGGCTCGGATCTGTCATAATCATGATTATACCTCAAGTACTACAACCGCTTCCCTCGACAAACTCCGTCCCTCGTTGCGGGATTAGGACGATGGGGCCGGGAGAGTGGAATAGCGGCCGAGCTGCCTGGTTCCATCCCCGACGTATCCATTCCGATCGTGAGCTCGACACACCAAGTTGACTCAGCAGAAAGTAGTTACAAATGCAGTGCAATCAACAGTGCATTGGGTATTATTGATTCAGAAGTAGTTTTAGGAAAATTTTTTAAAAGCGCGAGTGGCAATTATGGTGTTGGTGGAGTATTTGGATGAAGATGATCATCGGAAGGATAAGCAATCTTCGATATCTTGAAAGATTAGGTGAAACATAAGTCCCGTTATAGATTCAAAATCGCAAGGCGAGGAAGTCGCTCCGCGATCGGGTATTAATCGGTCAAATTAATCCGATAAGTCAAGGGTTTTTGGGAAAGTAAAATACTTTAATTAAATCTCCAAGTCAGAGGGTCCAGGGCTATTTTAGTAAAAGAGGAAATAATTTGAGTTAGGTCCTTTATAAAAGAAGAATTGCAATTTAGCCCCGTTTTGTAAAAACCAACACTTTTGGGGTTAAAAATTGAATAAATAAATATCCCGACCTTGAAAAATTAAGAGGTCAGTTCCTAAATTCTCCAAATTGTCCAGAGATTCAGGTTTTTAAAATTTTGAGGTCGAGATTTTGTAAAATTCTCACATTGGCCCCAAATTTGTGAGAATTGTCAATTCGGACCTTAAGTTTAAAATAATCGGAACTCACAAACCGGAAGGGCTTTTAATGTGATTCCAGTTGGAAAATATCACTAAGGTTAGTAGGATATTGGGACAAAAGCAGTTTTTAAAAGAAATATGTGTAGGTCCTTTAACTTTTGAAAATATCATTTTGTCCCATTTTGAAATAATTGTCTTTAAGGCTTTTAGGGGTCCAATTGTTATGAAATTTGAACCTTGGGTCCAAAATATAATTAAGTTATAGTTAAGTTAGTATTTCCAGGTGCATGGGCTGCATAAGTCCTGGAAATTTCATTTGGTTCCTCAAGTTTAGTATTTTACACATTAGTCCCTCAATTTTAGTAAAATTGTTTTCCAAGCCCTAACCACTTGGATTTTTAGAATACTTTTAAAATATGTAATTCCCAGTACCTTAAGAGTAAAAATTTCAAATTTTAAAGTTTAGGTCTGGTGCAGTTTTAAAAATTGCAAAGTAGCCCTTAAAATTTCAAAATTTTACAATCTAGTCCTTGGGCTTTTAAAGGTTGATTTTATTTATCTTAAAACTCTTAAAACTTTATTAAAATGTCCAAAAGTCATTTTTTAACCTGAGTACAGTCCCAATTTTCGAAATTTGCAGAGGGGTCCTTTAACTTTCATTTTCTTGCAATTTAGTCCACCAACTTTCTATTTTTACATTTTTAAGTCCAAAATTGAAATTTAATCAATTATGCTCGACTTTTCCAGGTTATAAGGCATCCAAAACATAGATTTTAATGATCATACACATGCATGTCCAATACATACAAGAATTCATCAATTAAAACATTAAATTGCACATGCATGCACCTAAAATTCAATAAATAGCAACTTTTAGCAACTCTTGAGAATTTTCATGACTTGATACATAAAATTGACATGCAATACATAGATTATATATATCTCAAGGCTCATGATTAATTTTCTACATGCATTTTAATAAAACACCTAATAGTTGGAAAATATTTTTCCACCCACCTTAAAATTGGAAATTGTGAAATAAAAGGATAATTTCACAATTTTTGGAGGAGGCTTCTTAGGTCAGCCCCTAATTCAAAAAAATATCAAAATTTGAAGTTAGAAAAATGAGAGAAAAATTAAGGAGAAAAAGAAGGAAATAAGGAAATGAGAAGGACTACACTTTACCTTGTGTAGTAGGTGTTTGGAGACTAGTTGAAGCTTAAAAATTGGAAATTTTGGCTCAACTCCAAAATCACCTAAGGTCAGCCCCTATTTCTCAAAAATGAAAAAGGGGTGTTAAAATTTGAAAAAAATAGAAAGAGTAGGAAAGAAGGGGTCTAGTACTCAATTCTTACCTTGGTATAGTGATGGTTCGATTTTTATGGAGTATAAGGAGGAAAATGTTGAAATTTTTCTAAGTATTGAAGAAGAAAGTGAAATGAAGAGCAGAGAGAAGTTGGGAGTTTTTAGAGAGAAGAAGGAGAATTTTTGCTTGAGAGTAAATGTGTTAGATGAAAAATGAGATGAACTTTTGACACAAAAATGGCCATTTGGCCGTCCAAGTGAGAGAGGGAGAGAGGAATTTTTGTTCAAATTTGTGTCTTGCATTTTGCCTCATGCATGGGAGACAATTTGAAGGTCAAAGGTATGGGCAAGACTTGGTTTGAATGGAATGTTGGAAGACTTCCAACATGTTGGCAAAAATATTATTAAAGAAATAATATAAGAGATGGTGTGTATAATATTTGAATTAATGGTATAATTATACACAAGATGACTAATATAAGGTGTAGGTGTACAAGAGTTGGATGATATTTTTACTCCAAAAATATCCATGTTGGCCGTCCACACTAAGGACAATTTGGTAATTCCATATATTTTTTTTTGTCCCAAATTTGATGATAATAGATGAAATATATCAATCTCCAAAATAATTAGTGATTTCCTTGATCATTTGTAAGTCTCAAGATCACTTAATCTAAATCAAAATCTTAATTCTATAAGGTAAAAGTCTCTAAAATAAATAGTCTCTTAAAATTCTAAGGTGACTAATAAATACAAAAATAGTAATAATGATCAATCAAGTGATCATAAATGAAAAATAGAATTAATAAAGATCATGATCACAAGTAATTAAATAAAATGAAATAAAATATAAAATGTATATATTATTAATAATTATCCGTCAAAATAACGCGGTAAAATAGTCGATCCAATGTATAAATGACAATAAGGATCAATTATAAGCTCGGAAAAATCGGGGCTTCACAAGTGGGGGATAATGGGAAAGATAGTGGAAGAAAAGAAAGTAATACAAGTTGATAAGAGTATTAATTTAAAAGAAGAGATCGGAAAAGTGAAGAAAGAGGAGAAAAGAAGAGGAAAGAATGAAAGACGAAAAGAGAGAGAGAGAGAGAGAGAGAGAGAGAGAGAGAGAGAGAGAGAGAGGAAAAGAAGGAGGAAACAAGGAAAATACAAGAAATATATTCTAATTTACGGTACAAATCATTCAAAACAAGTTTGAAGGTTTTTGTAATTACTAGCAGTGCACCCGTGCGATGCACGATTATATGTTTAGATAGTGTTTGACTAAACTTAATTATTTAAAAGATAATATAAGCTCATACATCTTATAAGATGTTTTTAGAGCTTATAAGATGTTATATCTTATTTTAAAAATAAGATGTTAAAGTATTTAGATAAAATAAAATAGTGTAGTTTTTAAAATGTTAATAGTGACAATGTTTTAATTAAAATAGTCAAAATTAAAGGAGGTTATTTAAATTACATCTTAATTTAAATAAAAACTTGGAATTTCCCACCTTTTTTTAAAAACAACTTATAAGCTCCTAATATCTTATTTTAAGAGCTTATAAGTTTTTTTTTAAAAAAATTATTAAACAAATTTAAACAACTTATAAGGTCTCAAACATCTTATAAGATATTTTGAAGAGCTTATAAGCTCAGCCAAACGCCCTCTAAGTAAAGAAATTTCTAATATTTTAGTTATTTTGATTAACTAAATTCAATAAATTATCTAATCGAAAAGTCAAATAAATATGTATTGAATAATTCTGTGGCTTGGATTATTGGGGGAAGTATGGTGGGGGCTGAAAGAAATGTTGTGAAGACTTGGGCTGATTCTAGGGAGGATCTTTCTTCTCCAATGGAGGCTACCCTTGTGGCAATTCGACATGCGCAGCTTCTTGCAGATTCTTTGGGATTGAAGCATATCAATTTGGTGATTGAAGATGAGATTGTCCTTCAGCATCTCAATTCACAGCAGCAAATTGGAAATGGCTTAGATAGTATTTTCTTCGATATCTTGCTCTTCTGTTACTTGTTTGATTGTTGTTTGTTTTCTTAGGTTGGTTGTTTGTTAATTGGGTCTAATTAGCAGCAATATGTGCGGGCCTATTGTTGATCTGGTGTTGCTTTTATTGAGTTTCTTCAATTTTCTATTGGCTGGGATGTAGCTAATTGGGTACTTGGGTCAGTTGACCTCGAACATTTGTATCGGTCTCCTTGTTGAGTTTTTATAATATTCTTCTATCGTTTCGAAAAAAAAAATAATAATAATAGATTTATTAATATTGGAAGATTATAAAATTTAATAAGAATAAATACGTAATAGATAAAATTATTTTAAATTTTGGAAAACTTTAAATACAATATTGGTCTTTGAACTTGTACGGTTACTATCACTATCGTCACCACATATAGATGTGAATGATGAAAATCGTGGCAAATGGCAATTTTAAATACTCAAAGATGTGTTGCCTACAAAAATAAAATTAATTTGTGGTTACATTATTAATACATTAAAAAAATATAAATCCAAAAACTAAATTATTGGACAAAATTATCATACAATTTCTGATATCTGACAACAGAGAAATTGCGGAAGCTAGTAATCAAGTAACATGTTTTTCTTAGAAGACTCGACATTAAGATATCCGGATGAACGCCCTTCGAGATAATAATTCACCGATTTTTATTTATGATCGAAAAACCTTAAACAAAAGAAAAATATCTATGTATAAAGCTATGAAAATGATAACATCATTAAAGGACCAATTCTTACATGGCGCACATAAACAAAAGAGATAAAGGCCCAAATGATGAAAGAAAAACTAAAGCTCAAATTGTTGTGCGACTATAGAAAAATTGCAATTTTTTTTTTACGTTTTCGTCCGATTTATGCATATAATATGTTCCCTTTGTTGGTGAACCCTCATTTTCTTAAAGTCAGTTGCTTATATTAGCCTTAAAAAAATTCAATTTCAATTTTGTACGACTTTTTTTAATATTTTTTTATATTCACATTTGGATCTGACGAAACTAACAACTATGACGAAACAAAAAACTAATATTTATTCTCAACTAATGATTTTTGTTTACAATTTTTAACAGATAATAAACTTTAGATTTGATCCCTATGTTTGTAAAAGGAAGATTATTTTGATATATAAAATTAATTTTATATTAAAAATATTTTTGAAAAACCAAAATTAGATAACATCCAATATAAACAGAGGTCATAGAAATCTTCATAGGTCAGATTATAATCATATTAATTAATTTATTTGTTTCATGTGACTGTTATGAATATATGTAGAAAGCAACTATAAATCGTGCATCAATTTGTGTTCATGTATAAGTACGAATTTATCATTTAAAGAAAGACTGACAAACTCCAAATTTTTTTCATAAATACATAAGTATGAGACCAATATATATATATATATATATATATATATATATATATATATATATTTACATTGGCAATGCCAATATTTTTCTAAAATGTCATATCAAGATTGCTAATGTTGGAAGAAAAAAAAAACATATGGAACATAGCCAGATATGTACATTTACTATTATCTATTTTTATATTTATTTTTTAATATCCACTTCATAATTTATTATCTTATTACATGTCAATGGCGAAAAGACAAATAGTTAACAATACCTACATTCTCTTGAAAGACAAAAACATTAGCCAGATGTGTTTTCTTTTTGATTGTTCATGATGCCTAATAAATCTCAATGTATTCTAACTCATGGCAGCGGTAGTTGATCACATGAACACTGCATATTATTTTTCTCGTCTTTTGATTTGTGTGAAATGTTTTAATTTGTATGAAATCTTTATAAGAGCATAAACTTTTCAGAATCTAAAACCTTATATGAAGTTATGAACTTGAGGTACTGTAGTTTTTGTAATAACTACTGGTATATATATTCTTATTCCAGGTCCTTTTTTAGCTTTAGAATTGTTGACTGTACATATGAAAATAGTTTTAAATGATTAGAACCATTTCGAAATTTAAGTAATTGGCCTAAAGCTTGGACTTCACTTACCTTTACAAAGAAATCCACTTGCAACAGGAAGGCCATTACTGTGACAAGGCCATTACTGTGACATGCCAGAGTTGTTGCCCTCTTCAAATCCATTAATGTACCACAATAGATACTCACAATCCTGCTATAACTTAATACAATCACATGAGAATTTCTTATTCAAAGTAAATTAACTTCTTGTAGGTCCCAAGGGGGTGTAAGTGTAAGGTTTAGAAGGGGGTTGAATAAACCTTACCAAATTTTCGATTTAGGCCTTTTAAATCTCTGAGTTCTACACATTTGTGTCCTTGATGGACGGTCGAATTAGTCACTCAAGAGAGTCAAAGACAAATTCGAGTGAAATTTGTTAATAGAGTAACTCATTTGTTGGCTTTAATTTGACTCTGTTTGTGGTTTTGTTTTCATTGGAAGACTTAACACCCTTAAGTTTGATTAAGCAAGTTTTTATAGTTTGATTTAGTACTTATAGATTATCAAATGGATAGCAAATTTATCGTGAGATATAAGCAATTAAAAGTGCAGAAATTTAAATCTTTGAAATGTAAATGACACAATAAAGTTTTTATAGAGGTTCGAAGATGGGGTAATTCTTCTACTCCTCTCTTCTCCAACTCTGGAGGAATCCACTAAGTAATGATCGGTTTACAAAGTGGTACAGTCCGGATACAAGTCTTGATCACAACGGCCGACTTGATCCTTTGGGACTCGATCAGAGACGATTTGATCACTCGGTGGCTTCTGCGACTCGGCTTCTTCACAATTGCCTTGCTACTGACTCACTTGCTCAAGCACCTTGGATTTGATCACGAAGCCCTCCAAAAGCTTAAGACTTGGTTCGGCCTTGAACCTTTCTACAATCCTTCTTGGAATGTAGACCCCTTGTTTTCGAGTATTTTCCTCTTCAAGCGATTGAAGTTGTCTTTCCTTCAAGGTAAGTGTTGGATTGATGTACTTCGAGATGTAGGCTTGAGGATTGAGAATGTTTGATTTTTGATAAGCTTGTATATCTCACGTGTGTCATTCATTCTCTTCTCAAACAAACTCCTCGGCCTTTTATAGTGAACTTTCAAAAATTTGCCCGTTGAAGAGATAGGCTCATTTTTGAAAATCACTTTGCGATCGTTGGTATGCGAGTTCTTGGAATTGCCATTTCCTCGTATGAAATGTTTTATCACCTTTTCGAGTTCGACACGGTGTAGTGCTTCCCATTGGTTCATTTCTTTTGCACGCTTCGGGACTGAGCACTCCAAGAAAGGTAGTATGGAGATATTACTTGTTTAAGTAAATCTCTTGATTTACAATGACGGTTCTTTTTGATTATCTCGACTTGATTGCATTTCCTTGCTTTCCCCAGGTGACTTAGAGTCGACTTCCAATCATTGGATGACTCTTCGTACTTGACTTGAGACTTGGCTTCTCTTGAGTTGACTTGGTGATGTTCCACTGTTGTATCTCGTTTGCTTCTTGATCGAGTTCTGTCATGCTCTTCTTTGTTGTACTGTTTGTCTCACGTGAGTTTTCCTTCAAGCCTTGATTTGTCTTCTTGCAAGTTGGAGCGTAGGCGACTTAACTCGGCTTGGCCGGCTCTAATTGTTACAATACATTTCAAAGCAAGAATTGGGAGCTAACTTTCTATTCTAAGTTTTACATGGCATTCATCAAAATCTAAACAATAAAATTCCTAACAATTTCCCCCTTTTTGATGATGCCAAAACTTAACTCATATAAAGATGCAAATAACAAAGATACATACAGATAGTGTATTGACATAGAATGTATGCGCATAATCAATCCTTTTTTTTTTTTTTATTGATCATATCATTCTTGTACTTAACACAATGTTTACAAGGTGTATCGAAGTATGTAATTGTCTCCAAAAAAATTTATAGCATTGTTCTGAGAAGACTTACATTGTATGTATTTACATATAAAATACACGAAGGGTTGACAAAGAACACTTCATCTCCTTATTGTCTCCTTCTTTCATCTTGATCAAGATCTTCTTCTCTTCTTCTCTTCTTCTTCGTCATCATTTTGCCTTCTTTTTCTTCTCATATGCCTTCCTGGCGGCTTCATCTTTCCTTATTCTTTCTGTCTCTCCGCCATAGCCTGAGTTTGTCTCTTGTTTTCTTCTTCTATCCTTTTTGCATACTCGGCGTTGGTTTTAGCCACTTGCAAGTTCGCCACATGGTCAAGCCCGGCCCAAAGTAGATCCCTCCTTTCTTTCCCGGATCTACGTATTCAATGTTCTTGGCGAGAGGCCTAGGTCCAAGCTTCTTCCTCCATGCCGCTTCTTCCTCTCCGCCTGCGGGCGTATCTTTTGTATTGGGGCCTTCTTCTTTCCGGTGAGTGCCGGCGGAGTGACCCAGAGTGAGCTTAGGTTGTTATTCATTCTGTCGGCTTCTTCACATAATGTGAGACCCTTTTCCCAAGACAGTCCCAAGCTTGAGCCAAGGACATATTTGCAAAATATCCTTGATTCGAGCGTTTTGAATTCGTCAATCGATCTTGGCTCTGTCCCACACGAAATGGCATACGTGTCTCTGTCAATGGAATGCCTCCGTGTTCTTTCAAGATGTTCATCACCCTGGCATCCATTCTTCTTTCCACCTCCTTCATCCCCTCGCTTCAATTTCTTTTCTCTTCTCGGCCATAGATAATGTTAGAGTGTTGGAGTGGCGAGTCACTGGGAGTTTTCGCTTATAATGTCAATTTGTGATGAGGACCCCGTTGGGGGTTTGTGCAATCATCAAGGTCATATTTTTGATCCTTCCCCCTCACATGATTTTCCTTTCTTGATTTCAAAATTTCCTCGGTGATTTTCCTTCTCAAATTTGTTCCTTGTCACTCCTTTCTTTTCGGCTTGATTTTCTTTGCTTTAAGGTATTCCTCTTCCCCCTTTTTGGCATCATCAAAGGATAGAGGAACCCTGGAAATCTTTGGCAAGCATGAAAGTCTTCGATGGTTGAATTTTGCTTCAAGTCTCTTTGCGTTGTATCTTTGCGAAATTGGGACCGAGTAGCGTTGGATTCTCTGAAATCGGCTTCATCTCGGCCATGAGAAGGCTGAATTTTCTTGTCATGTGTTCTTCCAAACGCGTATATCATTTGCATTTCGCTCACGCAGCAGACTTGATCTCGGCGGTGTGAGCTTCGTGCATATGTTCAATGTGTTATGACTTTGTTTTTCGCATCAACGATTTGACTCTCACACCCGACTTGTTGAATAATTTATCAAGTATCTCACTGTTCCACACGCATTGATTCTTCTTTGTTGCCACCATTCCCTTATCTCGGTTGTGATGCCTCTCAAGTCATGTAAGGTTGGCATCTCTGTTGTCCGGCGCATATCCAAGGAGGCTCGATGCCTCTCCATTTTCTCAACTTGACAAATAGTGCCTTGAACACTTCTCGTACTTCAAATTTGATTCTTCATTGCGGTGATGGCCATCTGTTGTCGAAATCAAGTTTGGAACAATGGTGCTGAGTGAAAAACAGAGCTAGTCCGTGATAGCGTGCTTGCTCATTTTTTCGACTCTTCGTGGAGTTTACGGTATCTCCGGTGAGAAAGGGAAAGATTCCACAAAGGATTCATCACCGCCATCCGGGATTTGTTCGATGATAAGCGGTGGGCGTGAAGTTCTTTTGGGAATCGATCCATTTGTAGCTTGAGGAGCCGGGAGCGGTGGTCTCGGTTGTTTGGGTTTTGTGGTGCGATGGGCTAAACTTTGCGAGCCTCATTTGTCTTACCGTCGTTGGTCTCGGTGATTTCTCCTTTTGAGTAGGCGGTCCTCGGCCTTATCGTCGGAAGCGTCATCGGACGATGATGAGATTTCCATTGGTGGCTCATCATCAAAATTAAAGGTCCGACGAGTAGTCTTGGGATCGACTTGCTCGTGCCTGGAACATCCGTAGTCTTTTGGATTTGTCGGGAGTAGACAAAACTTCTTCTTCTTTCCCGATCCCGAGAAAGGTGACATCGGGGTTGTCTGGGAATCATGAAGTGCGCCGATCTCCTTCTCGGATGGATCGATGGTTGCGGGAGGAATTGTAAGGGAAGTCTCAACCTCCCGTGGGCCTTCATTTCCTCCGGTCTCTCGCTGCTGCGAGGCTAGTCCTCCCTTTCGACGAGTGTCGGTGTCTTAGGGTCTTCTACTGATGGCATCCATTGAGTCTCAACCCCATGGATTGCACTTTCATCGCCCAGTGTTAACTCCCGTGGTCATTCTTCCTGTGCCTCGACCGCATCGGCGGCGTCATTAGCCTTCGAGCGATTGGCACCTCGGTGAGACAGTCTCAAGCAATGTCCGAGCTTCGTTGATGGCAACTTGTTGTTCTTCTTGTGTTTGAGTTTTCTTTGCTTCGCCTCCTACATTCTTTGTGGAGTCATCTGCAAAGCATCCTCCGCCCTTGCCGGTGGGAGGAGTTTCCCCTCGGTGTCGCACCGGTGAGTGACTTGGAGTGGGGTCACTCGTCTCCAAACTCCCTTTGTTGCAAATGATGGTTCGGTAGATTTGGGGCGGTGGTGGCACACCTTCAATAGGGGTTGGCTCGATGGGGTCCCCACTAGCCCATTTCATCGCCAATTGGGAAGTGGTAGCAAAGAACATCGGTGGCTATTTTTTGAACCACTCCCATTGGATCGATTTCATTTGTGTTCGGAGGACTCTCCTGGTCCCTCCATCGTCTTTGCTCGTGAAGGATTCTTGATTCACGCAATGCTTGCCTGATCCGCAATTCTTACGCGGGCGGCAAACATTTCTCGGTTCCTCGTCACTTTCGGAGAAGACATCAAGGAGAGGATGGAAGTGTTACGGCAGTCGGAGATAGGCGAATACTTGCCTTCTCGCGTCTTGGCTTCTTGGCCTTGCTTTGCTCTCTCCTGTCCTTGTAGATCTGCGAGAATATCCATGCAGAGTTGTCTTCATCTAGATTTGAGGGAGCACGATAGATAGTCGAGGAAATTTAGCAGTTCCTCTTCTTCTTCTATGAATTGGGCCGTTGGAACTGTTCCCTTGACTTGCTCAACTTCCATTTTCTCCACTCACGCAGACGATTTTGGATGTCCGGGTAAGGTGGAGATAGGATCATTACATCACTATCCGCTTTGGTTCTTCTTGTGCTTCATTTGCGTGAGCTATAGTGTGTCTTCGAGTTGCCTCTGTTGATCACCCAAGAGACTTGGGTCATTTCATCTACTACATCCGGAGACTCTCTTTGTGGTAGTCTCCGGTATTTGTCTTAGCCGAGTAGGCGACTGTTGGTTTCTCTGTTCGGATTGCTTTACAAGTCTTCTTCGTCTCTTGGTTTGTACCGGAGGGATTTGGTTCGAGACGGTGTCCTCTCGAGTCTTGGCGGCTTGGGGCGTCTTGTGTTTGTTTACGAGGAGTGGCCGTCTAGGCTTGTCGGTTCTCCTCTTTTTGACGATCGAGAAGGAATTTGTGAGTCCTTCTCGACCGGCGCTGCAGGGCGGGTGACACGGCCGCTGGGCGGTGACATGGTACAGGGGCGGGTGACTGACGCTGCGGGGGGAGCATGTTTGGTTTTCTTTCTTTGCAGGGGCGAGACTTTGGCAGGTGCAGGGCGCTTTCTTCTTGGTTGGAGAGGAAGTGTTTGTGTCTTGGGTCGGTGATTCCCCCTCACCGGTGTCGCTCTCTTGGCGTAAGCTCGCACGAGCACCAGAGAGGTTAGCTCGAACATTTTCTTGTTAACATGGAAAGCCTTCCCATGTCTAAGAGGTACTCCTTTCACCTCCAATAGCCGGCCAATCACCAGGCCATATCCCGAGAGATCCTCCAAATGACCCATCTTCTTTGAAGGACTTGTTTCCTACGTTCGCAGCAGATGCTTTGTAGATAAACTCAGCCAGTTTATCTTCTTTTCTTCGATTATTGCAGCCATAACAATCAATTTTGCCTTTGTGATTGGTCAAAGCCGCCAAATTTGATGTCGATACACTTGGCAACAATGTCCAACAATTTGTGATAATCCTCCTTCAGCGATCTCTTGTTTGTTTGTGTATATTATTTTGTCGACAACGTCGGGCTTGGCTATTTCTTTCCATGCTTGACCAAGTTTACATCGCCTCCTTAATCTCGGATGCTCCCTCTGCTTTGGTAGTGAGCAATATTCACCAAATCCTTGGCGGTGATAGTGTTGCTTCCCGTGAAGCAGATGACTTGATTCTTCGTCGTGAATCTCGGCATTCACGTAGAATTGTGCGACCTCCTCCACATAGTTCATAGGATATTCAGCGTTAGAAAGCGGTTTGATCCGGCGTTTCTAACTTCTCGCGATTTTCTTCACCAGGGTGTCGTCGGACCCGCTTCACCATTCCCGTCGAAATCCACGGTCGACCCGGTGTGGATTTGTTTTCCCAACTTGGTAAAGTCATAAGTTGGTGCCATTTCTTAGACTAATTTCAAGAGAAATTCAGAATTTGATTTGAAGGTTGATAGGGTTTCGAGAGTGTTTGCCTTTGCTTTTTGAGAGAGAGAGATTGAACAGTTTTTAGAAGTGTGAGAGAGAAACGGAGGAAATGGTTTAAATATGGTTTATGAAAGGGCGTGCAGACGGTTTTGAATCGTGATCGAAATCAACGGCTTGGATTTCGCACGCATATTGAAAGCGATTCATGTCTCGTATTTAATGCGGCAAACATTTATATCCAATCATAGGCTTGGTGTTGCTTTTTGTCTGTACACATCATCATTATCTTGACGCGTGTCTCTTAAAACATTCCGCTAAGTCAAAAACGATTGCGTTTTTGTCACTTTGCTCATAAGTTAATCGGCTTATCTCTTAGCCGATTTAACTGCTTCTCACATTTCTCTTAGTGACTCGGCTATCGGTGACTTGGTATATTGACTTTCCGATATCATTGATTTCTTGGTGATTTTGTCTTGACTCTTTTTCACCTTCTTTCATGTTCCATTTCTTTTCTTTGATTCTTACGTGTCTCGGCTTAGCTCAATTAGCCCTAACTCATGTTTGAGTTCTTCAAATCTTGACTCACATAATGGTTTTGTGAAGATGTCACTAGTTGCTTGTCGGTTGAGATATATTCCAAGATAATGTCCTTCTTTTCAACATGATCTCTTATGAAATGATATCGACATCTATATGTTTTGTTCTTGAGTGCAACACAGGATTTTGAGTGATTGCAATGGCACTTGTGTTATCACACATGATTGGTATTTCTTTTTCTTCAACTTCATAATCTCTCATTTCTTTGTCTCATCCATAGGACTTGGCACAACAATGTTTGCCCATGACTATGTATTCTCGCTCATTTGTAGAGGTGGCTATTGAGTTTTGCTTCTTGCTAAACCAGGAAATTAGTCTGTTTCAAGCATTTGACATGTGCACAAGTACTTTTTTTCTGTCCACTGCATCCAAAGATAGTCGAGTGCGAATAGCCAATTAGTTTGAATCCACCTTCCTTTGGATACCATAGCCCTACTTCTTGGCTTCCTTTTAAGTATCTCAATATTCTCTTAGCTGCAGTCATATGGCTCTCTTTTGGAGCAGATTGAAATCTTGCACATACACCTACAAAGCAAAGGTGATGTCCGGCTGCTAGCTGTGAGATAGAGCATGATCCAATAAGTGCTCAGTATCTTGTTTGATCTACTGGGCTTGCCATCTGCATCCATGTCCATTTTGATCGATGTGTTCATTGGTATTTTTGGAAGACTTCTCCTCCATACCAAATTTCTTCATTAAATCTCTGGTGTATTTTGTTTGACTTATGAAGGTTCCATCCTTCATTGTTTCACTTGAAGTCCAAGGAAGAATGTCGCTCTCCCATCATGCTCATTTCAAATTTGCTTTGCATGAGGTTTGAGAATTTTCACATGACTCTTTGTTAGTGGATCCAAAAATGATGTCATCCACATATACTTGAACAAGCAAATTATACTCTTCTTGTCTTGAATTGAAAAGTGTTCTATCTACTTTTCCTTTTGTGAATCCATTTTTGATCGGGGAATTGTGACGGGGTATCATACCATGCTGGGTGCCTGTTTGTGACAGGCTTTCTTGAGTTTGTATACTTTGTCTCCAAGAGTCTTTCGCTCAAATCCGGAGGTTGTTCAACATACACTTCTTCTTCCAATAAGCCATTTAGGAATGCACTTTTTACATCCATTTGATATACAATGAAATTTTTGTGAGCTGCATAGGCAAGAAACATCCTTATAGCTTCCAATCTTGCTACAGGAGCAAATGTTTCATCAAAATCTATTCCTTCTTCTTGGCAATATCCTTTGGCTACCAATCTTGCTTTGTTTCTTACCACGAACCTTCCTCGTTCATCTTATTTCGAATACCCATTTGGTTCCAATAACATTTTGATGTATGGGTCTTTGTACTAATTCCCATACTTTATTTCTCTCAAACTGATTGACTCTTCTTGCATAGCTTGAATCCAATGTGTGTCATCCAATGCTTGTGACACATCTTTGGGCTCTATCTGCGAGATGAAGCATGTGAACATTGCTTCTTGTTGAGTTGGATCTTGTCTTGACACCTTCTCTCATGTCTCCAATGACAAGTTCGTGGATGGTCTCTCGGCCATCTTACGTCGCCAAAGTTGAAGTAAGTTAGCTGGATTGATCGACTTGCGGTGTGTTCTTTGTGGTCGCTCTCTCGTAATCACTCACCAGTAGATTTTCCACCGCTTTTGAGATTGACTATCTCATCTTCTTCTCGAATTGATAATCCCATTTGGCCTTCAAAGATAGGGACTCTTCGTGAGGTTGGATGTTTGACTTATCGGTGACTCTTCAATGTCTTCTCCATTTATGTTTGGCTCATCGAATACTACATGAATGGATTCTTCTTCGTAACCATAGTTCTTTTGTTGAGTATCTAGGCTTTGCTTTCGGTGAGTATCTAAGAAGATACCTCATCGACTTTAGCATCAAAAGCCTTTAGGTTGTCCTTGCCATTATTGTGGATGAAGCATTTACATCCAAATATCCGAAATATGCAACATTTGGTTTTCTTCATCCGGATCTCATAGGGAGTCTTTGTCATTTGCCTATTTATCATACATCATTGCAGGTGTAGCGGTGTGTTGATTGCTTGACCCAAAATCTTTTTGGTAACCCTGCTTGACTAACATGGTCCTTGCCGCTTCTTTGAGGGTTCTATTTCTTCTTCTCGCAATTCCATTCTTTGTGGAGTCCTAGCTGACGAGTTCATGACCAATACCATTCTCAATACAATATGAGTTATTATTCCATTGACAAACTCGGTTCCTCTATCCGATCTTATTTTGATAATGGTTTGACTCTTCTCATTTTGTATCCTCTTCATCAATTTTGTGGTAGCTTTTGTAGAGTTTCTTTCTTCTTGCACATGAATATTGTCCATGTATATCTTGAGTAGTCATCTACTACCACCAGGGTGTATTTCTTTCCACTTATGCTTGCTTTGGTTCCATGGGCCAAATAGATCCATATGAAGCGGATGCAATATTCTTGTTGAGAATGGACATGTCTTTTCTTTGAACGCGACTTGATTTGTTTTCCTTCGACATGCATCACATATACTCTCCTTCTTGTATACCGAGTGGAAGTCCTTCCACAAGATGACTTCTTGCTAGTTTGTTAATTGTTTTGAAGTTCGGGTGACTCGGCTTTTTGTGCCACAACCAACTTGATTGGTGTGCTCTTTGCTAGTAGACAGTCTTTGGGTGTTGCGGTTGACCAATCCACTACATACATATTCTTGTCTACATCCTTGCAGTACCACTTCATTTGATTCAATGCTTTTGATTTGACATATGCCCATGTTGAATCCAACATTGTAGCCCTTGTCACAGAGTTGGATCGATGCTTAGTAAATTGAAGTTTAGTCCTTCAACATATGCAACATCTGTGATTTCTAAACCATTTCTTTTGATGGATCCAAGTGCCTCTTATTTCACCAGGAGCTTCATTTCCTCCAAATATGACTTTTGCTCCTTTGACTTCCTTGAATTTTTGATTTCTCTTATTTCTGTCATATGTCTAGAACGACCACTATCCATGTACCAGGTTCCTTGGCACTCATTTGTTCCTTGAACCCGCAATCGAGGAAATCAAGTTTTAGGTACCCATTCTTATGTGGGGGTCTGAGGGGTTAGAATTATAAGATGATCCAACCAACCTATAGCCAAATGATTTGACTCTAAGAGGTTGCCATCTATCGTGCCATAATCATAATCAATCCTGGCAAATTGCTTGGGGATTATAGGTTCATACAATTTGTCTCTTTTTCAGTATGCTGCGTGTATGTTTTAGCAATTGCCTTTCTTGGGTAATTGTGGTGTCTTTGAGTGTAGTGCCTAGGTGCATATGTGTCTTTGATGAAAGCTCTTATACTTTTGGAATGGCCTTTGTTGAGTTCTAGGCCTTTGCCATTTGGGCTTGTATTCCATAAGTCTAGCCGTGATAGTTCACATTATTCCAAAACTTGGCTTGGATATTTTCTACCATTCCCATCATATGTATTTCTTTTATGAGTTTTCGGGATTTTTGGTAGCTCGCTTCTTCTTTGAGTATTTTTGTTTGGAGTCTCTTTGAGGGACTGGTGAATCTCTTCTCGGTATCCCTTCCTACAAAGACTCTTATTTTCCTTTTCCTTTGTAACCAAGGCCCGTTTGCTTAGTATTGTGCTTTGGATTGAAAGTGTGTGCATCATTTAGAGTTTTGGATTTTTAGGACTCTTCATGACTTGAAGATCCTTTTTCCAAAATTACTCCCGAGGTTTGACATGGCACAAAGGAATTGAATCCTAAGCTTTGTCTTGTCTCCACATTCTCTTTGACTCATAATAAGATCATCCAATGATTTAGATGCCTTAGTGAATGAGGCAATAACATTTTTGAGGTCATTCTCCTCTTTTCTATGGTAGCAATTTCTGCTATTAATTTAGCATTTTCAAACCTTTAAACTTTTATTCTCATCGACTATTTGACTTAGAGTACTCGGCTCCTTAGTCGCCTTTGAGTTTTGATTTTTGAGTAAGTTTGTTTTCCTCATTCAATAGTGTGTGTGAGGTTTTAATGTGCTCAAAGTCTTTCATCATTTTGCCTAATGAATCATAAAGATCGAGTGGGTGATGAAGTGTGTGTGTCACGATCACTATCACTAGTGTCGAGCTTGTTGAGTTAGATTGTACCTCATCTTCTTGATCTTGTTCTTTGGCCATTAAGCGGATCAAGGCTTCTTCTTCGAGTCACTTGTGTAGTCGGCTCACGCTTTCGAGTGTTGTCTCCACTTGACTTGATTTGTCTCGGAGTCTCTGCGACCATCATTGCCTTTTTCTTCTCTTGTCTTCTTTCTCTCAAGACCTTTCTTTCTTCTTCGTTTTCGTATTTGTTGACTACAGGATATGAGCAAATCAATGGCATAGTGACCTGGTTGTCTACAATTCCAACATAGATATTCAGCCTTTTGAACAAATGACTCTTTCTATTCTTGAGTTGTCTACTTTGATACTCAACTTGTTGATGATCATCCTCTTGGTTGGCCTATCATCCCTTGATTTGGAGGAGCCGAGTGTCTTACGGAGGATTCACCCTTTCCTCTCTTGTAGTTCTTGTTAAAGAATTTGTTAAATCTTTTAACCATTAGGGCTATTTCGGGTCAATTGCCTCTTTGACCTCGGCTCTCCTTCCATCTTTGACAACTAAAATGTTGTTTTGGGTGCAATTGTCTCTTCCTGGTCTTTCCTTCTCGGCTCAAACTCGTAGGCTTTGAGGTCCGAGAATAGCTCATGATTGGATGTCTTAGATAGGTCCATGGAGTGTCTCAATGCCATGACCTTCATCTCCCATTCATTTGGAAGACTTTTCGGGATCTTCATACACATTTTTCTCTGTGTATATTCCTTTCCAAGTGTAGACTTGACTCATTTGTGATTTTCAGAATCGAGCATCTAGTTGATCCAGGTTTTCTCCCGAGATCATTTTAAAGTTCTCAAATTTTTGTACAACCACCGATAGTTTGTTTTCTTTGATTTGCTCGAGCCTTCACAAATTAATGTCGACCTTGTCCCCATTTCCTTAGTCGTTTTGCAAGATTTGACTTTATTGAACATGGCTTTGTCAAGGTTTTGTACGGGATGTCCTTGGCTACATTGTCCAGGTTGTATCTCTTTCTGTCATCATTTGTCCACTCAGTTCTTGGTTTTTCAACCATGGTCCGTGCAGGTCTTTGCATCTTCTTCCCCTTCACCGCAACTCTTCGCATGTGTGTTCACCTTTAATATTTGCAGAGGCCCATCTTCTATCACTATCCACATCTCATCATGTAATTTGATAGATGAGCGCATACGAATTTTCCAATCATCAAATTCTTCAATAGTGAACATAGGAATGCGTGTTAGATTTGCTTCCATGATAATGACTTTTTAATGATAGAAAAGAGTTTTGAAAGCTTAAGTACTAAAGCGAGACTTTTGAAAAGTTTGGAGATCTAGTTCAAGAACGGTGCGGAGGGTTCAATGAACCAACCGCTCGATACCACTTGTAGGTCCCAAGGGGTGTAAGTGTAAGGTTTAGAAGGGGGGGTTGAATAAACCTTACCAAATTTTCGATTTAGGCCTTTTAAATCTCTGAGTTTCTACACATTTTGTGTCCTTGATGGACGATCGAATTAGTCACTCAAGAGAGTCAATCTCTCAACAGACTCGGAGCCATTAATAGAGTAACTTTTGTTGGCTTTAATTTGACTCTTTTGTGGTTTTGTTTTTTGGAAGACTTAACACCCTTAAGTTTGATTAAGCAAGTTTTTATAGTTTGATTTAGTACTTATAGATTATCAAATGGATAGCAAATTTATCAGATATAAGCAATTAAAAGTGAGAAATTTAAATCTTTGAAATGTAAATGACACAGTAAAGTTTTTATAGAGGTTCGAAGATGGGGTAATTCTTCTACTCCTCTCTTCTCCAACTCCCGGAGGAATCCACTAAGTAATGATCGGTTTACAAAGTGGTAACAGTCCGGATACAAGTCTTGATCACAACAGCCCGACTTGATCCTTTGGGACTCGGGCCCGAGACGCCTTGATTGACGACTCGGCTTCTTCACAGGGTTTTGCCTTGCTACTATGACTCACTTGCTCAAGCACCTTGGATTTGATCACGAAGCCCTCCAAAAGCTTAAGACTTGGTTCACCTTGAACCTTTCTACAATCCTTCTTGGAATGTAGACCCCTTGTTTTCAAGTATTTTCCTCTCGATTGAAGTTGTCTTTCCTTCACAGGTAAGTGTTGGATTGATGTACTTCGAGATGTAGGCTTGAGGATTGAGAATGTTTTGAGTTTTTGATAAGCTTGTATATCTCACGTGTGTCATTCATTCTCTTCTCAAACAAACTCTCGGCCTTTTATAGTGAACTTTCAAAAATTTGCCCGTTGAAGAGATAGGCTCATTTTTTAAAATCACTTTGCGATCGTTGGTATGCGATTCTTAGAATTGCCATTTCCTCGTATGAAATGTTTTATCACCTTTTCGAGTTCGACACGGTGTAGTGCTTCCCATTGGTTCATTTCTTTTGCACGCTTCGGGGTCGAGCACTCCAAGAAAGGTAGTATGGAGATATTACTTGTTTAAGTAAATCTCTTGATTTTCGGCAACGGTTCTTTTACGATTATCTCGACTTGACCGCATTTCCTTGCTTTCCCAGGTGACTTAGAGTCGCTTCCAATCATGGATGACTCTTCCGTCACTTGACTTGAGACTTGGCTTCTCTTGAGTTGACTTGATCGATGTTCCACTGTTTGTATCTCACGCTTTCTTGATCGAGTTCTGTCGCTCTTCTTTGTTGTACTCATTGTCTCACGTGAGTTTTCCTTCAAGCCTTGATTTGTCTTCTTGCAAGTTGGAGCGTAGGCCGACTTAACTCGGCTTGGCCAGCTCTAATTGTTACAATACATTTCAAAGCAAGAATGAGCTAACTTTCTATTCTAAGTTTTACATGGCATTCATCAAAATCTAAACAATAAAATTCCTAACACTTCTTTTTCCGAAATTTTCAATTATCTCACAAGTGGAGATAGAACACACCTGAGGAACTATAATCACAGAGAAAAAAAAGGGAAGAATAAAAAAACAGATTATAAGTTCTTACCTTTGCATCATGAAATATACATTCTAATTTGAATGTAGTTGAGTTGTCTCCATATGCAAGTACACTATAAATACAAAGTGGTCACAGTTTCAATGCTCTACATTTGGATAAAGGGATTCGGTTGCAAAAAAATGTTGTTTGTGATATTGAAATTATAGTTGTATCTTGGTCTTTTTTTCTATTGCTTAGAATGCATGGGTTTTGAAAGAGTGAATCGGCTTATTTATATTGGTTGTAACATCAATTTTCAAGGATTATTATTACTTGCCCAATACAACTTTTAATATATATTCAGTCAACAAAACAACTGTTTAATTCTTTGTTGGTATAAAAAAAATTTGAATTTGAAGTTCGGTTAATTACATTTTGAGTCGCCCAATGCCTTAACTTTTATTTGGAACAACTTTTTATGTAACAAACTATTACATTTCAGACGAAATATGAATAGCTTTTTTTTAAAAAAAAATGGAATTTAAGAATTACCTGCACTCTGTATTTAATTTTAAACACACACTGTAATTAATGTACATTGGTTTCTACGTAATATACAATTACTCTTTCAGAGAGTAAATAGTAAGAGTTATTAAAAATTTAACACGGGTTTGCATTTGAATCCAAAACACATTGTAATTAACCAACATCAATTTTCATATTTGGCAACTAAATTAGGCGGGAACTTTCCACATATAGTGGCTATCTTGTTTTTATATATTATATAGATTTGCTTATTTTAGTTTCATGTTGAATTTGGTAAAGTTTTACTAATCCTATTATATAAAAATAGGGCCAAGTGATTTTATCATAGTTGATCCGACAAACCAGACAAGTAATCTCTTTAGTTTTCATATAGAACTAGGATTTAAGTTATTATTGTGTAAATGAAAGGATTTAAGAAATAAAACAAAAAAATCTAAGTAATGAAGATGAAAAGTTTTTAAGTAAATTAAACAAAAAGTCTTGGAATAAATGTTATAATATTGCATTAGGCATGCATTCATGCATGAGATTACTTGTTGAGCTTCTTTAAGTTCGTCCCATGAATGTTTTATATTTCAGATGAGAACCTAAATGAGGAAGGAGATGGCGTAGCGCAGTGACTCATGAACCCACGTCTTTCATGATTTTCATGTCTTTCAAGTTTCTGTTTTGTTTTAAAATAAAATTTATAAGATGAAGTTTGAATTTCTATTTTCTATTGGGATGTTGAATGTCATTTTTCTTTTCAGTATAGATATTTCTGGATTATTAGTTATTTCAATTATCAGTCTTTATTTCCGCTGCAACCAAAAGTTTTTATTATTCCGTATTTTTAAGAATTTTTTAAAGTATTTATATTATAGTTACTTATTTTTGCATTAAAATTTAAGTAAGCTAGAAGGTGCTACAGAAGCTCTACGACTCCCTCACGAATATATCATAGCTCCGGAGCTAGAGGGGGAATATTAAAGCCCATGGACAAAAGTGGAAACGGAATAACATAACTAGAAATTGACCGACCAGTGACGCCCGACCCCGAGCGGAAATGACGAAAATCCGGGATCTGAAACACAACTCGAAATATAAGAGAACTCTGGGAAAGATGGAGAAATGTGCAAGGAAGAATGGACCGAAGGGTTCGAGCCGTCCCCTGGGAGTGCGCCCTCCCCGCACTGGAGGGTGCCTTCCCCACGACAGGGAGGCGCTCTCGGGTGTCCTTCCCCGGCCTCCAGTCTCTCATCTCTCTCCTTACTACTTGGTTCATCCCACTCCTCAGTCCTCACTCCAACTCTCGATAGACGTTATCCTCAACTCTCAAGTCCCACGGAGACCACTTTCTCACAATAAATATGCTGCCTTTCAAAAAGACTAAGTCGAGCAGGGACTCATCACATGCAAAAAACTCAATTCATGGGCTTTCGTGCTCTGGGAACCTCTCCCCTTTTTGGGGACTACTTCTCTTAAAGGGACATCATCTCTTCAAGAGATCGACTCTTTCACAAATTACATATTCGTAAGACACTCAGCTTCTCCCGCCTTCGCGACCCATAAACTAAATCAAGACAAGATAAGGAATAAGACAAGCCAAACGTGATATTATTTTAGTTCCCGCACTGCTCTATACTTACAACACCGGAGCTGGAGGGCTTATATGTTGGGGGCAAAAATGTCCTTTTATTCTTAATATATAATTCAGTCCATATATTGATTTAATCCCATTAATTACCTATTAATTAGTGGGATACAGATGGAATAACTCGGCCCACGGGTTCGATCCAGCCCACAAGCTATTTTCTCCTACACGACCCACGAGGCCGCTACCAAGGTATATAAAGATCCCTCATCTTCATTTGTAAGTCAGATTCTCATAATCTCTCACTATCTTACTTAATTTATATTTAATATTCATTTATTATTTGTTATTCTCTCTCGTTCACCGTACTGACTTGAATGTCGGAGGGGCCTCCATGGGACCACCTAACCCTATTTTGTGTGTTGCAGGCAAGTTCGCATCTCTGAAGACTTCCAGCTTTGGGAGAAGAAGACTTGGACTAATTCAAAAACCTTGACTTGGAGTGATCAGTCCTAAAAAACATCATTGTATATGATTATGACAAAAACTTGTGTAAGATGGTCGCACGATGCGACGGGTGACACTTTTAGTGTAAAAAGTGATATTTTTGGTGTAAAAAGTGATACCTTGTCTCAGTACACTAAATTAAGTGTATTCAAACAATGTATCACCTTTTACACTAAAAGTATCACATTTTATATTAAAAATATCACTTTTTACCCTAAAAGTGCAATACGTCGCACTGTGCGACCATCTTACAAGAGACCTACTATACGATTATTTATTTTGTAGGAGCTGTAACCTAAATCAAATTAAGTCGATCCACACTTTTCATTGGCTTGAAGGCTTGAACAAGGTCCATTTTGATTCAATATTATTTTATTTGAATTCTATATAAAGTCTCATTTTGAAATATTTTTGTTTGTCCAACATTTTGAAATATTCTCGAATTGAGCTTGTGAATTTAAAACAAGAAAGTACTAATAAGTAATGAATGGCGCCAAATTTCCAGTTTATTTGAAACGGATATTCCACGTCACCTCCGAAATTCTTTTCATAAAATCGCGTTCACATTATTGTACGTTTTCATAGGAGTACAAAATGAAATCGCTGTAATCTAGCCCCATTCAATTTCTACTTTTTTCACTCTTTCTACTTCGGCTTCCTCTACTCCGACTGTGTCGTCGGCCGGCGGCGGTGTCACGCCCTAATGGCGGTGGAGTCGTCAACTTCCGTAATGGATTCTCTGTTGGAGAAGCTGAGGCTCGATGACCCGTGGGTTCCACCCAGATCGTGGGACTCACTCCCTTCACAATCCGGCGTGTCATCTCGGCCTTCCTGTCACTCTTCCCCTCCTCTCTATGCTACTTCAAGTGTCTCTGTAAGTTTTCTTCTTGCCTCTGTCTCTCTGTCTCTGAATATAGAATACTCGTCAATGTCTTCATGCATACACGTTTTGTGTGATTTTGTATTAGAAAAATAATGAAATTTAGTTTCTCACTACTGGAATGTGCTTGTGATCTCTAAGTAATGTGGCCTTTTATTTTGTATGTACTTCTTTTCTAATGAGAATTTGTTTAGAGGTTTTTGGTTCGCCATTTGTAAATATTTGTTTTAATTAAAACAATGATTTAATTCTGCTTTTCTAAATGGTTGTTAGTCAAGCTTTTGCCTTAGTTTGGTATGATTCCCAATTTCAAGTCAAAAATCAAGTATTCTATATGTAAAAATATATTTTCAAAATTGTTTGGGTTTATGAAACCACTCAAGATAATGTGGCTCTACCCTTGCGTAAATAAGGGCCAAATGCATACAATTAGAGCCTATACATGTGTATAAACCTCTCTTGAAGATTCGATTCAGGATATATACCCGATCATTATACAACAAGTCTCAATGCAGCAAATATGAAATCTAACTGGAGATGAATGCACTATATTTTTCTGAACTTTCCCTTTTGCCTGTTGTTCTTGTGCAATTTATCTCCTTTTATGTACATAAAATTATGTAGCCAATCTAGTTATTTTCTTGTTTCATGGTATTGCTTTGCATCTGTTTGTTTTATCTTTGAACTTCTCCAATGCTATTAGGAGCCCAGTTTGGTGAGATTGGCAATGAATGCTCTCCAAGGTGTGGAAACAGCTTTGATATCTATTGAGAAGCTCTCAGCAGTACTTCGTTATAGTTCTGCAGACAGAACTTCTCATCGAATTCCAAATTTGTGGACCCGGTGTTCAAGTACTGTGGTTGTAGGAAATCTACTTACTTCTATTGGCCAGTTTGGTTGCGTAGTTTTCCTCCTCCGCAGATTTGTGAATTACTTCACAGCTCCAGATTTTGTTGGAGCGAGACAGCTTGAGGAAAACCCAAAAAGTGATACCTGTGAAGAAGGAAAATGTTGCCTGCATCTCACTTTGATCAATCAGGCATTTGCTATTTCTGTGGGAAAGGTCATTGATGGTTATATATCTGCGCTAAATACATTATCTGCATCTGTTAGTTTAAGGCATTTCATGAAGAGTAACAATGGAGGCTGTCTTTCTAGTATCGGACATTCAGAAATTACACTGTTGGAGGTTTACCTTCACACAATGGGATTGAGGACTCAAATTGAAGCTCTTGGAAATCTCTGCAATGTTAATCATCTGACCGCCACCTTTCCTGTGTCATCCTTAGAAGACTTGAGCACTAAAGCAGACTCAGAGTTCAGTGCCTTCCCAAGAAGTGGTGCTTTACTCTCATTTCTATATGCTCAGCTAAAGGTCAGTCTGTCTAAACTGGCTTGCTTGTCTTGTTTATGTGTGCTTAAGCTGGACTGATTACTAACTTGCAGTTTCTGACTCATTTACCCATCTTTTCTTCGGCTAGTTTTCATTTCAGAGTAGCCTTTCACATTTTTACTTTTCGATCATGTTTGGCTAATGTCGAGTTCATTGTTTTATCCTGAAGGTCAAATTAATGTAATGCTGTCAAACTTTGTGCAACCATAATATCTCGTTGATTGACATAGTTTTTCTATGTTAGACACCATCACCCTTGTATTGTATGTTTGAAAGTAGTACGAAAGCTTGGCTAATGACTTTGAAGATGCCTTCTTGAGTTTTAACTCTTCCAAAAAAGCAGATTTAGATATTTTTCTACTAAAAATATTTTTGTGTTGAAAAATTTATTGCAATGTAATGGTCTATCTCAGAAAAGGCAAGTCAATTGATGTCTAATATGAATGCAACAACATGGAGTTAAACTCAAAGCCTTTAATGTGATAGGAGCCATGATTAATTGCTGTGAGATAAACGATGGACACACATTTTTTTATACTTACATGTAAAAGATTAATTCTCTGTCGCTTGTACATTGCTGATTTTGTCTTATAGATTTTTGTCTCATTTTTTTTAGGTTGCTGATCCAGCCCACTCTGCCCTCCTCAAGTTCCTCTTTCTCCAGTCATATGAACCATATTGTGATTTTATTAGGTCGTGGATTTATGATGGCTCAATTAGTGACCCTTACCATGAATTTGTTGTGGAATGCGTCAGCGATCTCTCAATTCATGCATCGGGCGTGCCTTTGCCCACCATTAGGGTAATCCTACCTGTTGTGCTCTAGATGTGGAGACTATCTTGAGATGCTACTTACTTTTCCTATAGAGCATCTCTGATCATGTGGATTACATTTATTCCAGGTACGAGATGGAGCTGCTGTACCCTGCTTTCTTGAAGAGTGCCTAGTTCCACTTTGTAGAACTGGTCAGCAACTTCAAGTGATAATGAAGTTGCTTGAGCTGTCCAATAATGTTGGTACATGTGATACTCATGAAGAGATCCTTCCAAGTTTGGTTGGTTTGTCCAGTGAATATCCATGGTTTGCATTTCCACTCACATTTGACAAAGGAACTATCGAAACGATGGCACTTGTGAGAGCCAGTTATTACCAACAAATGCTGGAAAAGATTGGAAACATTTTAACTAAATTTGATTTTACTTCTCAACAGGTAATTTTCTTGTTAGGCATTCCGTTTTCCTTTTGTTTGTGTTTTCTGCAGCCATCCTAGCGTTCAAAATGGTTGTTCTATGAAGTCAATGTGATATTGCCTTCCCCATATATGTCTATTAAACATATTTATAAATCAATGACATGGAGCATGCATCTTTAGTCTGCTTGATTATAAATGGTGTATATAATCTGGTCGAGTTGAGGTATAAATGAAGCTCTAGGTAATCTTTGACAATTGACATGCTGAGCATCTAGGCGTTTTCTTTCCCATCCTTTTGTACTTGAATATCTTTACGCAGTCCTCTGATTTTAGTCATCCCGAGATCTTGCTCTTGAAATTCCTCCGAATTAAGTGGATAAGTTTCTTGATCTTATAAAAACATGACGACTTAGCTTTGTTTTTTGTGGGATGTTTTCTATAATTTTATATTTCATTCCTTTTCTCAAACAGTTGTATTCTGTTCGACTTAATATAACTTTTGCAAGAAAAATCCATTTGTCAGGTTGCTCAAAGTGTTTCACTGAGACTTGTGAACAATCTCAAGAAGAACCCAAACCACCAATCATCTTCTGTTGCAGATGAATTGATTCCACCTCTAACTGATAGAAGAAATCAAAATATGTGAGTTCTTCCCATTTGTCCATCCATTAGAGCAACTCTGATACTTTTTTGATATGGTCAAAAACAACCTCTAAGGTTCAGTTGTATAATTAAGTGCTGTTCTTATTTAAATTGTGGATTCTGATCTTTGTTATTATTGCATCTCTTACTTTTTGATGGTGTTGCTATTGATAATAAATAGTTCTCTATTTGATTAACAGGCCTGGCACTATAGTGGATTCTGAGGTATCGAGCATTATGCATGAGGATCCTTGTGCTGAAGATCTGTTGGAGTCATCTGAATGCTCATCTTCTGAAAGCTCTGAGGAGGCAAATGAGGCTGGAGAGCTGAATTTCCCATCTCGTTTTGTGGAGCCGAGTTATTTGTCTGCTTTGGATTTCTCCTTGAGTTTATCCACTGACAACAAAATGCAAAATCTCTGCCAAAGTGAGTTTTCATGCTCTGTGGAAGACCTCCCTTTCAGTATAAACTGGAAATCTGACGCTACATGTCCTTCCCATAAGCAAACTTGCCTCGTGAGTTGTGAGCAAAATCTCTCTCAAACTCCTGGAACCCAGGTTTCAAGCAGTGAGCATGATCTAAGTCTATTTGATGCTCACCATACTGGCAGGGGAAAAAATGATACATGGTTGCATTCACCTGATTGTGGGTTGGAGCTGAGGATGGATTATGGAATGTTCGACACTGACTCAGATGTCTCTGAAAATGCATCTAAGGTCAATACTAGCAATAAAGATCAGCATCCTCTTCTAACATGTGCATCTTCGAAAACATTTAGTTCGCTTTTTTCCAAGCTGACGTACGATTCGACATATTTCAGTATGAACCCAACACTGAACAGAGGTTCTTTTTTTAACCTGACGTCTATGCTTGGAGAAGCAGGGCATGCAAATTATATGGACTCCTACTTTGACTTTACTTCTGTAAAAGATCCACTGAACACATATGAAGTCAAAGTGGCTGGTGATCGTGGACCTAAATTAGGGACTGAACTTTCTGTTATAACTAAACCTCCTGCTGCTCGTGTGGATACTAGAAATCACCTTGGTATGGAGGACCACAATGATGTTATCGTAGAGAATAATGCAAAATCATGTAATGTTGGTTCACCTCTGCATAAAAAAGATAGTGATGGACATTTATTGTTTCCAAATACTTCCGGTGGAAGTGCTTGGGAGAGCTTGCTTGGTAGATCCGGAAACATTGCCAACAGATCCGTTAGAGGTCACAGTACTGTATTGGTGTCTGGAGCTGATATGCCTCTTGATTTTGTGATTAAAAAATGTGTATTGGATGAGATTTTACTTCAGTATCCTTATATTTATGTTTTGTGGTCATGCTCTTGGGAAGTCAATAATGTTTCAATGTTCAATTAATTGTTTTTGCATTTTCTGCAAGGATAATTTAACTAATACCTTTCTCCTCTTCTATTATAAAGCATTCGGTCTAATGAAGTGGTCATTGGCTCAAGGTGTTATACTTGTTTTTTGAGCAATTTTGTTTCTATATCCTTCCTTGACATAATTAGATACAAATATCTAAGCAAGCTGACCATGAAGTTGCTCATAGAAGGGTTCAAGTTGCAAGAACATTTGCAGTCACTGCGGTGTTATCATTTCATGGAACTAGCAGACTGGGCTGATCTATTTATCATGTCTCTTTGGCATCGTGTATGTTCTTTTTCTGTTATTTATCTGGTTGATTCGATTGGGTTCTCTCACTGATTTTACTTGTTAAATCAGAAATGGCATGTCAGTGAAGTGGATAGGAGGATTCCAGAGATTCAAGGGGTTCTTGAGCTGGCAGTCCAAAGGTCTTCATGTGAAGGAGACCCTAATAAGGACCGTCTATACGTGTACCTGAAAGGAGATGGAATCAGACACCTATCAGCTTCTGCCATGGGTACATTTTGTATTTCAGTTGATGTATTTGAAGCCAAAGGTGTTTGGCGAGGCATTGCACACTTATGGCCCCTGGCGTATGCCCCCAATATATTAAAAATAAATTTTGATATAAAATAACATAATTTTGATATAAAGAACTAAAAATTACAAAAACAAAATTTGATGGGGGAGGGGGGTGGGGAGGGTGCAGGGGGGGATTATGGAAGGAAAATGCGAGCTCTACATATGTGAGGACATTTGTAACTCTTAATAGGAAAGTGATTTTTTAAATATCAGAATCATGAGATACATTAAATGATTTTCAGAACAATGACATTGGTCCATTGAGTTTGAATTTTAAAAGGTTTGTCGGTGAAAACTTGGTCAGCTGGACATCCAAAGTTGAGACAAAAAGCTTTCTTATTCACACATCCTCTGGGCATACACTTTATGACTCGGGCCTCTTTGGTCTGCAAAAGGTGCATGTCTTAAATGAACTAGCATGCACCCCATAGAAGAAACTACCCAAATATTCCCTCAAGGTGTTTAGGACTGCCCTTCCCGGCCCTAGAATGCCTTTTTAACAGTAACTAGAGTCTGATTCATCAAGTACTATAATGTATTACCCCTTATTGTCTGCTGCAGATAATTAATCTGGTTTGCCCTGTGGCTTCTTTTGTCTCTTGACTGATTACCTTACATTTGGCAGGAATCCACTCCTTTGATTTTTTGGGTCTGGGTTACCGAATCGATTGGCCAGTCAGTATAATTCTGACTCCTGCTGCATTGGAAATATACTCTGAGATTTTTAATTTTTTGATACAAGTCAAGCTTGCTGTTTTCTCCCTGAGTGATGCCTGGTGCTCATTGAAGGTACTTGTCTAAAACATGACCTAAATTCTATTCTCTTGCATACATGCATTAGCGTCTGTCATAGCGACATAGCCCCAATGCTCCTCTTGTGTATGTGTGTTAGTATGGAGCTTTCCCACTGAAGGGCTGATTTTTACTTGCTTTTGTCTTGCCTGTGTAAGTTACCTAGACAAATGAAATAACTGCCTGTATATCATGTTTTTAACACTCAATTTTCAAATCTTGGAACATGGCCCCACCAGTCGAAAAAGGTGCCTTTGTTTGTAAGAGATGGACAATAAACAATCTTAATGTCTTTTGCCCTGATAATATGAGGCTGTAATAGTATCCAAATTTTTTAGTTTAATAGTCAAACAAATGCATTTTCTGTTTTGAACTTCTGAATTTTACAGTGGGGCCTATGGCTGTGGCCTGTGAGTCAGTGCTATAAGCTAATCCAAGCATGGCTTGAAGTAAAAGAAAAGGCTTGTCCCTTGAAATCTTTTTAAACTTGGTGTCATAACTCATAAGCTATTAGAATCAATAAGCTGGTCTTTGCATGTGCAAATTTGGCTGTCGAGGGGCTCGTCCAAGCTTTGGTTGAGCATAAACAATCCAATATTGACCAATTCTCAGCTTTGCTTATGCGACAAAGTTGTTCTTTTGAAGAAACTATGGATAGGAGTATCTTTTCAGTTGTCATGGTGTCAAGCTTTAAATCAAACTATGGTATGAATTCAGGACGAATGAAACAGGGGCTTGCACGTCTCATTTCATAGTTGGGAGCGCATCTTTTTTATGTAGGAGAGGCATGTAAGTCTTGGGAGTGCATAGGGTTGAAGTCAAGCATGTTTTGTTCTTGCTCGATAAGAATATGTCGAAGCAACTTAAAACTGAACTGATCCATTTTCTTTCTTTTCTTTTTTCTTTTGGGTGGGGGTAAAATGATTTGGGACAATATGAATGCCGATGTAGATGGCAAGCATTTGACATTTTGTAGAATAATGTATAGTTTTGTATTCCATTGGGCACCACATATCTCCACATTGGTATAATATTGTTTACTTAGGGCCTAAACCATCATACTTTTGCATTTCAGCTTCACTTAAAAGGCTTTTTATTAAGGAACATGTATTGTTCACACTTAGTCACTCATGACTATGGTTACTTTTAGCCTTTGTGGAACATTGTTCAAACACATAACAATTCTCTTTGAACAAAGGACCACCGAGCCTCTCCTCAAACGGCTGGACATCTTCCTCACTCATCTTTACCATGTTGGAGCAAGCATCTTACGCAAAGTCCATTGGAAAGATCTTGCTCCTCTAGATCTATAATTTGAAATATTCCTCTTCTTGTTCTAGTAATTTCTCAGCTTATACTTTTATTGTTGGACCAACTGTAAATTCCAATCTAGTAGGCCATTCTGGATCAGGCATTCTGTTGCAGTTGAATAGTTGTTACGTTGAGAGACCTCATATTACCTTTTCCTCCATGACTAGTTTTCATTGCTCTAACATTAAAGATAGTTGACAATGGAAAGAGTATCCACGTTGACATGCTTAGTACAACGACAAAACATGCACTTCATGTCTGCTATCCGAGTTGGAAAGAACATATTGCTTCCTATACGCTTGAGTTGTTATTCAATCTTTCAGTTTCATAGCAATTGAGAAGAGTCATCATTTTCCAAATGGCTTGTCAAGCGTAGAACAGTGAAGAGATGACTGCTAGTGGCCTCATTTTCTTATCATTTTCTGCCTAGTTTATCATGAATTTTTGGAACATCTCTCTGTCCATGATGATGGCTGAATTGATTCTTTTAAAAATTAAATTCACAATCTTTCCACTGCATTTAATTACTGTCTTTGCATCCATACGTCTAAGTCTTTCATGAATTCTTTTCCATTCATGAAATGAAATAAGAGGCTTGCTGATTATGGTCCGCTGAAAGTGTTCTCTTCTGAAATAGTTCCAGTGAGCTTCATTTCCAGTTAAGTGTTTCATTTCCTATTATCACTTCACGTTTGAGAACTCAGTTTGACATGGTTTGCCAAGCAGGGTTATCGCTTGGAGCAACACAGAGGAGAAGTGCGCCAAATTTCAATATTAAATGAAACAAGGTACATCCTGAAGTTCAATTCTTTGCCAGTTCAGGGGGGATACTTATCTTGATTTCGTATAGTGCATTAGTGCATATAAACAATTTTTCGCTTTCCTTGTAAAGTCATATTGGTTGTTAGATCTCCTAAGAAAGTAGGTGCCTTTGATGGATAGACGTGACACTGTCTATCTAATGGATGACTAGTTGAATTCAGGAGTGTTGGCTTTGATACATGCATAAGATGAGAACAGTTTTCCCATGTGAAGTTGCTACCAAATCTGGAATTTGGTGTTCCACGATTAGGAATACCTACCTATTTTTGAGAATTTTTGAAGATAAAGAGGTGGTGATGAGAGGCATATCATCTTGGATGTTTACATCCTGTTTACAATAATGAATAGTACTTTGGTGGAATTGAAAATGAGCACTATTTTGTTTGGTGGTGTTAAGAACAGCCAAATTTGTTGAGATGTGCCCTTATTGCTCTCTCTTGGCCAATCTGGATAGAAAGAAACTTCCAAAGTTTGGTATTGTTTTCCCGATTCCTTAATCAAGCTAAGAATAGTTTTGTGTCCTATTTTGAAATTTTCATATAATTGTCCTGATCTCGTTCCTTAGGCGAGGATTACTAAATTATGTTAGAAAAGACCACATTAACTTTTATTTGCTGCTTAATACATAATGATGGATGAGCCCCTTATGCTTCAACAGCACTTGTGCTTCCATCTTCTGATTATTTTGCCTGCCTTCATTGCAGGCACAAGGTTAACCATTTTGTGTCTGCATTGCAGCAATATGTACAATCACAATTGTCCCAAGTATCCTGGTATAGGTTTCTACACTCTCTTAAGCACAAGGTTTGTTGTTAATTTTGCTATAATTCAACAGCAGCAACTTTTCTTATATTGTTGTCTGCATATTATTAAATTTTAGCAGCATCGTTGATTAATTGCTGTACTCCATACAATGTAAACTCATTGTCCACATACTAAATAATCTATTTGTAAGTTTTATATGGCAATCTAGTTTTCTGGTAATTTTAGTGCCTCCTTTATGTGACTTACTTGGGTACGATTCATTGTGCACTTTCTTTAGCTTGGTATTGCATTTATGATGAAATTTTAACTATTAAAAGGGAAACAAAAGAGACAGATTTGTGGTGGGGAGAAAAGGTCACAGAGCACACCAAATTAAACAATAACTTGTGCAAATCTTGTTTATTGTTACATCCTTTTTGCCTTGTATATGGAGATTAGGATGCTTACTTTGCTAATAAAAATGTTTTCATTTTGTGTGTTTTACATTTAACTTATGTTTCTAGGTCAAAGATATGTTGGATCTGGAGTCAGTGCATATGGCGTATTTGACTGAGTCACTGCACATGTACGCTCTCTCTCTCTCTCTCTCTCTCTCTCTCTCTCTCACACACACACACACACACACACACAGATACATGAGAGAGATATTGTCCCCACCTCACCTCACATTCCCATCCCCAGGTAGCTCACTGAAACCTCCAGCTTTTATCTTTTATGCCATTGTTGGAGAAAAGAACAGAACCATTTTACAATTCCAATCACATGCATGAACTGAATCATAAGTGATAAATATTTTATAGAAGCATTATACTTGTGATATGTATTGTGGATTTTAAGTATCCTGATCTACGGCAAGATCAGTGCACAAAAAGTATTGGATGCTGTAATAGTGCTAAACCACTTCAATTTTGTGAATAATGTAGGCATTTCAGATCAATTGGTTTAAGTTCATATAAAGTCCTTTGGTAGCAACTTCTCATCCTTTTCTCGTCCAACAATATCTCAACTTTTTGTTTGCTTTTGTTTCCCACAATATGTCCATCTTTTAGAATTCGAGACATGAGTAGAATAATGCCCCATATATCTGGATGGTCCTGAATATTGAAAGTTATCCAGTTTTTACCTCTTGGTTGCTTTCTCATTGGAAGGAATTCGTCTCTTGCAAATATAATTCTGTAATTGTTAATGGTAAAAAACTTGCAGATGTTTTTTATCCAATGAAACACGATCCGTTGCTGGCAATATCCAGAACATCTTGCAATGCGCAATGGATTTTCGGTCTTGTTTGACTGGATGCATGCTGGGGGCTGGATCTGATGATGAAAAATTGACCCACAAATTATCTCAAATGGACATGTCACAGGTGATTCTTTAACAACTCTCATTCTGTAGAATGCCTATACTATCTCTTTGTTAGTTGGCAGGAGGCTTCAACTGATTACCATCTAATTGATGCTGTGAGGATGTGCATGATAAGTTTTGGTGGAAACACAAAGACATGTAGCTTGTCATATTCGTAGCCAGTAATCTAGAAATTGGGAATCAGAATGGTTTTTCCTTGAAGCAAATCTAAAGTCCACCTAAGCTCAAGCATATGTCAATTACTGAGAGCTATGATTACTCCAAGGAAAATGTTAAAATAGTTAGTGCTTAGCTATTTAAAACTAACAGTTATCTGAATTATAAGCATGTAGCGCCTCCTAGCTTACTTAACTTTAATGTGGAAAATAAATAAAAATAAATAATTTAAAATACGGATTAACTAAAAACTTTTTTTATCGAATCAAACCTAGATATGAGTTTAGTAAAAACTTATTGAGATTCAATTTGGGACAAAAATAATGGGTTTTCTATTAAATTTACAAACTTACGAAATGCAAGAACTCTTCCTGATTCACGCCGTGATCTGGCATTTCTTTCTTCTCTTTTATCTTTTCTCCTCTCTTTCGTCTAGCCAATCTCTCTCTCTCTCTCTCTCTCTCTCTCTCTCTCTCTCCCCCATTGTGTGTATTTTTATGTGTTTTAATCTACTCCAAGTTATAAAATAGAGCTCGGCCCATGGGCTTATTTACTAGCTCATTAATTAATTACAAGGGCTTATTTGCTTGACTTAATAATCTTAATTGATTAAAAGCCTAAAATCTTTATGAGGCCCAAATCAATTAATTTTTTTTAATTAAATTAAATCTTCTATTTTCCCTTAATTTAAATTTCTAATTCTTTTTTATCATTCCATAAAGTAAGTTAATAATCTTATTAATAAAATGCTCGTTAGGGAAATAAAAATTTCGGGACCTTGGGTTGTTACGAAGCATTTGAGGCAATAATGTCAATAAGGGAAAAAAATCCTCTCTCTAGTAGTATGCGAGTACTGTTAAGAACATATGAAAAATGAGTGCTCATTGTAACCCGTGGAAACGAATATTAATGAGAGCAAGGGAATGCACACACTCATTTCCTCGAGCTCATAGTTTTTTGCATGCTGCAATATATGTTTTTGGATAATAAGATTGGTTTTCGCTCTGAACTGCTATATGCATGAGTAATTTCACCAAATTTGCAGTTGCAAGTAAACTATTGCAGCTGTTGGAACGAGATTTAAGATTTTAATGAACTGATGTTCAATGTTGGTGGATGCATCCTATATGCTCAACTATGATTGATATCTTAATGTATCCGAAAGTTTATTTTAATCTTTGGCTAGAAGGGTTAAACTAAATTGAAAAGTAATGAGTACTATAGAATGCATCTTGTTGAGATATTATAATATATATAGATTAGTGCCTTAACTTTAGGGTAGTGCCCCATTTTGGGGGTTTATGTTTTCTTTCTTTTCCTTAATTTATGGGATGATTAGAGTAGTTTTTTGCCTATATAATGTTGTATTCCCTTCATGTTTTAATACAAGAAAGAAAATCAGTTTCATATGGTATCATAGAGCAAGGTTCCCAAATCCTTTTTTTTTTTCCTCTTTTATTTTTCATAAATCCCAGTTTCCATTTTTCAGCTTCCAGATTTTAATTTCCAGAAATCCCGGTTTCAGTTTCCAGGTTCCATTTTCACGAATATTAGTTTTCAGTTCCCTTTTTTTTTCTGATCGGAATCACGCCCCACCGAATCACTGTTCACGGCTGACTGTTCACGGTACTGTTCACAAAACACTGTTTACGCCGGTACTGTTAAAAAAAACTGTTCACGTTGGTACTGTTCCAAGCAGGTACTGTTCATTCCCAGAATCACTGTCACACCCTCGGGAAAAATATTCTTCTACCCGGAAATACTGTTCTGCCGGAAAACATTATTTACGCCGGAAAACACTGTTCACGTCTGGTTATTTAAGTCATAATGTCTGATTCATCTTTCAAAACAACGGGTGTCGTCTCGTTCGCCTTTCAAGGGTCCACAACCATTACAACCGACATATTGAATGGTACGAACTTCTCGAAACCTAATTGTGAGTTTATTTTATCTCCCAGTGAATATAAAGAGTATTTATAGCTGAAGGCAGCCCAACAGTCACCCTCTTCAGCCACTATAGCTCACACTCATAAATCTAAGGTTTGTCTCTCTCACTCTACACCAATGGGATGGGTTTTGGATTCCGGTGCTTCTGATCATGTGACTGGTAATTCCTCTGTTTTCTCAGAAATATCACAAACCAAATTTCCCCATTATATTACTGTTGCAGATGGGTCTAAAATCCAGGCCACTGGAGTTGGGCGGGTTTCACCAACTCCCTCAATTCCATTGAGTTCAGTCTTATTGGTTCCTAATTGTCCTTTTAATTTGATATCCATAAGTAAATTAACTCGTTCCTTAAATTGCACCATAACTTTCACTTCTGATTCTTTTTTGATACAAGATCGGAGTACGGGGCAGATGATTGGCACATGATCTGAATCTCGTGGTCTCTACTACCTTCAACCAACAATTTCCACTCTATGTGCTGCTAGTGCATCTCCTGATCTTCTTCATCGTCGTTTGGGTCACCCGAGTCTACCCAAGTTAAAAACAATGGTACCCGGTCTTTCACACTTGGAATATTTAAATTGTGAGTCTTGTCAATTAGGCAAACATGTTCGAGCCTATTTTTCTAATCGTATTAACAACAGAGCTTCATCTCTCTTTGATATTGTTCATTCTGATGTTTGGGGTTCGAGTCGTGTTTCGTCTATCCTAGGTTATCGGTATTATGTCACTTTCATTGATGATTTCTCTCGGTGTACTTGGGTATTTCTAATGAAAGATCGTTCTGAGTTGTTTGGTATTTTTGAAACTTTTTGCTTAGAAATTAAGACTCAATTTGGTAAAATGATTCGTGTCTTGCGTAGTGATAATGCAAAAGAATATTTCTCTGACCGTTTCAATTTCTTTACACGTTCCAACGACATTATACATCAATCTAGTTGTCCTCATACTCCTCAACAAAATGGGGTAGTGAACGAAAACATAGACACATTGTTGACAATAACTCGCACCTTGTTGATCTATGCCAATGCACCTTTAAAGTTTTGGGGTGATCTTTGTCGATTGCCACTTATTTGATAAATCGAATGCCATCCTCTGTGTTGAATGGTCGGGTTCCTACTCTATTTTGCACCCTACAGTCCCCTTTATATGTTGTTCCCCTCGTATTTTTGGTTGTACTTGTTTTATTCATGATCTATCTCCTAGTCGTGATAAATTGTCCGCTCGATCTATCAAGTGTATTTTTTGGTTACTCCCGTTCTGGTTACTCCCGTTCTCATACAAAGGGTTACACCGCTACTCACCTCCTACAAACCGTTTCTACATTTCCGACCGATGTTACTTTCTTTGAGGACATATCATACTTTGCCGCAAATACTATCCATCATCTTCTCATGACTATGGATCGGTTTTACTTATATACCCTATCTTGTTCCAGAGTTTCTTTGACCAACTCATGAGCCTTATCGCCATCCGCAAAGGTATACGCTCTACCCGAACCATAGTTTCAAAGATTGCGGATGCTCCATCATCTTCACCGCGAGTAAAATCTCCTCCACCTATTAATCGATTTGGCATTACTTATGAAAGAGGGTTTCGGTCCTAATTAAAGCCCACGCCTAACCGGGTTTTTTTAACGGATTTTCATGCAGGTCTCTCTTTATTTTATTTATTTCCTTATTGTTTCACCCGATTTGCCTATCGCCATCCGCAGGTATACGCTCTGCCCGTAACCCTTATCCTATCTACAATTTTTTATCCTACCATCGTTTGTCTCCTACATATTATGCTTTTGTTTCTACACTCTCTTCTATTTCTATTCCTAAGTTTTACACTATCCCATCCAGGATGGAAACAAGCCATGATTGATGAAATGTCAGCTTTGGATTGCAACCATACTTGGCAGCTTGTTCCTCTTCCTTCTAGAAAATCTGTTGTTGGTTGTCGTTGGGTGTTTAATGTTAAAATCGGTCGTGATGGACAAGTCGATCGCTTGAAAGCTCGACTGGTAGCCAAAGGATATACACAAGTCCATGGTCAGGATTACACTGATACTTTTTCTCCTGTTGCAAAGATGTCCTCAGTTCGTTTATTCCTCGCTATGGCTGCCATGAAACATTGGCCTCTCTTTCAGTTAGATATCAAAAATGCCTTTTTGCATGGTGATTTGGAAGAGGAGATTTATATGGAGCAACCCCCTGGGTTTGTTGTTCAGGGGGAGTATGGTTTGGTATGCAAGTTACAAAAGTCTTTATATGGTTTGAAACAATCACCTCGGGCTTGGTTTGGCCGATTCAGCAAAGTTCTTCAACAATTTGGGATGATCCGCTGCGAAGGAGATCATTCTGTCTTCTTTCGATGCTCTTCAGCAAATAGATATATCTACCTTGTGGTTTATGTTGATGACATTGTAATTACTGGCGATGATTGTGAAGGAATCAAGGCATTAAAACAACATTTATTTCACAATTTTCAAACGAAGGACCTAGGTCCTCTTCGTTACTTCCTTGGGATTGAAGTAGCTCAATCAAAGTCAGGTATTGCTATTTCTCAAAGGAAATATGCTCTTGATATCCTAGAAGAAACGGGTCTCACTGATTGTAAACCAGTTTCTACTCCAATGGATCCTAATGTAAAACTCCATCCTAATCAGGGGGAGCCCTATCATGATCCGGGAAGATACCGAAGACTAGTTGGGAAACTGAATTATCTCACCATGACTAGACCGGACATATCTTTTCCGGTAAGTATAGTAAGTCAGTTTCTCAACTCTCCTTGTGATAGCTATTGGAATGCAGTTATTCGAATTGTCAAATACATTAAAGGGTCACCTGGGAAAAGACTTGTTTTCAGTGATAGAGGCCACACTAATATCATTGGGTATTCAGATGTTGATTGGGCAGGATATGAGAATGATCGAAGATCTACTTCTGGTTACTATATATTCATAGGAGGAACATGGAAGAGCAAGAAGCAAACCGTTGTTGCTCGGTCAAGTACGAAAGCCGAGTATCGAGCTATGGCTCATGCAACATGTGAGCTTTTGTGGCTGAAACATTTATTGCAAGAATTACATTTTTGTGATGTTGGTTTTATGGAGCTCGTGTGTGATAATCAGTCAGCTTTGCATCTCTCATCCAATCCAGTTTTTCACGAGAGGAAGAAACATATAGAAGTCGATTGCCATTTCCTTAGAGAAAAGATTATCTCTGGAATCATCAAGACCTCATTTGTCAACTCTAGAGATCAACTTGCTGATATATTTACTAAATCTCTACGGGGCCCTCGGATAACTTATATATGTGACAAGATGGATGCATATGATGTATATGCTCCACCTTGAGGGGGAGTGTTGAGATATTATAATATATATAGATTAGTGCCTTAACTTTAGGGTAGTGCCCCATTTTGGGGGTTTATGTTTTCTTTCTTTTCCTTAATTTATGGGATGATTAGAGTAGTCTTTTGCCTATATAATGTTGTATTCCCTTCATGTTTTAATGCAAGAAAGAAAATCAGTTTCATACATCTCAAACTAATTCATTATGTGAGCCACCCCGACTCATGCTAGTTTACGATGTGATTTCTAATTTGTATGAGAAGTACTAAAACTCCTTTTAATATATCAACTTATGTGAAGGGCTAAACAGGATTAGTGTGCAATTAGGAATTTACTAAGAACATGGTCCTGTGGCGCGAGTAGACAGATTTGTTGAACTCCCAAAACCTGATACCATGTTGAAGTTTGAGATAGAGTATTAGCATTGCGTTTATGAACTGTTATGATTAGTATGCGGTAATTTTAGTTTGACATAGAGAGTGTCTGCAATCACTTAAAAAAAGTGCTTCTTACATCTTGACTAAAAGAAACACATTTTAGTATTTGCAAATGAAAACTTCTGCTTCTGATTCTACTTTATTTAATCAGAATCTAAAAGCATGGAGATGCTTTAGATTTTTTATTCTGCTCATTGTTTGATTTGTTGATACAAATATGCAATTTTACAACTTTTTTCACCAAATACTCTCAACTTCCTATTCTCAACTTCTAATTAATTCTATTTGCAAACACTACTAACTTATGATTCTCAACTACTTTTACTACAATAATTTACTTGTTCTAGAGCAGAAGTTTTTGCAAACACTCCCATAGTAGTCTCATGCTAAGTTGAAATGCGAACAAGATTCTCCCATCTACTGATAATGAGACTCATTATCTTTACTATTTGCAGGTTGACATCATAAGAAATGCATTCGCGAAGAATCTCGAGGAGTTGTACCTAATTTATCTCCAGTCACCTAAACACGGTGAATTCGGTCTTTCTCGTTTCTGGGACTATCTTAATTATAATGAGTTTTATTCAGGGGTTATGAGTAAAAAAATGGGCCACTGTATCTTTTATTCATAGAGCTTCTAGTTCTGGCCATGTGATCAAGACATATCTTCCTACCAAGGTGGCCATTAGGTATTTAGGTGCAAGATTTGGAGTCTTTTACCGCAACCGCTAAGCTCTGGTATATACTAATTGCTTATTCTTAGCACTATGCCTCACCATTTTGTCATATTAGATGTCTGCTTCATGAATTCCAGATCCTCGATATTTCATGACATGTACATATCATATGTTTATTATTTACCAGTGTGGATGCTTGTGAGTGGTGAAGTTCCTGGTGTTGTGGTTTTTTTCATGTTGATAAAGACGTGTATATAGATAATAGGCGTATTATAAGTGTGATTTTGTATCGATCTAATGGACCTGCAATTTTTTTTATTTTATATTTTTTCAGATTAGTAATTTTGTATTTGTGTAACGTTTATCTTTATTTGCTTCAATTTTTTTTGGGGTAGGAGTGTAACACTGACTTTTGATTACCATTACTATTCTTGTTATATTTTCTTTTTTCGTTTATGAATTTCTTGCTTTGAGTTATTAACAATTAAGAAATTTGAAAAAAGAGTAATTCCTCTTCCAAGTCAACCATATTGCCGATTGCTCTCAACTTCAAAGGTCATAATCGAATAAATCCAATTGGATTACGATACTTAATTTGGCAAATTGTTCATTTGGTCCAGTATGAAAATTGATTATTTAGACTGCCCAAATAAAGAGCTTTTGGCGGCAAGGAAAAGTCAATTATTCTGTCTATAGAGTTGAGATGGAAAAAAGAAGGAAAAGATTGAAAATGGCCTAAATCTAAAGCCAACTTACAACTTTAGCCTCACTTATTCAAAAGTTTCAAAAATAGCCTTTTTATTTGATAAAACCCCAAAATACCCTTATATTGAATTGAAGGTAAACTAATGGTTTTAAAAGGTTTTAGGGGCCGAAAAAATGGTATCAGAGCCTAGGTTTATTAAGAACTTTTAGTTAAATTTATTATGTTTATGTAATTAACAATTGGTGAGGAGAAATTACTCCGAGATTATGGATTCGGACCGATGTCCGAGATGTACCCCTTACAGGACATATCGTCAAATATTGACGATGTATGCACAAGAACACCTTGACCAGGTTTCATATTGGGAATACCAACATGAAGAAAAGGAGCAGGCAGGAGCCGACGGGAAAACCTTAAGCGCAATGCAAAATGCGAGCGAGAATATTATAAGCGATTCCGGATGCTTAACGGCACTTATATATTCACTTGATGAACCTTCAAGAAACGGTTCATGAAAATTCCCAAGAACAATGATTCCGATGGAGTACCGGAGTGGAACGAGATACTTCCAGACAAATCTAAGTTCTCAGAAGATCTTAGAGAAGTCCGTAAGAAGGCGGTGCGAGAATTATGGCAACCGCCATATTCATCTACAAAGACAAGTTCATCGGATCGAACTGGATGGAGACGATGGTGAAATATCATAAGGAAACTCTTGAACTCCTTCATGATATTGAAACGAGTCAAGAACCGGAAGACAGGCCGAGTTCATCGGGAGGAAGGAAACGTATTGATTTTGGGACGGTACCTATTTACACCAAAAAGGGAAACCAACCGAAGTTATACGAAAGATGACAGATGAGGAAAAGCTCATTGCTCTAATCAAAGGAAAATCCATCAAAAATTAAAAAAGATGGATATTGAAAAGATGAATCTTAAAGATTTACATGAATCGCGTAATCCTTCGGGATTAGGTATTGTAAATTTAAAGATGAACGCGGTGAGAATCAACTTTGGTTACCTATGACCCACAAGGTAGACCAATTCCACCACCACCGCCACCGATTAATCCTAACGTCGAAGAAATACGGGTTCGCATCATGGAGCTCGGGACGAGAGGATGCCATCATGTCGGGATTTCACGACCGGAGTGATCCACTTTCGAGAACAACAGGAGGTCGAAACCTCTTGCGCAGAACTAGACAACCTCTTTGGAAGGCCGAATGTTTATCGACACCTTATGGAAGATCGCACTCGACCCAATACATCCATATGGGTTGATGTTAAATCTGGACATCCCAAATGTTAAAAATAGAGAAGTTCTCATTGATGAATGAGCTTCAGCTATGAGAATTTCAGCAGGAACCCTCGATCTTACAAAGGATTCATTCATTTTACTCCTTGAAATGAGTCTTGAAGGATCGGTGAAGATTACCTAGGATATGACCGATGCTAGTACGAAAAGTTCGGTCACATCAGGGGAATCACTTAAAGGAATTGTCGATGGTATGGCCAAACTATTCAAAATACAGTTCATCGGCACAGGATATTTCGAGGGATTAGAGGATGAAAAAAGAAAGAGATATAAACAAGCCCTCTATAGCCTTGAGTTCTTTGGATATTTGTCATATTGACGAATATATCAAGTTGTTCACCGAATAGGTGGAAATCCAAGATTGAGGAAAAAGAAGTTGCATGCCTATTCTTTGCCAAGATTCCGAGTCCCTGGAGAGAAATGCTTATCGGGAATACAAGGGTGGAGTGAAGTAAAAGCGTGGGCTTAGGAAAAATGTCTTTCCTAAAGGCCAAGTTATCTCGAATGGTGTTACCAAATAGCTCTATATACAAGAATTACGAGAAGATTAAGAGGAATTAACAAAACAGTTCCTCTATGTTGCGTGGATAATGATATCCCAACGGTTGTGGGAGGTCAACCAAGGCGCACAAGAAGAAGAAGGATAGAAGCCATCCATACCACCGAGGAAGCAAAGAACAAAAGAAGCTGGTCTTCATGGAGACCTAGAAGGTTCGTCAAAACAAAAAGCCCGAAGTTATAAATCGGGGCAAAGACCAAGATCAAGCAGGAGTAGAGCCTCATCATCGGGTTCTAATCAAGCAAGTACCGAGTAGAAATCCGGGAGAAGAACTTTCGGGCGTGCTCACACGAGCTAATGAAAGTTTCAAAGACTATAATTCTTTGGACATACGGAGCAAGAGGGCATATCTCAACGGATTGCCCAGGACAATCAAAAACGAGGAGTCGAGGCAGTTTGAGGCTACACCGAGTAAATCGAAGAAGTGTCTATTATCGGGATTTAATACAAGTGTATCAATTTGAGGATATTCCCTCGGATGAAAGCATCTACGAAGAAGAGATCTATTTCGATGATGGAAGTGAATCTAGTTCGAATCGAGTGAAGAAGAAATTCTTCAACGACGGTCGGGGAGGATATGGGATTCCTCTCTCACACTACTACGGTGTCTCATAAGACTCTTATGAGAATTATGAAGGAAGATCCAAAGCTTCAAATCTATGATGGATTTACAATTGGAGCGATGGAAAAGGCTTTGGATAAGATTGGTTTTCGTAATAGAAAACACCAAATTATCCACGGGGTAAACAACGGAGAATTTGCCATTCCAATGGAGTTTAGGGAACCTAATCGAGATGCGTTGGTCCCTATTCGAGAAATCCAGGAGATCAAAAGCAGAGTTAAAAGAGAAGTTGCAAATACACTCTCATGGATTCATATCGGAGCCATAAGAGTTATTATTAAAGCAACATTCAAAGAAGGAATAGATTCGCCACTCAACTCGGCTATCTTTGATAAGCGAATCTCAAATCTCAAGGATTCATGCCTTGGAGCGGATTACAAGAAATTTGTATCTTTGGGAAATTGGCATTTAATGTCTATCTAGAATCGCATACAAACTGGGAGATCGAGATTTGAGAGAGTCCTAACCCTTCATCAAGATTTCAAAAGAGATGATTTGATGAAAGAAGGGAATAGACCCTACTCGATTACATACAAGATATCCTATGCTCTCTCGAATACACATCATTCAGAAGTATTCTTGAGAAAGGAATTTATTGAAGTCCCAAGGATTTTCGAGGACTTTTCCGGGGTGGTTTTACCGAGAGATTATTGAGTCTCCAACTATCAAGGAGATCGATATGAAAATACAAGATCAACCAGTCTTCAACAAAAGTCAAAGTCTTAGAGTTGAGCAAGAAGGATGTCTTTCCAAAGACGAGAATGACGAGTAGTAGCCGTTGGGAAGAAAGGAGACCAAATACGATTCAAGCGTATCCCGAGATATTTTCAAAAGCTGCGGAGAGAGTGAAATGTCCAGAAGGATGGCGAGAAGTGGAAGTAATATTCGACATCACTCAAAAGGATAATATTTTTCCTTGTGATGTTCTATATTATCTCCAACAACCTATAGTTGGAAGGTATAATGGAAGCCTGAAGATAGGAGAAATTGAGCTTACTATCACATGAGTTGCAGGGAAGATCCCAGAACAATTAATACTGGAAATTAATTTTCTTGAGGATCACAAACCTTGGGAAAGATTACAAGACGGAATGGAGTTCACAGTGGCTAATAAAAGATACAGAATCAGATGACCACTAGTCCATTCTCCATATACATTTCTATCGAATGTTATATGTGAATATAAGGCCGAGTATTTCGCCGCCTATATTGATTCAGTCTTAGGAATATGTACCGCAAAGCCGGATGTTTTTCCTAAAGAAATTGGAGAAGATTTACCGATTATTGCAGGAAGAGATTTCTCTAAAAGGATTCTTATCCTTAACAGGGGAATTAAACAAGCGAGAAATCATGATCGGAGGCGCGCGGCGGTACCCGTATGGTACAAGGTGAAAACGCCACCAATCTATTTCCATGATACATGTGCGAGATGTTTTGCTAGGAAACAACTTCCTACAAACATTCAAGCGATTTACACAGAGAACGAGACAAGAAGACTTATTTTCACAACATTATGTGATCATAAGATTATTGTCCAAAGATCGAGGAAGCATTTTCTGAGAAAAATGCCTATTACTTTTCGCGACAAAGCGTGGTGATGAAGCCAAACTTCGCAATCCAAAAATGGCGGATCGAAGGAAATTTGGTGAAGCTTTATTATCCTATAGACAATTTGGTTCGAGTCGGAAGGATCGGAAGATATGGGATAATAACTTGTATTCATTCGAGTACAAGGAGAAAAGAACGAGTCACTCCGAAGCCATTGCGGAATTATGGATGAGTCTAATGGAGAATCCACAGAGTGGCGTTACCATAGAGGAACAAATATCACTCGAGGATATCAAGAAGAAGATCCAAAGGAATTATAACGAAGATCCTTTGGCATCTTTGGGACAAGAATGAGCTCAAAGCATCCTTAAAGGTTAAACTGGAAAGGAGTACGAGTTCGTAAGATTCAAACCAATCCTTATGAACTAGGAGGATCGTGAGGATATGCGAGAAGATACTTAAGGAACATCTTGACCTTAAGTTAATTTCACCAGGAGTTTCTCTCCATACGTGATCCAGGATTCTTAGTCGTAAAAACCATGGAGAAATCAAAAGAGGAAAGCAAGACTTGTTATTAATTACAAGGGAATTAATAACATTTTGGAGTTCGACGGATACTCTATCCCAAGCAGAGAACATCTGGTTAACTGTATCAAAGGTGCCAAGATATTCTCAAAGTTCGATTGAAAATCTGGATTCTACCAGATTAAGATGGATGAAGAAAGCAAGAAGTTCACAGCTTTCTCTACACCACAAGGACACTATATTTGGAACGTGATGCCTATGAGATTGGCTAACGCACCCCATATATATCAAAGGAAGATGGATAATCTCTTCAAAGATTATTTCAGTTTCATGTTCGTGTATATCGATGACATTCTAATCGCATCAAAGAGCATGAAGGAGCATCTCAAACATTTGGAAATATTTTCAGATGTTTGTCACAAGGAATGATTAGTGCTTTCGGAGAAGAAGACAGTGATTGCAACAAGACAGATTGAATTCCTAGGAATTAAGATCGACGAATCTGGAATCATCCTACAAAGTCATATTCTAGAAAAGATACAGGGATTTCCAGATACACTGAAAGACAAGAAGCAGCTTCAGAGTTTTCTTGGAGTTGTTAACTTTGCTGGGATGTTTATAAACAATCTAGCTCATTACAGGAAGGTGTTTATCCCATTGCTTAAAAAAGATGCAGTATTCAAATGGGAGAATGAACATCAAGAAAGAATTAAGCAGCTTAAAGAAGTTTGCAAAAAGCTTCCTAAACTTGCAATTCCACAGGATGAAGATGAACGGTTCTTTACACGGATGCGGTGATTATTGGTGGGCAGTCGTTCTTACAAAAGCCACACCAAACGGAGAAGTGCCATGCAGATACTGCAGTGGTTTATTCACACCTAGTGAATCGACTCGGTGGTACATCAACGAGAAAGAATTCTTTGCAGTCAGAAAGGCTTTCAAAAAATGGCCTTTATTTCTACTGGCTAAAAAGTTTATCTTAAAAATTGATAATTCAAGTGTCAAAGCTTTTCTGAAAAATAAAATTGAATCAAAACCAGAAAAAGCTAGGATACTTAGATGGCAAGCTGAATGTCAATATTATGATTATGATATTGTCATTATAAAATCTCATGAAAATGTTCTTGCAGATTTTCTAACAAGAGATGGAGGAATTGAAGCGATTCCATCCTCACAGCCTCAAGACATCTTGGAGACCAACTGGAAATGCTACTCCGAGAATTTGATACCCTGGTCATCAATGTTGATTTAGTAGGAAATTACAAAGGAATGATTAGGACAAAGTAACCGATCGATAAGAGCATGTGTCCGGTCTCACTCTCGATTGAGAACGGCATTTCAAGGGCCACTCCTCCGGCCGCTAATAAGCAAACGGAGCGTTTAGAGCAGGCTCCCCAACCTCGTAGTGAGAGGATTCCAATACCTCTAGCACAAGTCCTAAGTGGCGTAAATGTTGGCCCAAGGAAAAGCGATACTCGGAGTCAAATCCCGAGTTATCACATCAACCCAAAGACGTCCGGGGTAAAGGGCGAAGAGATCAATCTTAGGCCTATGATGGGCACTTTTTAAGGTTGATATTAAAGAGATTAAAGTTTCTTCTTCTTGGCGGGAATACCCGGGCGAATTGGGAGAAACCGATTACCAGGCAAGGGATATCTCTAGAAAAATAAAGATTGATATTTCGAAAATATCCAAGGGTTTGGATGTTACCAAATTCCAGCCCTGACGAAGTGAAGAGGTGGTACGAGTTTGGGGCTTTAGCCTCGATCTATACTACTTCACCAGGCTTCCCGGAAATCACAAAATTACCAAAATGGATCCAGGAAGCGATTGTACGAGTCTTTGGTCCAACAATGACGACCTAAAACGAGGGGATACATTGAGTCGTATTTCATAAGTGCAAAGAACAGAGCCGTCGGAAAAGGTGGACATGAAGTTTTCCATTACATCAGGCTTCGACGACCAGATGAAAGAGCCTTCAAAAATATCAAGGAGGCTAATTCAGAAGAAGTACAATTGGCCATGACCTTCACTGAAGATCAAATTACAACAAGAAGGGCGTGGGGATTGTGGGTCTGTCTCACTGAGATGGACAAAGTCAAGTTTCCGTTCAAGTTTTATCAAAATTCAGTGAACGGATCATTCCTGTTGAATACTATGACAGGAAAAACTACAAGATTCGCAGAAGACCTATTTGAAAAGAAAAGAAATCTTCTGTGGGAAAACAAGCTGCCGGGGAGTAAAGAAACTCACCGGAAAATATTGCAATATGGCTCACATAGGCCATTGGGAACTTCGGGTTTGTCCCGAATGTCAAAACCAGAAGGAACCGGAATTTGGCAAAGGATTCCGGCCAAAAGTCGATCGGAGAAGACCCGACGACGGAGAAGAAAAGTCACAAAAGTATCCAAAGTTTCGGGGACCACCAAAAAAGTAGATTCCCCAACAAAGTCAGTGGAGACATGTGACTCCAGACAGGTAACAACCCACTCAGGAAAAAGACGAAAAATGGGTCCATGTAAGATGCCGTCCAAGTTACTAAAAGACGAAGGACAAGTCAGCATGATTGGGAAGTTTGTATAAAGAACTTCGGATACCAGACAAGATGGGGCCAATCCATGTGAAGAAAGGGAAAGGCCAACTAATTGCTGCAAGTGGAAGCAAACAATAATTCAAGAGTTTGATGTAAGCAGTGACGTTTTACATTTCAACAAGAGCTGAAGTCCGAAATTGAAATCCAGACTTACATCTATTTAAACCAGAGTTTGAAGGAGGCTGAGGACATCGAACATTTCCCTTAGTCTTCTTACAATAAACTTTCTTTGTAAAATTCCTTCTGTTGTGAGTTTAGAATTTACAGAGTGTTTTCAATTTTCAGTTTTAGTTTTTTAATTTTATGTACAAGAGTGTGATAGCCTTTATGAAAGGCTAAACAAGTTTTCTCCTCCCAAAAGGAGATTACTGATGTAATAAATTTTTCTTTAAGTTCTTAATAAAATAAAGGTTGTTTGTTCAACATGTGTTCATAATCTTATTATTGATCAATCCCCTTTGAAGAATTACTTTTACGCCTTGAGTAGGAAACGAACCAAGAAATTTGTCTTTGGCGATGATTTTTCGAAGGAGTCGGATAACTTGCGAGATCATCTTCCCGAGGTGAGGGTGAGGTTGAACAGTGAGGAGTTGTTTGTCAAACGATCCGGGGCGTAATTTTCCATTTGGTGGTGTTGCGAACCACTTAACCCGGTCATGTCTTTTTTCGGTCAAAAGAGGTATGAATTTTAAGGGATTTATTAATTTTACGGAAGCATGTTGGGCGATATGGTCGTAATGGACTATTTCCATTTTCACCTGTAAACCTTAGTTTGAATCGATAACATAGAATCGAACATCTTTTAAATTCTATGACTGTTAAGTTTATCTTTGAAAACCCGACATGATCTTTTTAAAACCTCGTATGGAGACCGGATCTAAGTAGGTGTAACAATGCCACGAATGAAACAGAAATAGAAAGCGAAAAGTGTTCGTATTCATGTAAACAAAAATCAAGTAAAACGAATTAATCATATTTCCTTATTCTTGAAGAGATCGTTATAAAGGGTATAATGGGAACTAAGAGTGTATATTTGAATCCTTTTAATAAGGAAGGCCATAGTTTGTAATCGAAACATGAAAAGAGGCCATTCTTGAACTTACCCTACAAAAAAAAAGAAAGTTGACGAAACCTTTTGTGGATGAACTCTATCCATAGTTCCAATTTTTCGAACACAAAAATTTGTATGAGATGGCATGGATATAATATATGAGACGGATCTTATATTTAAATAGAATTTTAACCCTCTTAAATACATAAAAAGAATCCAATATTTGTTTTTATTAGGACCGCCACTTTAAATTAGATCCTGAGATAGTACTTTTCGAGATATCATTTCTCATATTATTTTAATAGTAAAGGAAGGTCTCAGGCGGAATCCGCGGATCTAAGTCCTAAGTCCGTTAGACGGATACCAACACCCAACCTGATTTTTAAAAACATACCCCATTTATTGATTTACCCTATACCTATTTAAAGTTTTTGCCTTGTCTATTCCCCACATATTGTATTCAAAAACCGCAAAAAAATATAAAATATAAAAATTTGAAAGAACATTAAACAACAAACACTACAGAAATTCACTTTAGTAATCAAAAATCAAAATACCATCCAGGAATTACTATTGGAAACCTTGAAGAGATGCATATGAAGGCCACGTCCATAGTACATGCATGAATTTCTCATATAACATTCTATGAACAAACGCATGAAACATATTAACTAAGATTATCAATGTTCGTAAATCACAGACATAAGTTTTTATAAATGCCAAATCGTTTCTTTTCCTCTTTAGTTTTCTTTTGCATTGTCCTGTAATTGTGTTCACGACTTTCTTTTCTGTCTTCTGCTCTGCCTACAACTTATCATTATTAATGAGGAAGTTTCTAATACTTTTATAGAGAAATACTAATACATTTTATAAGAAAAACTAATACTTTGCAGTAGCACTACTAAAATACTCTCTAGGAAATTACTAATACTTTTTCGAGAAATTACTAATACTTTTCCGAGGGACAGCTAATACATTTCAGGAGAAAAATTTAATTATTTTAAGGGAAACTACTAAAATACTCTCTAGGGAACTACTAATACTTTTTCGAGGAACTACTAATACTTTTTCGAGAAACTACTAATACTTTTCCGAGGGTTGTGTTTGAGTCCTAATACATTTCGGAGAAAAATTTAATTATATTCGAGGGAACTACTAAAATACTCTGCGACGTGTTGTGGGAACTACTAATACTTTTTTCGAGGAACTACTAATACTTTTTGAGGGACAACTAATACTTTTCGGGAGAAAAAAGTTAATTATATTTAGGAGAAGTACTAAAATACTCTTTAGGGAACTACTAATACTTTTTCGATGAACTACTAATACTTTGTTGAGGGACTGTTAATACATTTCAGGAGTATATTAATAAGAAATACTAAAGTACTTTTCAGGGAACTACTAATACATTTCAGAATAACTGCTAATACTTTTTAGAAGGACGACTAATACTTTTCAGAAGGACTGTTAATACATTTCAGGAGAAAAATTTAATTATATTCAGGGGAACTACTAATACATTTCAGAAGAACTGTTAATACATTTTAGAAGGGCGACTAATACTTTTCAGAATGACTATGAATATATTTCGGAGAAATTTTTTAATTTATTTCAAGGAACTACTAATACTTTTTTGAGGGATTGCTAATACATTTCAGGAGTATATTTAGGAGAAATACTAAAAAACTCTTTAGGGAACTACTAATACATTTCGGAAAAATCGCTAATACTTTTTAGAAGAACGCCGTTCACTAATACATTTTAAACGATCGCTAATACCTATACTTTCGAACTACTAAAACACACCTTCTATGATGCTATATCTTCAAAAAACAACGAGCCCATTTGCTAATATTATAAAAATGCCAACGGATCGATCCGTGTGCATCAGTGAAAATTCGATTAGCAAAATCTAATAGTCCGAGATAATAACCAAATCCTTCTTCTCCGCCAACAAGCCATTTAAAGCGTTAAATCAACAATGGCAAATGGAGTTTTTGTGCTCAATATAAGACTTCATCTCGAAATCATTGTGTTTTTTCCTCTAAGTTTTTGTTTCTTGGACTTATTTTATGGAAAGTCCTTTGAAACACAACCAATTTTAAAGTTTGCGTGTCATATTTTTGAAGAAAAATCATATCAAAACCCGCACTTCAATTTTAGATAACACGATTCTTTTTTTTTTTTCTCATAAAAATAGTTTGATTTTATATTAAAATACTAAAAGTTTATAAAGTTTAGTTAACCCTTGCGCATTTGATTAAAAACAAATTTGGGAGTTGGGTGGGCAGTGGGCTTATGAACATTGCAATATCATAGGGTTTGATCGACTGTAAATTCTCCCAATGGTCATTTTCGTCTCTCCATAGCCATAGGTTATTCAAGAAACTTTTTTTTTTGGAAATATAAGAAACTTTTAATCATATGCATTCACGCCTATTCTTAGCTTTCTTTAAAAGTCGTTGCGCGACTTTAAAGCTTCTTAATTTATCTTTCTAATTTTTTTTAAAAAAATTTCAATTCCTAAGTTGTAGTTGACTTATTCTATTTGGTTGAATCCAATTATATCCACTCTATTTCACATTTATTGATTTAGATATATATATATATTTTGGTATGTTTTTAATATAATTCTATTTCCTAAATTATTGTTATTATTTTCAAGTATTATCTCAGATAAAATAATGATATGACAATGGGTGTCGCTATTACACCCCCAAAATTGATGAATACATTTTATATTAGAAATTATTGATTTGAACAACCTAAAGAAAAAACTTCTATTAAGAAATAGAAATGTGATTCTAGAAATTTATCAATACAAGAAGTAAAGTGGCCATTCAAAAAAAGAAAAAAAAGAAATAACTAATTGGATTTTTTCGAAATTGAACGTTGATTTCCTTTTTTTTTTTCCCCTTCTAATAATTAGATATTATCTGGATGGGTTCTTTGAATACAAAAACTTTTTTTTCCTTTTCAATAAAAAATTCATTTGAATCGGCACATTGGTTCATCTACTAATTCCGAGTCGGTTTGCTACTTTGTTAGCTCTCTCTTACCATTTTTGGCACTTTCTTGGATTTGAAGAGCTTAGTACTAGAGTCTAGATGCTAGCCTTGCTTTAACTCACCCTCCATTCATCTATTAATATTGATTGCGACAAGTAATTTATATGGTAACAAACAACAAAAGAATAGGAAAAATATGCTACTTTAAAGAACTATGGCATCATTAATATGCATGAAATTCCTACATGTGATGTGAGGTGCAGATTTTTTTCTTTTTGTTTACTCCGCAAGATTCTTCTGATGTGAGGTGCAGATTTTTTTCTTTTTGTTTACTCCGCAAGATTCTTCTATTACGCACTTTACAAAGTTATACTACAAAGGGGGGCACACTCTCAGTGTTTTAGCAGAAATGGAGGCGGCACCGCCATCAGCAGGGGAAGATGGTCTGATTTTTGAGGTCAACGGGGAGAGATTTGAGGTTCCTGAAGTTGACCCATCAACTACTTTGCTGGAGTTCTTGCGCTCACGGACCCGTTTTAAGAGTGTCAAGCTTGGCTGTGGTGAAGGTGTGTGTATGTGTGTGTGTGTGTGTGTTTTTCTTTTCTTTTTTCTTTTCATATATGCTTTGAATTTGTGATTCTTGAAACGGGCTGTTCCCATTGATGACTGTGTTTGCCTGTGGGATTCACAATTCTGTGTTAATCCAATCTTTGATGGCTAGCTGTTGTATTTATGTTCTTATGAATTCTTTTTTGATGGATATGTATTGTTGTTTGTATGTTTTTTTGATGAGGATATGTGTGGTTGCAAATTATTGGGTTGGTTGTTGCAAGTGGGAACATCTACAATCTGCCATGTGTGTGTGTGTGTGTGTTGCCCTTTAATGGGAAATAAAGTGTTTTCCAGTGGTTGCTATCTAATTTTTGTCTCGCCTTTATCATTTGCAAATGGTTAATGTCACTTTAGCTGAACTTACTAATGGCTGTGATATTTGTTTTAGTTAATTCTTCAATGGACTAATCAGACTTCAATCAATGGTTCTTTATATTGTAACTTGCATGTAATCCTTTGAGAAGCTTCGGAAACTAACACTAAAGAGTTACTACGCGAGGCAACATTATCCAATTAATCTTCAGCAAAATTATTTGGAAGATTAATTATGGCCAAATAAAACCACATTTTTGGTCAGTGGTGAATTTTCTTTTTCACTTGAATAAATGTATTTATAAACAACTCCAACATGCAGTGATCTGAGTTTTGAAGCTCTTTCCTATATAGCTAATCAAAATTTGACCTCTTCAGGTGGTTGTGGGGCTTGTGTCGTTCTGCTCTCAAAGTACAACACTGAACTCAAACAGGTTGAAAATTTCACCGTGAGTTCATGTCTTACGCTTCTTTGCAGTATAAACGGCTGTTCAATTACAAGCAGCGAAGGCCTTGGAAATAGCAAAGATGGATTCCACCCAATCCATCAAAGATTTACAGGTTTCCATGCTTCTCAATGCGGCTTTTGCACTCCTGGAATGTGCATGTCACTTTTCTCAGCACTTGCCAATGCTGAAAAAACAAATCGGCCTCAAGCTTCACCTGGATTCTCCAGACTGACAGTTTCTGAAGCCGAGAAGGCTATAGCAGGAAATCTTTGTCGATGCACTGGGTATAGGCCCATTGCTGATGCCTGCAAAAGTTTTGCTGCTGATGTGGACTTGGAGGATTTAGGGATCAATTCATTTTGGAGAAAAGGAGATTCAAAGGAAGTCAAAGTTAGTAAATTACCATTTTATAATCCAAAGGATCATTCATGTTCATATACTGAAAAATTGGAAGACGAATACAAGTCAACAAGGCTTTTGAATTCGCAAAAATATTCGTGGTACAGTCCTGTAACTGTTGATGAGCTTCGAAATTTGTTGCACTCTGACATGGTTGAAAATGGTAAAAGGACAAAGCTAGTTGTTGGCAACACAGCGAATGGGTATTACAAAGAAACAGAGAAATATGACAAATACATCGATCTGAGATACATCCCTGAGCTTTCGGTGGTTAAAGAGGATAACTCAGGTATTGAGTTCGGAGCAGCTTTGTCGATTTCCAAAGTTATATTATATTTGAAAGAGAAAAGTAAGGTCAACTTACGGTCAAGTGGAGATATGGTGCTCACCAAAATTGCTGACCATTTGGAAAAGATTGCTTCAGGGTTCATCAGGAACTCGGCTAGTCTTGGTGGCAATTTGATTATGGCACAGAGGAATTATTTTCCTTCGGATATTGCTACATTACTTCTTGCAGTGGGTTCGAGTGTTAGCATACTGACAGGTCATAAACATGAAAAGATTATGATGGAAGAGTTCTTAAGGAGACCACCTTTGGACCCCAAAAATGTGCTTTTGAGCGTTCAGATTCCTTTTTTGGAACCAATAAGAATCAACGGTACAGTTCAAACTAACTCGAGATTGTTGTTTGAAACCTACCGTGCTGCACCACGACCTCTTGGAAATGCATTGCCCTATTTAAATGCCGCCTTTTTAGCTGATATTTCTTGCAATAAAAATGGAATTCTAGTAAACAGTATCCAGCTGGCTTTTGGTGCTTATGGGACAAAACATGCAACAAGGGCAAAGAAAGTTGAGGAATATCTGACAGGGAAAATACTTAGTGTCGGGATTTTGAACGAAGCAATCAAATTGGTGAAAGGTGATGTGGTATCTGAAGAAGGCACATCACATGCTGCTTACAGGTCAAGCTTAGCCGCCGGTTTTCTTTTTGAATTTCTTAATAGCTTCTCCAGTGTTGGTTCTGCAATATCTGGTGGTCTGCCCGAGAATTTGAACGGCTTATCGCTAGATGGAGCTGCTAAAAGCAACAACGAGAGTGAAATTAGTCAAATAGGAGGCTCGCTGTTGCTGTCATCTGCAAAACAGGTTGTGGAATCAAGTAAAGATTATCATCCAGTGGGTGCACCAATGCCGAAATTTGGTGCAGCCATCCAAGCTTCTGGTTTGTTATCCCTTTTCAGTTTTTATGATAAATTTTCTGCTTAAATGCTTAATTCAATTCACTAATGGCTCCCATCAACCTCACAAGTATTTTCACCGGTTGTTGAACCTGTTCGTGGGAGGATAATTCAAAATATTGTCTCGAGTATTGCGGAAAGCTGTCTATTATCACAGTCAATCATTTCCTTCTGTCGATGATATTTACTACATAATATCGTCCAATTTGTTTTTTTGAAGAATTAGGTATACATTTTCATATCTTGGCAATTTGCAAATAATTAGGATGTTGTTCAAGTTCTCCCTGCTCATGAAATATTAGCATATTTAATTTTCACAAATTTTAACTTCTGCCTTCTATTTCGTCACAACTAACCACGGTTAATAACCCAAGCCACAGATTATGGCTCTCGAAATTTCTGTATAATCCCGTGCATTTCTTGTACCATTTCAGAGCAGATTCAAGCCCATTGTAGAACTATTCAAATGTTGTCAACTTTATGTCCATTCCTTGGCTTCTTGGAATTCTTCTCCCATTGCATATACCATCATCTAATCTCGCTGAAGTCTGCATAACCATGAAATCAGCAACTCGTAAGCAAAAAGAACTTTTTTGTTCCGCTGTACTTATGGTCTGCAATCTGCAGGTGAAGCCGTGTACGTAGACGACATTCCTTCTCCCCCAAATTGTTTGCATGGAGCGTTTATTTGTAGCACCAAGCCGTTAGCTCGGGTGAAAGGCATCACTTTCAAGTCTCACCCTCAACCAGCTGAAGTCGCTGCTGTTATCTCTGTCAAAGATATCCCTAGAGAAGGAGAGAACATAGGAAGTATGGCCATGTTTGGTTCTGAACCTTTATTTGCCGATGATCTTGCTAGGTTTGCTGGTGACCTCATTGCTTTAGTGGTAATTTACACTTCCTCATCTGCCTGGAGTTGTGAACTTCCCCATTAGCTGCATCTTGACTTTGTTGCTCTTGAATTTGTTGAATTATATAACAAAATTGATTTTATTTTCTTAAAAAATTCTCTTTAGGTGGCAGAGACGCAAAAGAATGCCAATTTGGCTGCAAAAACTGCTATAGTTGATTATGATACAGAAGGATTAGATCCACCCATTTTAACGGTCGAAGAGGCTGTTGAACGATCAAGTTTCTTTGATGTTCCCCCCTTTCTATATCCACAAGAAGTTGGTGATTTCTCAAAAGGAATGGCTGAAGCTGACTACAAGATTCTCTCTGCTGAGGTACTTTTATTTATCTATTGTCGTATTATTTTTTACAAGATCTTAATCAGTTCTTTTAGTTTGATCCAATGCACAAATTTTTCATATTTATAGTACTTTTTGATCACAATGGGCTTTTATTAGCTCACTTAAAAATATTATTTTACAAAAATATATGCCATACTTTTTCTGTTCTATGTATTACTCCATCAAAGTAAAGAATATTTGATGTATAATGGCTAATCTTATTGATGGCTTGTCATTTTATAACTTCATCCCATACTGTATTGGACGAGTTGAAGTACTGATAAATTGAAACTTCTTTCTTTATTGATTGCGAAATTGGGACTTTCCAGATAAGACTTGGATCACAATACTACTTTTATATGGAGACCCAAACTGCTCTTGCAATTCCAGATGAAGACAACTGCATGGTGGTCTACAGTTCAATTCAATGCCCCGAGTTCGCACATAGAGTAATTGCAAAATGTCTTGGTATTCCTGAGCATAATGTTCGTGTTCTTACAAGACGAGTTGGTGGAGGCTTTGGTGGGAAGGCACTAAAAGCAATGCCTGTGAGTATTATTAACATCATTTTTATTTTCTCTTTTTCCTCCCTTTTACATCTTTTATTTTATTAGGTCTGTTCAAGTTGCAAGAGAATTTATTGCTTTAATGAGGAAGTGGTATTCTATGGTGGGTAGATTAAGTTAAAATTTATTAAAAACAACTTAGTGTTTGATTTTCAGGTTGCTGCAGCATGTGCACTTGCAGCTCATAAATTACGCCGTCCAGTCAGAATTTATCTCGATAGAAAGACCGACATGATAATCGCAGGAGGGAGACATCCTATGAAAATAACCTACAGCGTCGGATTCAAATCCGACGGTAAGATCACAGCTTTACACCTGGACATACTGATTAATGCTGGGATAACTACAGATATAAGCCCCATAATGCCGAGTAACATGATGGGAGCGATTAAAAAGTACGACTGGGGAGCCCTATCTTTTGACGTAAAAGTTTGCAAGACAAACCATTCGAGCAAATCCGCAATGCGGGCCCCAGGGGAGGTCCAGGGATCTTTTATCACTGAAGCTATAATCGAGCACGTAGCTTCGTTCCTGTCAATGGAAGTCGATTCTGTCAGAAACAAAAATATCCACACGTACGAAAGTCTAAAGTTGTTCTATGGTAGTGCTTCTGGGGAACCCGTTGAATTTACATTACCTTCTATATGGGATAAGGTGGCCAGATCATCGAGCTTTGACGAAAGGATCACGATGACCAAACAGTTTAATCGCTCTAATATATGGCGTAAGAGGGGTATTTCTCGAGTGCCGATTGTGCATGAGCTGTATGTAAGACCAGCTCCGGGGAAAGTGGGTATACTTTGGGATGGATCTATTGTTGTAGAAGTTGGAGGCATAGAACTGGGCCAGGGGCTTTGGACAAAGGTTAAGCAAGTAGTTGCTTATGCTCTCAGTGCAATTCATTGTGATGGAACTGAAGATTTAGTGGAGAAAGTGCGAGTCGTACAGGCAGACACGTTGAGCTTAGTACAAGGAGGGTTTACTGCTGGGAGCACGACGTCTGAATCGAGTTGTGAAGCTGTTAGACTATGCTGCAACGTCTTGGTCGAAAGATTAGCCACTCTTAAGGAAAAGTTGCAGGAGGAAATGGGTTCGGTGAAATGGGATGCTTTGATTCTCCAGGTTTGTACTTTGCCTGTTCGAATCCTTTTTTGTGAACTTATGTTATAGACTGAGGCAGGAAATGGGTTTCCCTTTATATTGGTGATATATGCGAAATTGCTTTTCTCTCACCGAGAAAAATATTTTCTTTTTATTGTGTGAGAAGAACAGTTTGGTTTCATGCCAAATAATTCAGAAAAAGTTACACTGCTTATCATAAAAAGAAAAAAAATATTGAGACTGAACATTTCTGGTTAACATATTAATGTATGAAGTTAACTCTAAAAACAGTAATAAAAACAATCTAATCTTATTGTTCAAACATTTGGAAATGTTCAAGAATAAGCATTTCGAAAGGGGGGGAAAAAAAAGGAGGCTGCCTGCTTTGTGTACTATCTTCATCACAAATTAAGATTAAAAAAAAAAAAAAGATTCAGAAAGTATTTTAGTTTAAACCATTTGGATGCAAAGCTGGATTAACTTATAACCAAGTTCAGATAAGTCAAGGAAGATAACATTTTTTATTTTTCTTGTCCATATCTATATATAAGTTTGTGAACTGGTGTTAATCCAGATGCAAGTAAATGCAGTCGACGTTGCCTTTTCTATTATTATATGTGGTTAGGTGGCTCATCTCAGCTACTGCCTACTGAATTGTTCTTATATATTTTTCATCAAGTAATTTACTTTCTGGATGCAGGCACATTATCAAAATATAAACTTGGCAGCGAATTCTTTCTTTGTGCCTGACTCCAGTTCAACTAAATACTTGAACTATGGTGCGGCAGTAAGTGAGGTAAAAACTTATCTTGTTAAGAGTCTTTTTATTAAAAATATATATATATATATATATATATTTCTCCAATTTAAGTCCCTACAGGCTACAACCCTTTATGTGTTCCATTATGCATTGGTTAAATAGATCATATTTTGCATCATGATGTTTTTCCCTAATATAGAACTGCAAATGTAAATCTTGATGTGGTCTTTGTTACTTGAAAGTGCTCCTTATACCATTTTTTAGTCGTGATAGCACTTCGTTAAGCAGCATGAGTTGCATAAGATGAGTGTTGGTCTCTTAGACATTACAACACTAACTAATGGATATTGATTTGTTTTGCAGGTAGAGGTAAATATTCTGACAGGAGAAACAAGAATACTGAGAACAGATATTGTGTATGATTGCGGCCAGAGCATGAATCCAGCTGTGGATTTGGGACAGGTTTGTACTTCAATATCCCATCAATGATTTCTAATGTGTATCATTTAGTGAATTTCAGATTTAGAACCATCACAGATTCAGAGAGATAAGAGTTGACAGATTTTCCATTTCACTAGATGCAGTTTTCAGTACGTTGTATCATTGTGTTTCTGGTACATGTGTTTCACAGATTGAAGGGGCTTTTGTGCAAGGACTCGGATTTTTCATGCTCGAAGAATACTTAACTAATTCAGACGGATTGGTGGTTGTGGACGGCACATGGAATTACAAGATCCCAACTATTGACACTATTCCAAGACAATTCAATGTTGAAGTTCTAAACAGCGGACATCACCAAAAACGTGTTCTCTCATCTAAAGGTATGTGGCATTTGGTGAAAAAAACATCCGAATAAGACAGGAATCACAGGATACATCAAATATATCATGTCAGATTTCTGTCCTGAACATGCACTTGATAATAGGATAGTTGGTTCATATGAATATGTTAGGTCCCAAAGAACAAAATAAATCTATTATGAACACAAATGAAGAAATGTTTTCTGTGTATTGATTCTATTGAGAAAGATACATTTAAATAGATTACAACTAGTAAAGATCCTAAAAATAGACTTCTAAAATCAAGGAATATTTACACCTAAAAAGGACTTTCAAGGAATGATTCTAATGGCTAACAATCTGGGATAGTAACAGCTAATTATACAGTAAATGCTAAATTAAATACAGTTGACAAATCCAAAAATAAGTCTGATCTGATCCTTTTCTGTCCACATCTATAATTTTTCGCCAGTTATACCATAATTGTGGTTGTGTGAAACAATCGCGTTCCTACCATCGCCGTTTCGTCTTAAGACCTAATACTATTTAGAAGCATGTCCTAAAGCACACTCTCGAACAACTGCATTTTTGTTTTAACTGACTGAGTATTTTGTGCAGCTTCTGGGGAACCCCCACTGCTTCTGGCAGCATCAGTTCACTGTGCTACAAGAGCAGCCATTAAAGAAGCAAGAAAACAGCTTAAGTCTTGGGGAGCTGCTGATGGGACCGATACGGTATTTCAGCTGGATGTCCCTGCTACTATGCCCGTTGTTAAGCAACTTTGCGGCCTTGATACCGTGGAGATTTACTTGCAGACTTTGCTCTCGACCTGATAAAGCTATATAAGTCGTCATTTTCTCTACATTTATCAATGGAATTCATAACTAGAGGATGATTTGAGCTCCAATCTTCTCAACAAAAGTTGCTATATTTATGTTGAAATCTTGAAATGTACACTTTGGTTTGTAAATGCGTTGTTTCAAGAACGTTAGCCAGCCGGTAATAAGCTGGATGTCTGTCTTGTTCTTTCTTTGTACATGTCGAAATAAAAGGCACCAAGAAATTAAGCAGAGTACGTGAATTTGAGATTAATGAAATATGAACGATGCAATCTTTCTGGTTGATTACTTGAGATTTGCTGTGTTTACGGAAATTATTCCTTTAAATTGTAAATTACAATTTAAATTTGTTTCTAAATTACAAGATTTTTTTTTTTAATTAAACGCAACTAGTCAAACGAGACAAAATATTAAGGGGATATTGTAATATATAAAGTTAGAAGAAGAGTAAATAAGCCAATGTTGGAGGTAGTCTTTGTAATTAACCTTTGTTTTTCGGCGATTAGTGAAGGAATTATGTGGATATTTTACATTGCATTGCCTTATGGTTCATCAAAATTCAAGGACAAACACAAAAGAGCAGAACAACAAAATAAATTCAAAATTCCGAACTTGTTCAGTTGTTTAGAAGAAACAACGAGAAAAGGATTGATGCAAGGTCAGATTTTTTGTTTGCTGATTTTAAGGTCTAATGAGCCTAGCTTTAACGGTTCTAGGGCGAATTCCGCGCCTTGAGCTAGAAAAACACTACTAAATCGTGCTAAACTTAAACAGGTTGGACTCGGGTCAACCTACTATGACCAATTTAACCCATCTGTGAATATAAAGAAAAAATAAGTAAATAATTTATTATAAGAAAAAACCAAAAATAAGACATATCCTTAAAACTTAAATGTTAAGATCTGTTTATTTATGTATGTTGTTACTATTTTGCAGGTCTTTTTGAATGTTGTCATCAAAATATGATTAGTATGTTATGTCATTTATGCAATTATATTATTTCTTTTTGTGTGTTGCGAATTGTGATATTTTTTATTGATTGAATAGTGTATCATAGTGATTGATTTAATAAAATTAAATTTATTTAGTTGAAACTATTATTAAATGTATATAAAAATTAATTTAATTAAACGGGTTAAGCGGGTCAGGTCTGAGTTACATGTGAAATAAATATATCGGGTCCAGTTTCAAGATTCTGACACGAATAATTAAACAGGTGTGTAGGTCCCAAGGGGTGAGTTGTAAGGTTTAGAGGGAGGGGGGATTGAATAAATCTTACCAAATTTTCGAAATTTAGTCCTTTTAAAATAATTTTTACAGAGTTAACTCAAATCAGCTAAGTTCTTGAGGGACAGTTAGGTTGGCTTTCTTCAGCGAAGTTATCCACTTAGCAGACTCGGCTAGCTGTTGATAGTATAGCTCAGCTGGTCAACTAACACTTTGCAGTTGATTTGGTTTTTGTTCAGCGGAAGACTTTTCACCCTTAATGTTTTAAACTTGTTTTCAACACTTGTTTTTAGCAAAGGTTATTATCAGTTGAGTTCAACAGATTTAACTTAGCAGCATATATAAATAATATGCAGGAAAATAAAATGCTGTAAGTAAAAATGACAAGCAAATTTTATAGTGGTTCAAGGATGGGGTGATTCCTCTAATCCACTCTTCTCCAACTCCTAGAAGAATCCACTAAGTAACATATCTGGTTACAAAGTAGTGAACAGTCCGAGTCAGCCTTGATCACACAGCTGGCTGCTCCTGGGACTCAACTTCTTCACAAAACGGTTGTCTTGCTACTTCAGTTCCCTCGAACTCTTGGAATTGATCACACAACCTTCCAATGAGCCCAAAACTTCGGGGTCGAACTTGAACCTTACTACAACTCCTTCAACCTTAGAGAGTAGACCCCTTTTGTTCTTGAAACAGTTTCCTCTTCAACTTGATGAAGTATTCTTTCATTCACTAAGTGTGTTGGATTGAGTTCCTCCGATTTTAGGCTTGAGGGTTATCTTTGAAAGCTTGAGAGTATTTGCATGTTTGCTTGCTTGAATGCTTGTAAAATTGGTTTCTTTCTCTCATTTGCTTCCTCAGTCTTTTGTAGTGCTTATTCGAAAATTTGCCCGCTGAAGATATAAGCAGTTTTCAAATAACACTTCTTGTTCGTTGGCTTGTCTTTTCTTGATCTGAAGCTTGTGATGGTGACATTTCCTTGTTTTAATGAGGTGTGCAACTTTTCATGTTCTGACACAAGCTAAGTGCTTCCCATTGGTTTATTCTATTTGCACGCTTCTGGGATGAGCACTTTTAAATATGGTAGCATGGACGCATTACTATAATAAGTAATGTCCTTGACTTCTGTGCAACAACTTAATAATAGTCGACTTGACTTGACAGCTGCTTTACCCCTTTGACTTGAGTCAACTCCAACCTTTTAGGAATGACTCAACTGTCTGTCAACTGGCAGACTTGACTTTCAATCGACTTGGTATCTTCATTCTTCATCCTTTTCATTGCCTCGATGATAGTCTGGGTCTCTTCTTCAGTTGAGTCTGTAAGTCTCATTTTGACTTCACACAGCTGACACACAACTGAGTCTTCTATTTAGTCTTCAGTCGACTCTTGTAATCTTCAACTTAGCTGGCTTCAACTCATCTCATGTACTCCTATCTATTACAAGTTGAATTACAAGGAAAATGGGGTGCCAAATTCTTATTTTAAGTTATACATGGTATCATTAAAATCTAAACATAATTTTTCCTAACAATTTCCCCCTTTTTGATAATGCCAAAACTTAAAACAACAAAATAAGGCGTGCAATAACTGATTGGTATGTGTTTTGCATGTATTTTGGGCTTAATTGTAGTTAGAACTAGTTGTTATGCATGCATTACTTGAGTGAAAAGGGCTTTATTTATTTTTTGTGGAAAAGGTATTACGCTTTACTCGTTTTGTAGAAATTTAATGATATTTGTAGCATTTTGGCAACAATTCGGAGCATTGCGGTAAATGACCGCTAATACTGGAAGTAACGTACGATGTTTGGAGTTGAATCGAGAAGAAGTCAGATGAACTGGGCGAGAAATGGAAAGAAACGAGCATCTATCAGCTCCAGCAGGTGCGCACGGGCAGAGCGTGCATCCATAGCATGACCCGTGCGCCAGCCAGAACTGAGACTCAAGCCACGACACCATACACGGGCTGGTCGTGCGTGGAGCGGATGACCCATGTGCCCTTCAGCGAAAGAAAATTTCCCTACGGCACCCCGCACGGGCTGGGCGTGCGCTAGGCGCACGGCTCGTGCGTCTGTGCGGGAAAACAGAGTTTGACAGATTCTAAACTAGGTTTTGACCCAAACAGAGTACAAATAGAGACGAGGCGGCCACAACGGGACACACTGACTTTTGCCCTAGAACACAGAGAAAAGAGCAACCTTCTATCGAAGGATTGTAGAGATTGATCGAGGTCAGAACCGCGCGCTTGAGGATTAAAGATAGATCGAGAGATCGTCAATATCCCTGAGTTTACTCATTCCATCATATCATTTACTTTCGATTAGTTTGATATGAACTTGAATAATTTGTCTATGGATTATTTATTTTCTATGTCTGGCTAAACATCTTGTGATTCCCGGGTTTGGGATTAGGTTAATGGATACTTTTATTGGATGATTAATTGCAATTGAAGTTATTGCTTTCCAACCCTATTCGAGTACTTTGTTTTAATTCTTGCTTTATCAAAATGCGTTTGGTTTAACTTGCTTTGATGTATTGATTCATAATTCGAGAGATGAGTTTCAATACTAGATCTGTGAGTACTTGACATGAATATTTGCAAGATTGAGAAGTCTGTGAATATTTGTGAGGATATTTAATCTTTTGTGCTTTTGGGAGTTGGATATCTCATGTTGAGTAGAAACGCTAGCATAGATATCCAATCAACGTTTTTACATACATCTCGAGAGATAGGGTAAAATTGCTTTTCGTGATTGTCTTATAGGTAAGAACAATAATAACTTTGGTTGTGATTAATCTGATAATAAAAGGGGATATTAATGAAACCATAACCCTGGAATCCATTCATCTCCTTGATCTTTTAATCAATCTTTACTTTGTCTTTTTAGGATAAATTCTTGTCTTAATTTTATAAAACCAATTCACTCAATTTAGATCGCCTGGATAAAAATAAGGCTATTACAATCCCAGTACTTGTACAATAATTTATTAGTCCGTGTGGATTCGACCTTGCTAACCATATTCTATAAACTGCACCGTACACTTGCGGTGAAGCTAAAAATAAGGCAAACAAGTTTTTGGCGCCGTTGCCGAGGACTAATTAAATTTTTAGTACTAATATTGCGATAAATAGAATTATTTTTAATTTAGACATTTTTTTCTTTTTATTTGTTGTTTAAATTTACTCCTACTGTGTTTGACTTGTTTTCTTTAGTTGGTTCAGGGTAGTGCATGAACACTCGCTTGAGGCAAGGAAAATTAGCATCGTTCATACCGGAAGTTGAGGCTTTTGCTAGGCGAATTAGTTCGGCTACTAGACGGGCAGAAAGACAACAAGATCAGGCTATGGAGGACGTGGAAGAGAACAACGGGGGAAATAATGGAGTCAACAACGGAGGTAACAATGGGGCCAACAGGGTCGTTAATGAGTTACCAGTACCAGGCGTTCCGGCAGTCCAACATCAAGCGATTCGCGATTACTTTTGCCCACAGACAAATCGCAACTATGGTGGAATTGCCAATATCCCAATTAATGCGAATAATTTTGAGCTGAAGCCAGCACTGATCTCGATGGTGCAGCAAAATCAGTTTAGGGGTTTTCCGTCTGAGGATCCCAATTCTCATCTTGCGAACTTCATGCAGATTTGCAACACAATCAAGATGAATGGGGTGACTGATGATGCAATAAGTTTGCGCCTATTCCCTCTCTCTTTAACGGATAAGGCTAGAAACTGGCTAGGCATATTAACTCAAGGGAGTGTGAGTACTTGGGACGAGCTGAGTTAGAAATTCTTGTTTAAATACTTCCCACCAAGTAAGACACTATAGCTCAAAAGTGAGATCACGCAGTTCAGGCAGTTTGATTCTGAGCCACTATATGAGGCCTGGGAGAGATTCCGGGACTTATTGAGGAGGCACCCGCAACACGGATTTCCAGAAGATCAGCAACTTTGCTTCTTTTACAACGGGTTGATGGGGCAGACTAGGTCGTTTGTGGATGCCGCAGCAGGAGGCACTTTACTGGCTAAATTTCCACAAGATGCATTAAACTTGTTGGAGGAGATGGCAATGAATAGCTATCAGTGGCCCTCCGAGAGGACTAATGTGAAAAGGGTAGCCGAAATCACTGATTCGGACCCAATTAAGGAATTAACAGCTCAGATGACTGCATTGACAAATCAGTTGAGTGTATTGACGAAGGTGACTGATGGAAACACGGGTGCAAGTAATGGGGGAGTTCCTTTAGATCCCATGGAGGAAGCAAATTATGTTAATAACCAGAATTTCAACAATTACCGGAACAATCAGAGTCCCACTCATTACCACCCGGGTTTGAGGAATCATGAAAACTTCTCCTACGCAAATACGAAGAATGTGATGCAACCACCACCGGGATTTAATGTGACAAACGGTGTTATTAATGCTGAAGCTAAGCCATCTATGGAGGAAATTTTCACCTCGTTTATGAATGAGACGAGGAACCGATTCAATAAGGATGAGGCGAAGCTGGATAAAATCGAAAATCATGTCATGCAATTGGTCAACACTATGGGGTCCCAAATGAAAAATCTTGAAACTCAAATTGGCCAATTAGCTACGATTATTGGTGGGCAGCATCAGAAAGGCCAATTTCCGAGCAACACTGAGGTTAATCCAAAGGAGCAGTGTAAAGCCATTCGTCTGAGGAGAGGAACGGAATACGAGGGGCCAAAAATACCTGAAAATACTGAACAGACGCAGGGGAGCACGACCCGTGCGCCACCACATGGCCAGGTCGTGCGTCCCATAGGGACTGCGGCGGTTGGTTCGGGAGATGCGGAAACTGAAGCAAATGGCAATGTTGAGGCCGAGGAAGGAGTTGAGGACCATCTTGCTGAACAAAAAGGGGCTGAGAGGCTTAAATCTTCCTCTAACCCTGATTTTTCTAAACTTACTACTCCCCTTCCTTTTCCCCCAACGATTTCAAAAGAAAAAGTTAGATTTGCAATTTGCAAAATTTTTGAATATATTTAAGAAACTGCATATTTACATACCTTTTGCAGACGCATTGAAGCAGATGCCCAATTATGCTAAATTTTTGAAGGTTGTTATGTCAAAGAAAAGAAAGATGACTGGTTTCGAGACAGTCAATCCGACAGAGGAGTGCAATGCAATAATCCAGAGGAAACTACCACAGAAACTGAAAGATCCGGGGAGTTTCACTATCTTTTGTACCATTGGTGATGTTTTCTTTAATAAAACACTTTGTGATTTAGGAGCAAGTATTAACTTGATGCCCTTGTCCATTTTCAGGCAACTTGGATTGGGAGAGGTGAAGCCGTCTACACTCTAACACATTTAAGACTCCTTCAAAAGTGGGAAGAGAGGCTGTGTTGTTTGCCGAGCTCACCAACGTGGGCTTGTAACCCAAGTGGGGGCATTAATGTGATTGGACATTGAGCCGGTTAATTTAGCTGGGTCAGTGGTGGTAGTTTGCTGGCCTGCCCGTTCCAAGTGGGGAGTTGGGTCATGCGGCCCAAGCGAAGGCATGGGCTTCGTGTCTCCTAGAGGGCCACCTTACAACTTGCGGGTCGATCACTCACTTATCTGAAGGGAATCATCGAGGTGTGCTTGTCAAAGTCGATAAATTCATATTCCCTGTGGTTTTTGTGGTGCTGGATATGGAGGAGGACAAAGACGTCTCTTTGATACTTGGGCGTCCATGCCTGGCTACCGGGAAGGCCTTGATAGATGTGCAAAAGGGAGAACTCACATTACGGGTTAATGATGAGCATGTTTTATTTTCTATCTATAAGGCACTACAATTTCATAATGGTGTTGAGAACTGTAGTTTCATAGACGTAGTTGAGTCTTGCATTGATGAATACGCAGATCATACATTGTCTAAGGATGATTTAGAGTTTGGTTTGACACATTCATGTTCGACGTCAAATATGATGATTGATTTCGATAATCAAGACTTGTATGACTGTGTTTGTGCTTTAGATAATATGCAGGGGCTACCGAGAAGCGCAAGAGGCACACACACAAAGAAAAACGTACGGGAGTCAGTTATACAGGGGCGCACAACCCGTGCTCCGGAGCATGCCCAGGTCGTGCGCATGGGTGAAGCAACAGATGAAAATCCTGAAGACCGCACGCCCGTACGGCTGAGCATGGGCAGGTTGTGCGTGGGGCCGAAGCGAAGGATGAAATACCTGAAGACCGTACGGCCCGTGCGTTTGAGCATGGGCATGTCGTGCGTGAGGCCGAATAGAAGGACTCAACCACTGAAGAACGCAATACCCGTGCGTCTAAGCACGGGCAGCCCGTGCATGAACCTGAAGAGCCCGTCTCGAACCCATAAGTCAAGCCATTGCCCGAGCATCTCAATTACGCATTCCTTGGAGCAAATAACACGAATCCGGTAATCGTATCATCACTTTTAACTTTATCTCAACTTGATAAATTGCTTAGGGTATTGAGAAAACATAAGTCTGCGATAGGTTGGTCAATTTCTGATTTAAAAGGCATAAGTCCATCAATTGTAATGCATAAAATTAGAATGGAAGATGTCTATAAACCTTCAGTGCAGAATCAAAGAAGATTGAACCCTATAATGCAAGAGGTCGTTAGAAAAGAGGTTTTAAAATGGTTAGATGCTGGAATTGTGTATGCTATTTTTGATAGTTCTTGGGTGAGTCCGGTACAAGTGGTACCAAAGAAAGGGGGGATGACTGTAGTTAAAAACGAGAATGATGAACGTATTGCGACTAGGATAGTTACTGGGTGGCGTATATGCATTGATTATAGGAAGTTGAATGATGCCACTCGTAAAGATCACTTCCCCTTCCCTTTATTGATATGATGTTAGATCGCGTGGTGGGATTTGATTATTATTGTTTTCTCAATGGGTATTCCGGGTACAACCAAATCATGATTGCACCAGAAGACCAAGAGAAGACGACATTTACATGTCCCTATGGTACGTTTGCATTTCACAGAATGCCCTTCGGACTATGTAATGCACCCGCGACTTTACAGTGATGTATGATGGCTATATTTCATGATTTTATTGAGAAAATAATGGAGGTATTCATGGATGATTTTTCTGTTTTTGGAGATTCTTTTGATCATTGCTTGGATAATCTTTCTCTAGTGTTGCAGAGATGCAAGGAAACTAACCTTGTTGTGAATTGGGAGAAGTGCCATTTTATGGTACGAGTTGGCATTGTATTAGGCCACTGGGTTTCTTCCGCAGGTTTAGAAGTGGACAGAGCAAAGATTGTTGCAATTGAGAAACTCCCACCTCCAACAAATGAGAAGGCCATTAGAAGCTTCTTGGGGCATGCCGGATTCTACAGAAGGTTCATTCGTGAATTTTCTAAAATCACTAAACCTTTTTGTCAGTTATTAGAAAAAGATAATGCTTTCAATTTTCTCGATGATTGTTTGCAGGCATTTGAGATTCTGAAGAAGGCTTTGGTGACAACACCAATTCTTGTAATTCCGGATTGGAGTCAGCCCTTTGAGCTGATGTGCGATGCCAGTGACTTTGCGGTTAATGCATTCGGGCGAGAAAAGGGACAGGTTGTTCAGAGCCATCTAATATACGAGCAGAACATTAGATAGTGCCCAGCAAAATTATACCGCCACTGAGAAGGAAATGTTGGCAATCGTTTTTGCATTCGATAAGTTCTGATCTTGATTGGAACTAAGACGATAGTCCACACAAACCATGCGGCGATCAAATATCTATTCGACAAGAAGGATGCCAAACCAAGACTGATTTGGTGGATTCTTTTATTGTAGGAGTTTGATGTGGAAATCCGAGATAGGAAGGGTTGTGAGAATGTGGTAGCAGACCACTTGTCCAGGGTGGAGTACAAGAAGGATGAGAAAGAGGGCACAAATGTAATCAAGGAGGAGTTCCCCGATGAGCAACTCCTAATGTTAGAGTCTAAATTCCCATGGTATGCAGATTTCGTGAATTATTTGGTAGCGGGAGTCATACCTCCGGATTTATCTTCCTATCAAAAGAAAAAGTTCCTCCATGATGTCAAGTTCTACATGTGGGACGACCCCTTGCTCTTTAAGAGGTGCGCAGACACTATCATTCCGACGATGTGTGCCTCAAGAAGAGTGGGAGGGAGTTCTACAATAGTGCCATTCTTCACCTTCCGGGGGACACTTCGGTCCGACACGCACTGCGGCAAAGGTATTGAAGAATGGTTTATACTGGCCTATTTGTCTAATGACTGCTATTTATATGTGCAATAGTGTGATAGATGCCAGCGGATGGGGAACATTTCGAGACGACATGAGATGTCCATGACCAATGTGATGGAAGTCGAGCTCATTGATGTGTGGGGATTGACTTTATGGGTCCCTTCCATCATCTTCGGGTTATCATTACATTCTACTCGCAGTGGAGTACGTATCTCGATGGGTTGAGGTGATTCCGGCGCAAACAAATGATGCGCGAGTAGTGCTGAAATTCCTAAAGAAAAATATATTCACTCGGTTTGGAACCCTGAGAGCTTTGATTAGCGATGGGGAGTCACACTTTGTGAATAAATTGATGAGCACTCTACTTGCAAAGTACGGGGTCAAGCACAAGGTGGCATTAGCATATCATCCGCAAGCAAATGGGCAAGCAGAGGTAGCCAATCGCGAGATTAAGCAGATCTTAGAAAAGACAGTGAATATAAATCGCAAGGATTGGGCTATGAAGTTAGATGATGCATTATGGGCATATCGGACTGCATACAAGACACCATTGGGCACATCGCCTTATCAGTTGGTATTCGGGAAATCATGCCACTTGCCCGTAGAATTAGAGCACAAGGTGTTTTGGGCTGTGAAGAAGTTAAATTTTGACTTCAAGCAGCGGGTGAGAAGAGGCTTTTGCATTTGAATGGGATGGAAGAGTTCCGAGATGAAGCCTATGAGAATTCCCGGATTTACAAGGAACGCACCAAGAGATGGCATGATCGAATGATAAAGAAAATAGAGTTTTTACTGGGTGAACAAGTTCTTTTGTTTAACTCGCGTCTTAAACTCTTTCCCGAAAAACTCAAGTCTCGGTGGTTGGGGTCGTTTGTGATTAAGAAAGTGTTAAATCCTCCAGGAATAGTGGAATTGTTGAGCCGGGATGGGGAGACGTTTATGGTGAATGGCCAGAGGATCAAGCACTACCTTCATAGAGACCAAAAGGAAGAGGTGATATGCCTCACTTTGCTAGAACTGTGATCGCGTATATAGGCGTCAAGCAATAGACGTTAAATTTAGAGCTTGTTGGGAGGCAACCCAACAGTTTGTTGTTTTATTTCTTCCCATGTTTTTCCCTTTGATAAGTTAGAATTTTTAATGCTTTCCTTATTTTATCAAAAAAAAAAAAAATAGAAATTTCGAAGTTTGGTGCAGCAACCCGCACGGGCAGGGCGTGTGCTATGCGCACGGCCCGTGCGTGCTTCAGGAATTCGGACTGAACACACGGCACCCCACACAGGCAGGGCGTGCGCCATGCGCACGCCCGTGCATGTTCCAGGATTTTGAACTGAGCCTTTGGCACCCCAACGGGCAGCCCGTGCGCTAGGCGTACGGCCTGTGCGTCTATCGGCTGAGGGAGTATTAAGGCGTAATAGGTCAGTGTTTATTTCACTTTCAAACACCCCTTGCACACGAAAACACACGAGATCGGCACCCCTCTCAAATATTTCGAAGATTACACTTGAAATTTCACTGCAAATTCAATACTCACACTACTCACACACGAATTGGGGTCTCAAACTTGATTTGGAGAGAGATTTTGTGTGAAAAGAGCACCTAGGGTTCCAACTTCGCCCCTTTCCTAATCTCTGAGAATTTCAGTTAGAATTTCAAGTTTTTTCTTCGAATTCTTGTGGATTATGGCTTAGGGTAATATGTGGTGCTAGTTTTGATAAATTTGCCATGTTATAGCTTGAATTATTCTATGGGGCATTTTATCGAACGCCTTGTGGGCTAGATGAATTGAGTATATGTGGTTGATATAATGATGCATTGTGCATGAGCTTGATTATTTAGGGTGTTTGTGACTATGATTCTCTACAATTATATTGTTATTTAGGTTCGAGAGCTTAATTGTGATTAAGTTGTAGGGAAGAGACATTATGCCTTATTTGATTTAATTGTATTGAATTCATCATGATCTTGTTATATTTGGCATGTTTGGAATCTCACATTTGTTTTGCTAGGTACATACTTGAACTTATGGCTGACCGAAAAAACCAACAAGGCCGGGGTAGACGCCCGAGGGAGCGCGGCAAGACGGTGAGAGCCACACCTGCACGGCCCAGGTGCTTATGGGCTTCTTTTGACTAAGGCTGATGACCTGGAGAGATGGAGTAGGTTGGTCACCCGCTCATTTACACCTACGAGATATGCTAACGATGAGTGTACCCGAGCCCTTAGGATACACAACGACGTTTGGCAGTTATTTGAACGGGTTGGGTGGACCACGTTCATGCAAGGGCGGTGGCCGACTTATAAGAGGCTAGCACTTGAGTTCCTTAACACGCTTGAAATATAGCAAAGGGCAGGGAACTCCGAGTCCATTGAGATCCGTTTTTGGCTGGTAAACGAGCTAAGGTGTATATCTATCGCCCAGCTCAATGAAATTTTTGGGGTACCCACTGACGCCCCTTACAGACCAACAGCACCCTATAGCCAGTATGAATTCTGGCGGTTGTTGGTTCAGATGCCGGAGACCGGCTCGATGCTCTATGAGGTGCGCTTGTCTAAGGCCTCATCACTCCGGAACCCCGTCTTCTACTATATCCAAAAGGTCACCGCACACTCCATCTTCGCCCGACATAATAACGGGGGCATGCAAGTGCGGGAGCTATACCTACTGTGGTGTATGCTAACCCGTACCCCCTTCAACACGGCAACACATTTTGTAGAACACGCCGACTATTTGATAAAGCAGACTGTGGGTACGATATTGATTGGGGAAATAATAACCCCCATTGCTCGGTATTTTCGTGTCGATATGAGCAGCTTGGAGCCCATTGAGGGCAGTCGGAGAATTAATATGAATGCCCTCCGCCAAATGAAGATCCTAATAGAATAAGAGAACATAACCTTCTTCCAACAAAGGGTTGGACCTGTTTTCCCACTTCCTAACCCGCAGCTCACATCTGGGGTTGAAAATGAGAATAATTGGCTGATGAACACTGAGGCGCATACCAGAGTCACGGAAGCTATGCTTGCGCGGAAAAGGAGGAGGGTAGCTAGGTTGCCCGATGAGGATGAATTGGCAATTGAGGCGATGGAGTATGATCGGCAAGAGAGAGGTTTTGAGCCAGGTTTCCAGCAGAGGGGTTTTGAGCAAGGGTTCCAGCAAATGAGACCCGACATACCGGAAAGCTCTCACCAAGGTGAGGAGCGTGGGGGGCAAGCTTATCAGGACAGACTATTTGCTCTTGAAGAGAGCATGAGGTAGCACCATGATGATTTTCGGCAGCACCAGGATGATTTTCGACAGTACTGGGATGATTTCAGAAAGCACCAGGATGAGTTCCGTACCTTCAAAACGGAACAAGAGCAGAGATATGAGGCCCAAGAGTAGCGAGAATTGGAGATGTTGCAGATGATGCATCAGGTACAAATGTGACACATCTCTTAGGGCCACTTTCCGCCGCCACCCCCACAGTGAGACAGGTCCATTCCACACTTTTCTTTGAAATTCTATCTTCTTTTCTATGCGTTATAATTTCATTCAAGTTTGGGGGGAGAGGTAGTAATTTGATTGAAGGGTGTGGCGATATTTGCATTCATATAGTTGCATGTAGAGCATATAGGTTGCATTGCATTAGATCTTGTTTTTGATTTTAGCACGTTTATTGCTTTAGCACGTTTATTGCTTTCTTAGGTTTTTAGGGAGTGAGTTGACCGATATTGTGTGCTTGTTGTGATCTTGGGAACATTTTTGAACAATTTATGTTGTTTTGAATTGGGTGTTGAGCGTGAGTTGACCGGGTTGAGAATAGATGATATGGAGCATGTGAATATTGAAATCCTGGTTGATATGCTTTGAATTACGCAATTGCAAGCCTGTGAGGTTTTTTGAGCCTTTACTGCTTTCATTACATGCAGTCTTGTTTGTTGATTGAGTGTGTCATTCATGTTGATATGAATTTTAGAACTTGCTCTGGTATCTCTGTCAAAGTCACATGTTGTATGCAATTTATAAAGATGATTTAAGGCCATGTTTGTTGAGCCTTTCAAGCCTTTTGCCTACCTAATGATATTTAATTTTCCTAGTTAGCCAATTTGAGCCTATTGCCTGATTTTTGATAGCCACATTTCAAGCCTTAACTTGATATATCTGTTACACTAAAACTTGAGCGTATAACATTGAGTAAGGGGATTGAATAAGGTTGAATATGAGGATATCAAGAATTTAGATAATGGTGTTCATGTTGGATGTTGGGAATAAAAGAAGAAAAAGGAGGAAAAAGAAGGATATACTCACAAAAGGGTCGAAAAATCGAAAAACATTTCCAAAAAAAAAATCGACTGCATAAGTGAGTTGGCCGTAAATGAACTTATAGGCTGAGAATTATGATGTAAGGCGAAAGAAAATAGAGTGTATGAAAAAAAAATGGAGAAGAGAGATGTGATAAGAATAAGAGGTGACTGGGGGTGCATGTTTGATTTGAATGAGAATATTTGATTGAGAAAAAAAAAAGATGTGCTTACCAATCTATACACTTAAGTTTGAGTCACTTTCTCCATATTTCCCTACCTTAACCAACGAGCCTTCATTACAACCAAAAGCAAAGTCCTTTTTGATTTATGAGTTGCATACAATGAGTGGCGGAGATGTGAGACGATTTGCAAGCCTATGGTAATTCTTCGACATTGATATGATTTGAGCGAATACACGTCCCTTATTATTCTAGAGAGGAGAGTATACACTTTATCCATGAGAGGCGTGATTTGAAGTATTTGCCATGGTTTTAATTGACTTGTGCTATGTGTTAAATATTCGAAGCTTGGTTGATTTGTTGCTTGACGTCTATGGATAAATGACATGAATTGTGATGCGTTGTTCTTGATTTGCTTTTCATTACTCCCATTTGTGTTTTGTCTTAATTATAAAGCGTTGACCGGGACTGTCAACAGTTTAAGTTTGGGGGTTTGATTGGTATGTGTTTTGCATGTATTTTAGGCTTAATTGTAGTTAGAATTAGTTGTTATGCATGCATTACTTGAGTGAAAATGGCTTTATTTATGTTTTGGAAAACGTATTACGCTTTTCTCATTTTGTAGGAATTGAATGATATTTGTAGCATTTTGGCAACAATTCGGAGCATTGCGGTAAAGGACCGCTAATACTGGAAGTGATGTACGATGTTTAGAGTTGAATCGAGAATAAGTCAGACGAACCAGGCGAGAAACGGAAAGAAACGAGCATCTATCAACTCCAGAAGGTGCGCACGGGCAGGGCGTGCGTCCATAGCACGACCCGTGTGCCAGCCAGAACTGAGACTCAAGCCACGGCACCACGCACGGGCTGGTCGTGCGTGGAGCGCACAGCCCGTGCGCCCTTCAGTGAAAGAAAATTTCCCTACGGCACCCCGCACGGGCTGGGCGTGCGCTAGGCGCACGGCCCGTGCGCCTGCGCGGGAAAATAGAGTTTGACAGATTCTAAACTAGGTTTTGACCCAAACGGAAAACAAATAGAGATGAGGCGGCCACAAATGAGGACACACTGACTTTTGCCCTAGAACACAGAGAAAAGAGCAACCTTCTATCGAAGGATTGTAGAGATTGATCGAGGTCACAACCGGGCGCTTGAGAATTGAAGATAGATCGAGAGATCGTCAATATCCCTGAGTTTACTCATTTCATTGTATCATTTACTTTCGATTAGTTAGATATGAACTTAAATAATTTGTCTATGGATTATTTATTTTCTATGTCTGGCTAAAAATCTTGTGATTCCCGGGTTTGGGATTAGGTTAATGGATACTTTTATTGGATGATTAATTGCAATTGAAGTTATTGTTTTCCAACCCTATTCGAGTACTTTATTTTAATTCTTGTTTTATCAAAACACGTTTGGTTTAACTTGCTTTGAAGTATTGATTCATAATTGAGAGATGAGTTTCAATACTAGATCTGTGAGTACTTGACATGAATATTTGCAAGATTGAGAAGTCTGTGAATATTTGTGAGGATATTTAATCTTTTGTGCTTTGGGAGTTGAATATCTCATGTTGAGTAGAGATGCTAGCATAGATCAATGTTTTTACATGCATCTCGAGAGAGAGGGTAAAATTGCTTTTCGTGATTGTCTTACAGGGAAGAACAATAATAACTTTGGTTGTGATTAATCTAATAATAAAAGGGGATATTAACTGAAACCATAACCTTGGAATTCATTCATCTCCTTGATCTTTTAATCAATCTTTACTTTGTCTTTTTAGGATAAATTCTGTCTTAGTTTTATAAAACCAATTCACTCAATTTAGATCGTCTGGATAAAAATAAGGCTATTACAATCCCAGTACATAGTACAATAATTTATTAGTCCATGTGGATTCGACCTTGCTAACCATATTCTATAAATTGCACCGTACACACTTGCGGTGAAGCTAAAAATAAGGTGAACAATAACAAAGAATGTATGAGTAGAATATGTTAATTTTATTGATCATATCATTCTTGTACTTTACAAATGCACTTTACAAAGCTGTTACAAAGTATACCCTATACACTGTATCAGAGCTATACTATCTTTTACAAATGTATCAGAGCTTATTATTGAACTAAAGTACAACAAGTATCAGAGCAATGGATATTACAAGAATACTTACAACTTATGTATTTACAGTTAAATAATACACTGAAGGGGTTTCGACCATCTTCAACGCCTTGACTGCTTCCTTTTTCTCTTATCTTCTTCAGCTCTTTCCCTTTTCTTCTTCTCATAAGCTCTTTTTGCAGTAGGGTCCTCCCTTCGCTGCCTTTCTTCCCATTCTCGATCCACTCTCTCGTTCTCAGCTTCTTGTCTCCTTTTTGCCTCCTATTTGCAAGAGTGTCAAACTCAGCCCAATAGTTGATTCCTTTCTCCAGCGGATCAACGTATCTTGCATCTTTAGGTCTTGACTGTGGTGGAGTGCCTCTGCCTCTTCTACCACTTCCAAACCTTTCCCTCCTTTGGTATAACTCAGCTCCTCCTCTAGGAGTATACTGTACGGGTGTCTTTCCAATCGAGTGACTGCTAGAACTCTTCTGCTTCTCCGCTAATTTACACAAATCGAGTCCTTTCTCCCAATACAGGTCCCACGCCTGTGGTAGAGTCATATTCTTGAAATAGCCTTCAACCTCTAGAGTTTGAAACTCCTCTAGTGACCTGGGCTCAGATCCCACATCATGCATTGTAATTTCTTGAGTGGGTCTTATGGCTGGGGAACCTCTTAATAAACCAGTTGGGGGGCCTTCGAACCTTGCTTTAATATCTTTGATTCTCTCGGAGTGCTTCTCAGCTACCTTATCGAACTCAACTTCCATGGCTTTTCTTGATTGTTTGACTGCCATTTTAGCTTTTTCTTCTACGGTCAACTCCTTCGGTAGTTTGCTGAGAATCGAGGCTGTAACTTCACTTTGCTGTGGGGTTTTGGCAAACATTATTTTCAAGGGAGGTTTCTTCAATGAACTACCTTTCTCCTTGCTTGCTTCCCCTTTCACTCCTTCCTTATTACTCCACTGCCCTTCCTTCAATTCCTCTTCCCCCTTTTTGGCATCATCACCAAGGGGTAGAGCCAAGTTGGGGAAATTCAACTGAGGAGTAAATCAATCTTGTTGTTCGTTGAGTCATGATTGTCGTGAGTCTTGGAGTATGCTTCTCTGAATTCTGATCTCAAGGCCTTGGACTCAGCTGCTATTAGCTTCATTTTAGTCTGGAGAACCTTTATCTGCTGTTCAACGTTGGCCTCCATTCTCTGAATTTTGGATTTGTGCTGAGCTTTGAGCAACTCCATATCTGTCTTATGTGATTGATCTATCCTGAATATGTGGTCCCTTTGCTGTTGCTAGAACTTAGCATTATTTGAGCTCCAAATCACAAATTTCACGAATAGGGATTTAAAGTTGGTGACCTGCTCACGCCTTAACGCCTTTACTTGTCCAATCCATTCGCTTATCCTCAATACAGTTCCTTGGATGTCTCCAGTGATAGTAGCATCTCTGTTATCTAGCCGTTGGTCCAATGTTGCAAAACCATGCTCCATCTTTTCTATTTTAACACAGATGACTTTGAAGGCTTTTTGAAAGCCGGCTGTCTCAGCAGACTGTTCCTCAGGCCAAACAACATCGAAATCAAAACCAATTGGCACCATAGTAGTCTCAGCTGGAGTTCCGATTTCTTCTGGAGAGACTTGGACATTGTATCTGACACATTCCGCAGCTGACTTGGATTCGAACGGTATCTGGGCTTCAAACGGAAAATATTCCGCAAACAAGTCTTCAGGGAAAATAGGTATCTCCACATCCTTGGTTTGTGGAGCCTTTTACTTTTCTTTCAAGATGTTTTCAGCTCTGTGTGCCTCAACTTTCAGCGTCATCGGTAGTTTGAGTAGTTGTGTTAGCCTGCTGAGCTGACTGATCGTTAGCTGTCTTAACAGCTTTCTCGACATCGGTTGTTTCTTCCTATTGAGTTGTATGTTCCTCGGCTAACTTATCAGCTTCATCGGAGGGTGATGACGCCATTGGAGGTGGGCCATCAACCATGATGAATTGCATTGGAGCAGCTTTATCACTGGCCTGACTCTGTGTTGCCTGTGCTTCCTCATCAGCTTTGTCCTTGTTGGATTAATCAATGGGGCTGGACCCAACTTCGCTTTCAGATTCCAGGAATCTAGTGTCAATATTTTCCTAAGAATCGTGAAGGGCGTTGATCTCTTCTTCTTCCTCAGCAATCTCCACATGAGGAGCAGACACTTCCTCAACAACTTTCTTACCTAGGGAAGTTTCAACCTCCTCTAGGCCTTCATTATCCTCAACAGTCTCAATCACTAATGGGCCTTATACATTTCTTTTTGTAGTTTCAACTGCAGCAGAGTCTTCTGCGATTATCCTTTCAGCGGACATAGATGCTTTAGGGTCTTCAATGGCATCCGTTGGAGTCTCAACTCCTTGGACTGCGCTTTCAGGGCCAGGAGTCTCAACTCCAATGGCCTCACTTTCATCCTTTGCCTTAGTTGCTTCAAAGAAGAACATCATCACCGCATGGCGGTGAAGTTTCGATTGAGAGATCAACTGCCTCGAGCCGTCAACTTCAATCAAATTGAACTTAAGCCCATCTACTAATAAAACATCATGAAGAGAGAAAGAAGAATTACCAATGTCTCCATTGCCAATGATTTTTCCCTTGCCATTTCCGAATATAACCATTCCTTACTCTTTGAGCTTGATGTTGGTAAAAAGTTATTCTTTTCCGGTCATATGGCGCAAACATCCGCTGTCCACGAGCCATGTTGAATTTTCTTCCATTGTAATTGCCCCTAATACCTACATTAAAATTACTTTTAGGTACTCTAGAATGTTAGGGTCCATGGGGGTTAGCATTGAGACATTTGGTTCTCCAAAAATGGCTATTATTAAAATTTGCACATCTTTCTTCAAATTATCAATTTCTTTAGTGAGCATTTGTTTTTCGGAATCAAGAGTTTTGATTTTTCCAAGAGTAATAGTATGAGGATGATTAAGAGATTCATAAGAGACAAATAATTTATCATTTTGTATTTTAGCTCTTTGAAATCCTTTTTTAAACTCTTGTATTTACAAATCATATCTCTAAATTCATTTTGCAACTCATCATAATCAAATTATACTTCATTAATTAAAGAGGAAGAGAAGAGTTAGAGCGTACCTCGTTATTTTCATTGTCAATGGCCATAAGTCCGTGCTCGGCTTCTTCTTCATCTTCGGATGCTGCAAGGAGTTCATCCCACATTTTGGCATCCGCATTTAATGCCTTCTTTTTCAAAAAGAATTTCTTTTTCTTTTGCTCCTCCTGTACCATTTTTGGGCAATCGTCGATAAAGTGCCCGGGTTTTCCACATTTAAAACAAGAATTATCTCTTGTCTTATTTTTATTTATGAATTTTGCAAATTTTCATACTAAGGCGACCGTTTGCTCGTCATCTTCATCACTATCATAATATGTATTATTTGAAGAAGATGCTAAGCCATTACGTATAGATTTCATATCCGATTGAGAGGTGGATGGTTTGGAATCCTTCATTTCTTTGAGATATACTTTGTAGATAAGAAGATTTCCAATAAGCTCGTCCAACTTGAGAGTTTCAAGATTTTGAGCTTCCATAATTCTTTGTCACTTTTTTGGACCAAGAACCAAGAAGAGCATTTAAGACTTTTGTTACCTTGTCTTCTTTGGAGATGATTTTTCCAAGCGCCATTAGAGGATTGACGATGTTGTCAAGTCTTTCCACCATTTTCGTGATGCTTTCACCTTCGAACATAATGAAGTTTCAAGTATTTAACAAACATGGTTTTTCTAGCTTGTTTGACCTTCTTAGTTCCTTCATAAATAGTTTCTAAATTTTCCCAAACTTCATGACCCCACCTTATTCCTAGAATTTGATTATGCTCGGTAGCCATAAGAGAACAGTGTAAAATGTTTAAGGCCTTACCATTGAGAGAGAAGGACTTCTTGTCATTTTCATCGAATTCTTTGAAGCTTTTGAGAACCAAGGTTCCATTCTCCATTTTCTTTGTTGGTTGGGCAATTCCTTTGATGACCACATTCCAAATATCATATCCGCAACTTTGTAGGGAGCATTCCATCCGATCCTTCCAAAAGGCGTAGTTGTTGGCATCGAAGAGTTGTGACTTGTTGGTGGATGCGCTAGTTGTGAGGTAGCTTTCGTTCGTAGCCATGGATCTCCTCTTTACTCTCAAAGATGAAACGAGCTTGCCAAAGAGTTTGTCTTTGATCCACTTGTTAGTCCAAGTGGCTATGAAAATATAGAGGGGGGTGAATAGATTTTTCCAATTTTCCGATTTGTGCCTTCTTTTTTGAATATGTAGAAGATGAAGAAGTAGAATTGCAGAAAATAAATCAACACAATGATTTATAGAGCTTCAACCCACCTAGGGCCTAATGCTCTATCACCGGTATGTCCGAATGAATTTCAAAGGAGAAAAATTTATTAATAGATACAAAACTATTACAACCTTTACCTTGAAGAGTACCACACTCTTCTTATAACACCACCTATGGAGATCACCACAATCTTCTTATAACAATGAAGAGCACCAAACTCTTCAACACCTAGAATCAACCAAGTGTGTTCTTACCACAAGAATACTAACAAGGATTTCTTGTTTTGGATGATTTGAAACAATCAAGATTACAACTCAAAAGATGAATAAAACTTTGTAAGTGCAAGTGTAATCAAGAAAGAAAGCCTATCAATCAAGATATGAAAGTGATGTGCTAGGCTTAATACAACAAGAATGTGAAAGTGAAGACTTAGAGAAAATTTGTTGATTTCTTATTGTAGTTTTGTAGATTGAAGTGTTGTATTTGATCCTTCAAATTCTTCATCTATTGGTAGGAGAGCTTCAAGATTGGATCTCCAACACAAGTTCCTCCATCTTCACTTTTATCTACAAAAGAAGGATCAAAAAAGCTACAAAAATGGTTGAGGAATGATAAAATAAATGTATATTCATCACCAAACAGAGAGTTTTTAAGAAAGAAACTGAAAAAAAAAAAAATTCAGGCACCGAGGCGACCTGTCCCCCTCCCCATTTTTGATCTCTGTTTTGGTTTTGTTTCAAGATACAACTTTAAGGTACGATTTTCCTCATAGGGAGACCGATCGACCTCATTACAGAGAAGTTGTCCAATTTTTATCAAAAATAAAATTCAAGAAGTGCTTCAAAACTTGGTAAAAATCACTTAAAATATTTTGAAGCTTTTGGACAACATTTGGGGACATTGTTCTTGTATAAAAACTCATTTACATGAAATCATAAAAATCATGATAAAAATATTTTTCTAACAGTATTGTATAATTTTGATATTAAAAAATTAATATATTGTAGGAATGCTAATGGTGCGAGGCAGGATGGGTATCTCAAGAGTCCAAGACCAAACTTGTGATGTTCTTTAACTAAGGGAAATAATTGCACGTTGACACGACTAATATTAATGTAGGATTTATTAAATAAATATTATTAAAATAATCGGATACATTCTTATTGTATATTATTTAAATACTCAACAAAAAATTAAAATTTAGAAAAAATGAGAACAAACAAAAACAAATTGATTATATATTTGAAGCAAGTTTGTACACCTATTAATGACACTTGTTGAGTTATCTAAAAGTTTCATAACTATATGTTATCTTAATAATTTTTGTCAACTATATTAAATTATATCAATTGAGACATAATTGAATATTATACCAACAAATTACTATATATGCATTAATTTAATAAATAGAATCAGTGTATCATTTGTTTTCTTAATAAAAATATCATTATACTCAAATCTTAATTATTTGACACTATCTTAGAACATAAATGTATGGACAATAATTATTAACATTTCTTTTATGTAATAAATACTAAAATAATTTTAGATGTTATCTGATTTTTTTGAATTTATCCATGGCAGTTCTGATTTTTATTATAACAATTTTTATATTTATTTTAATACTTTTGTTATTTTATCCGATGAATGTAAGACTCATCAAATAAACTTTAGATTTTATTTGTAAATTTAAGGGTTTATCTCATAATTCTTTATTTATTTGTATAATTTTGAAATTCTTGGATAAATTTATCTTCATTAAATATTTATAGATTTTATATGCTTGTTTTATATTTATTAAATTTATTTTAAGTTTTTAATTTGTATTTGTCAATTTTCTCAAATGATATTTAGATTTATTTTCCAATATATTTTTCATTAAATATTTTTTACACTTTATTTCATAACTACTTTTTTTTATAAGTATTAGTATTTTCATTTACATAATATATGTACATTTATATTAAATTTCAGATTTTACTTTTTAATTCTTTTACATTAGATTATATTAAATTTTATTATAAATAAGATGCTATTATTTTAAGTTTTGTAAGAATTAAATTCTTATTTTAAGAAATAAGATTTTTTTGCATTAAGAAAATATACATTAAATGCACATCCTATAGAAAAAAATTAAAACCTACTAAAATTAAGACTAGCCACAAAATTTACCAAAATTCTCGGTCTTATTTATTATATATAGAATTTGTCTATATATAATATAATAAAATTTATCTATATTACAATTTTTACCATATAATTATACTATTATATATAAGATGTAGTTTACGTGGGAATTATTATTATTTTTGATACTATTTATAAAAGTCTCTCATTATATATATATATATACTTATTACGATATAGCGAGATATTATTCATAAAACTATTAGGTATAGGTCCCAAGGGGTGTAAGTAAGGTTTAGAAGGGGAGGGTTGAATAAACCTTACCAACTTTTCGATTTTAGTCCTTTTAAAATATTACGAGTTAACACACACGGCTATATCCTTGAGGGACAACTAAGTTAGTTAATCAAAGAGAGTTAGCCACTCAACGCACTCGATAGAGTTGTTGATAGAATAACTCATTGTTTAGCCTAAACCTTAACTGGTCGTGTGTTGAGTTTTTATTGGAAGACTTAACACCCTTGAATTTGATTTAAACTTGTTTTAGCACTTGATTTTAGCACTTAGTTTTTAATCGGTTGGATAGCAAATTATCACAGATATAAGTAAGTATGCGAGAAATAAAAGTGCTGAAATGTAAATGACACAAATGATTTTTATAGAGGTTCGAAGATGGGGTAATTCTTCTAATCCTCTCTTTTCCAGCTACTGGAGGAATCCACTAAGTAATGATCAGTTCACAAAGTGGTTATCGTCTAGAGATAAGTCTTGATCACACAAATGGTGACTTCCTTGGACTTAGTCTAGAGATGCCTTGGTCACACACTGGTGGCTTTTTTTCCGACTCAGCCTTCTTCACAGGCAGTGCGCTTTGCTACTTTGACTCACTTTCTCAAGCTTCTTGGATTTGATCACTAAGCCCTCCAATAACTTGAGACCGGTTCGACCTTGAACCTTCCTACAATCCTCCTTGCAAAGTAGACCCCTTTTGATTCTTCAAAAGTTTTCTCTTCAACAGTTTGAGGTAGTCTCTCCTTCATGACTTTGTGTTGGATTGATTTCCTTCGAGTTTGTGCTTGAGGATTTGATTGAATATTTTTGAGAATATTTGCAGTTACTGATTTGAATATTGCTTGCTTGTTCGTGGTTCGGGTAACCTTTTCTCAATGAGTTTCCTCGGCCTTTTATAGTGAACTTTCAAAAATCGCCCGTTGAAGAGATAGGTGATTTTCAAAAGACACTTGTGTTCGTTGGCTTGTCTTTTCTTGGTCTTCAATCTTGAGATGTAGACCTTTCCTCGTATTAAATGAATGTTCAACTTTTTAGGCTCGACACGAGGTGCATTGCTTCCCATTGGTTTATTCCTTTCGCGACGCTTCTCGGGGACGAGCACTTTAAGACTGGCGCAAAGCATGGAAGTATTACTTATTTAAGTAATGTTCTTGACTTACGTCGGCAATGATTCCTTTCGATTGACTTCTCTTGGTTGTTGCCTATTTCCCAGGGTGACTTGAGCTGCTTCAATCATTTGAAGACTCAACGTCACTTTCAACTTGTGACTTGGCTTCTTGAGATGACTTAGACCCACACTTCACATATTTGTTCCTCGGTGATACATCTTCGCTCAAGTTCTTGATCTTCCTTCTTGCCATACTCAATTTGTTCCACGTGAGTCTTCACTTCGATCTTGATTGACTTCTTGTATTTCCAGGCATAGCTCACTTGACTCGGCTTTTTTTTTATCTATTACAATGAAAATTACAAGGAAAATGGGGTGCCAACTTTCTAGTTTAAGTTTTACATGGCATTCATCAAAATCTATCAAATAAATTTCCCAACATTAGGAAAATGCACATGTTCTCGTATAAAATGGATGTTTCACAAATATACAATTCATGCACTAACCTAAATAATTATGAAGAAATAGACTAAGCCCAAATAACCATTTACATATATCACAAATAACCAAAATACACGAATATACAAATTGATGTTCAATAACCCGAATGCATGATTTTCAAAACACATTACTAAATAAAATTACGAATAAATATATCTTAAAGTTTTTATTTATTGTGTTTATGTTTTATTTTATATGTGCAATATTGGTGTCAAACTGATGATCATAAAAAGATGATTAATTTGATATATTATATGTAAAAAATGTATAAAAAACTAAAAAAGTAATAAACTTTTAAAAAAAAGAGAAAGATAAATATAATAATTAATACAGTACACACAAAAATTGAAAAACTAATTTTTACATAATTCTAAATTTAATCAAGAAAGACATAAAATTTATCAAGATTATCAGTGTTATTTATTATATATAGATTTTGTCTATATAATATAAGAAACCTTACCTAAATTACAATTTTTACCATAAAATTGTCTTGATATATATGAGATGTAGTTTAGGAAGGAAAACATATTTAGGAATAGGTTTGTTATTTATTATATCTAGATTTTGTGTATATATAGCATAATAAATATTACCTAAATTACATTTTTACCATAAAATTATATTACTATATGTAGGATTTAGTTTTGGTGGGATATTATTTAGAAATAAGTTTGTTATTATATATACTAGTAATCCCACTCGTACATTGCACGTATATTTATTTTAACATTATTAATTTATAATGAACTATCTATTATCACGAGCTGATATTTATTATTTTATTTAATAATAATTTTCATGTGAAGCAAATAAAACAAAAAAATTATGCATCAATTTTATATTTTCAATTATAGACTTAAATGCCAAATTCAACCATTTAGATTTATCTCAGTATATGCATGTATCTATATAACTATTAGATTTATTACTCTCTTTCTCACGCACAACTGCCTCTCTATAAAACAAATACAAAAATATATATAGAGATTGGTTCAAATGGGACACCCCCCCTTATTTGAGACGGTGGAGATTTATCCAAGCCATTGGATTGATATTTTGTATGGCTCAGATTAATCCCTTTATTTTAGGCAAGTAGTTAATGCAGGATTTTTAGGGGGGGTCAAATAGGTAATTTATATTATTTTCGGATTTTTAATTAGGGGCAGATCTGTCTTTTTATTTGAGTGTAGAAGGTAAGTTTAGTTTTCCTTTTTTGGTTCCCAAGTTTAAGGGGCTTCAAATCTTACCAAATCAAACCCAAAAAATCACAAAAAAACGTCACTTCTCCTCCTTCAAACATTTTTTCTCACCATTTTTTCTCACCTTCAAACACTCCATCTTCTCACCGTATCACACTCCATCTTCTCGCCGCTGTATTGCGTACATACGCATGAGACACCACCGTCTGTTGCACCAAAATCGCCGAAGCCACCGCCATCCTCCACCGCGAGATCCGCCATAAAGAAGACCATCACGACGTTGAAGAGGGCGGTGACGCAGCCCGCAAATAAACAAATCCGCCATCGTACCATCTTCTCCTCCATCGTTCGACTTCGCGACGGTCCGATATTGCCTTGCTCGAATTTTATTTTTTTATTAATTTCTGGACCTGGGCAATTAAGACGATGGCGATGGTGTAACACCGGGCGGTGGGTTATCATGGCGGACATTTAAGTTTCGCACATTTTGTTTAATTTCTTGGTATGTAATTTTTACCCAAATCTTGAAATTTTAGAAGTAGTTTGTGTAGTTTCTAGGGTTTTTATCTTTTAATTGTTGGGGATTTATTGTTATAGGGTTTAGTTATCTTCGATTTTTTTGGAGATTTCGATTTCTAGTAATTTCATGGTTGGGGTTGTATTTTCAACTTCGACTTTTCTGGATATTATTCTACTGTATTCTTAGTTGAGTTTTAGTGGTTATTTAATACAATTTTGATGTTTTACTGTAGTACATTTTTTTTTGTATGTCTTCAACATAGTTTAACTTCAATTATAGTTGTATAATACATTTTAATGTATTTGTCATCAAATGTTTGTGTAGTGTTAGAATAATTTTACTGTATTATGATGATATTTTCTTTGTCTTCTTAATTGCAGTTGCTAATATTGGTGGTACGAATAGTGGGGCGGGGGAAGCAAATGCTCAGCCTAAGAAAATGAGAAGGGGCAGTCGTGTTGTTAAGAATTTGTGAATGTTGTATAATTAGTGCAATTTTACTTCGTATATAGTATTAGAATGTTGTATAATTAGTGCAGTTTTACTGCGTGCATAGTATTACAATGATGTATAATTAGTGCAGCTTTACTGTGTAATTAGTATTAGAATGTTGCATAATTAGTGCAGTTTAACTGCATGTATAATATTCCAAATAATACTGTTTATTCACTTTAACATTACTGCGTGGTTAAGAGCGTTGTATTGTATAAATGTCGAAATTTCAGCATACTATATATTTATTTCCTTTGTGTATTGAAGTGCATTTATTTTCTACAAAAAAAAGAACGTGTTTAATCCTTCCAAATAATTTAAGATGATATACAATATACATTCTAAGTCGATAAGAACGTGTTTAATCCTTCCAAATAATCTTTGTTTATTCACTTTAATATTCTTTGTGCGGTTAGGGCATGTTCACCGTATATAAAAATCGAAATTTCACCGTAATATATATTTATTTCATTTGTGTATTGAATTGCATCCTACAATTAAGGAAACGTTGACTACATGGGTTCAAAATTTTTGGTATTATCGCCATTTTTTTGGGCTCTATTGGGTTTAACGGTAAGATTTTGTTGCCATTATTTGTGGTTATCACTTCCTATAACTTAGGAACATTTGACTTGGTGGTTGGTTATTTAATTCTATTAAATTTGGCATGCATAGAGTAAGCCATTTTAAATTACACAGTACTATTAGAGTAAAGCCACAATATTTTTGAACTAAATATACACTATAGTTAAATTTGATATACATACAGTAAAATATTTAAATTACATAGTGCTATTAAAGTAAATACACGGTATTCTTGAACTAAATATACACCTTAATAAAATTTGATATGTATACGATTAAACATTTTAAATTACACAAAGAATATTAAAATAAAGATATGGGATTTTCGAACTAAATATACAGTAAAATAGTGATTTAACTACATATACACGATTTTTGGAAGGATTTTTGTTGCCTGATTTTGTGCATATCATCCCCTAAATTTTAGGAACGTGATTTTAGCAGTTACAATCTTAAGATTTAAATATTCTATTATACCCCTAGTAATTTTAATTATTGATTATTAATCTAATTTTCATTAATTAAATCTGGACTCTCAATTGGAAAATATCAACGATTTGGATGAATCCCCACCGTCTCATATAAGGAGGGGTGTCCCATTTGAACCATCCCCTATATATATATATATGTGTGTGTGTGTGTGTGTGTGTGTGTGTGTGGAACATATATATATTTTCATATTGCACTTGTATTGTTGAAAACAAATACTTGACATTTTTAATCAAATATTTTCTTAACAGAAATGTATTAATAAATCTGTCAAGTTTCTATAAATAATGTTAATTGGTGGAATGTAGTTTACGAACTACCAAAAACTTCCTTGTATACAACATTCACAGTTTTATTTCCATATTTATTCTCATCATCATAAATCAGGATTAAACCCTTATGATTAGTCACTCTGGATAAAACAACGTACAATTGACCATGGTTGAATACTGGCCTTTCAAAGAATCCCAACATGAAGGGGGGGGGGGAGAAAGAAACTATCTTTGACTTTTTTTGATCATCATTGCATATATAACAACAAAGAAACTTGTCTTCATTTGAACTTAAATAGGAACCTCGGATCGGAGGGAGTCACTATCATTCGAGGAATTGATCTCTTTTCACTATCATTGTTTCTGAAAGAATCTTTGCGCCCAAAACATGATCACCAAGCTTTGTAACAACCAACCTCATGTCATTGTTTTGCATCTAACATGACTTTGAATTCAAGAACAATTTGATTTGTGTAAATCATTAGTTATTCATTATTGTCTGTGCATGAGGAATTTATTTCAACTATTCCTCCTACATGAGGAACTTATTACAATATCTAAGTAATGTAAATGATATTTTATGCTTTGATATAATTCTAGAGAAATGTTGTAAAGTAAATGCATATCTAACCATTCGGTTTTAGACTTCATTCTCAGTGTCATAAATATAAAGCTAAAGAAATTTAGGGGCAAAACCTTCTGTGGTAGTAGGCTTCCAATCAAATGATAGTTCTAACCATGCAATTGAAAAATTGGAGGAGAATTTTCGTGTTAATGTTTGAATCGATCTTTTCTTCCATAGAGGTTAAACAAACATGTTGTAGTATGACCTCATATATTTCAGAAAATATTTACCTATATCACTTATATCAAATATTAAATCATATAGTATATGTGGTGGCTTCTTCATTGAATACAACTGGATTTTTTATGTGTACAACATCTACAGTACTTTGACTATATAGTATTAATGCTTGAATTCAATCTCTCATCGTACAAAAAATTGCAAAATAATATTGATATTTAAATGATGGATCTCCAAGTTCCTAATAATCTATGATAAATAAAAAAAATATTATATAAGATTTCAATGCAAATGAATATGGTAATCGAAATATTATAAAGTTATTAAATAATGTTATAATAATACTATGCAACAATCTATAAAAATGTTCATTTAATACATAATTAATTATAATAATTAACACTCATCATTCCAAAGAAAATACATATATCTATACTATTTAAAGATATGAAATTACCATCTTTATGAACATTATATGTTGCAGTCGTCCTTTTCCGGATGGTATTTGAAGTAATGCATTAGATTCCAAATCTGTATAATTGATGCTATAATGCTCAATTATGTAAATAGATAAGATGTAGATAAACTTTTTCCATTTAAACTCGATAAAAAACTTGGAACTGTATTTTTTTGTATAAATATTGCAATGAGTAGAAGTGAAGATTTAAAATGTCAAGTTCAAAATACAATTAAAATAATTACAAATAACTTAATTCGCCTCCTAAATATTGCCATTTGAAATATCACTGAAGGGGCTCTGGAAAGTGGATACGTTACAATACTAAATACAAAAATTTCACTATTCATAGTTTTCTCGGGCTTTTCTGAGAGAGGCGATCTGTATATGCGGATTTTTGATAATCCAACATTTTCTATAGACATTCAAAATACCAACACTTAACAAATGTTATAAAAGACAAAGATAATAAATAAATGAAATGCATAATATTTTTATTATTTATTATCGCGATTTTAATGTTTTAATTAATTGTGTCAAAACTAATACTTCAAGTGTTTTTATTTTCAATTAAATCAAAATTTTAAGAATCAATAATCGATTCATAAATTTATTCATAAATGTAATACAAAAATACATAAAGATGATCTTAAGGTTTTTCTCCACCTACACAAAAATTTGCTATTTTTTATTATATTGATATAACTTAGTAGAAAGAAATTAAGTTAGAAAATTTTCTAAAATTTAATTCTCAATATTAGACTAAACTGACAAATAACATAAAGAGCATTATGATATCACTGTTTGCTCCAACTTTCATTTTTCGTTTTTGTGGGTTCCAAAATAAAGTTAATTTTTCTATTCATTTCTTATTTAAAATAGTGATAATTACTATATGTAAATTTGATTATTTTTATGATAACATTATAAGAAAATATCTACAAAGTAATTATTGTGCTCTTAAAAGAATTTTGTATTGAACAAAAATAGACTTATGGTAATCATTTTGTATCAACCAATAATTACACATGGCTCTATTTTTAGTTTTCCAAGTACAATCTATCCAAAAATAATGAAACATTTCATTTTTCCTAATAATGATCATGGTATAGTTTTAGTTATTTTTGTCACATCCCAAACAGGAACATGACGACGATCCACAACTTAAACGGAAATAAACCAAACAGTCCAGTCAAACATAAACATAAATCCAACTAAGACAGAGTTAAATAAAGCAGAAAAATACAAGTTAAAGCTTACATCCCAAGAGCAATATCCAAAATACATCCCAAGTACATATCTAAAGACAAAAGCTTAATAATCAAAGGGTCCTACGCTCTTAAATTACAACTTAAAAGGAAAGATAGTCCAACAACAACAAATAAGATAATCCCAAAGTCGAAACATGGAAAGATTTCTCCGTGGCTTGATCTGCGTCATCCACAAACTCTTCATCTGGCCGTTTCAAAATAGGTGGGGGTGAGATGAAAATTCTCAGTGGATGGGTGATCGTGTGCGAGTGTGGCGATATATATATAAATGCAAGAAAACTGTTGTATGAAAAATGCGTGAGTTGTGATGCGTGTTTCACACACAGTTTGCAAGCGACATGTTATATAAAAATAATATACTTATACGGTTTTGATGAAAGAGTTCATGATCATACAAGCATCTTTGTGTGATTTTAAGCAAGACAGTAGTAGTTGCGTCACGGAATGTAGCGTCAACCCAAGCAAGTAATCGGTCCGAGTAACCTGCATTGTGTGGATCATACAGCGATTCCTTCGTTCTTCCTTGTAACTCCCTAGATAGGATGGTCCAAGACTGGTCACCTTATTGCTCCATAGGCACGAGAAATCCACAGTAGAGCTAGCTAAGCTCGGATTGTCATAATCATGATTATACCTCAAGTAGTATGACCCACTTCCCTTGGACACTCCGTCCGCAGTTGTGGGATTAGGACGATGGGGCCGGAGAGTGGAATAGCCCGGTTCCATCCCCGACGAGTTCATCCCGACTATGAGCTCGACATACCAAGTACTCAGGCAAGAATATAATCACAAGTACAGTTTGTCAACAAGGCAGTCGAGTAAATCAATTCAGGGAAGCGGTTCAAGTAAATTATGCGAACATTTGCATGTGGCGTTTATCGGCATTGGTGGAGTAATTTTTGGATGAAGTTAATTATCAGGAGGATAACTAATCTTCGATGATTTGGTAATTTAAGTGGGATGTAAGTCCCGTTGTAGATTCAAGGTCACAAGGCGAGAAAGTCGCCCCGCGAACACGTGTTAATCAATCAAAGTGATCCGTTAAGTCAAGGGAATTTTGTGAAAACTAAATTTTATAAATAATAAGTCAGTAGTACCAGGGCTGTAAGAAAAGAAAATAGTTAAGTTGAGGTCCTTGTTAAAAGAAAATTTTACGATTAGCCCCATTTTGTAAAAACCAGTCCTTTTCGAGTTTAAAAATTGAATAAGTTTTTGTCCCGACCTCAAAAAATTATAAGGTCAGTTCCTAAATTCTTATAATTATCCAGAGATTCAGATTTTTAAAAGTTTGGGGTTAAGGTTTTGGAAAATTCCCATTTTGGCTCTAAATTTGTTAAAACTGTTATTTCATGCCCCGAGTTTAAATAATTGGATCTCACAAACCGGAAGGAATTTTAATGTGATCACAAATGTAAAATGTCACTAAGGTCAGAGGTTATTGGGACAAAAACAGTTTTTAAAAGAGGTAAGTTTAGGTCCCTTAACTTTTAAAATTCCATTTTAGTCCAATTTTTAAGTTTTTGCCTTTAAGGCTTATTTGGGGTCCAATTATTATGAAATTTGAACCATGGGTTCAAAATATCATAAAGTTATAGTTAAAGGTATATTTCAGTAACATGGACTGTATAAGTCCTGGAAAGTTTGTGTTGGTTCTCATGTTTAGTATTTTACATTTTGGTCCCTCAATTTTTGTAAAATTGCATTCTTAGCATAAAAACACTTTGATTTTTGGAATAATTTTAAAATATGTATTTTTCTGTCCCTAAAAGTTAAAATTTTAAAATTTTTAAAAGTAGGGCTGGTACAGTTTTGAAATTTTTATTTTAGCCCTTAAACTTTCAAAATTTTACAAACTAGTCATTTGGCATTCAAGAGTTGATTTTTATTATCTCCAAACCTTTAAAACTTTAATAAAAGGTCCAAATATCATTTTTAAACCTGAGTACAGTCCCAAAAATCGAAAATTGCAGAGGGGTCGTTTGAGTTTCATTTTCTTACAATTAAGTCCCCCAATTTACCATTTTTGCATTTTAAGTCAAAAATTCAAGCTAACCAACTATGCTCGACTTTTTCAGTTTATAAGGAAAATAATACATGAAATTCAAGGTGCATGAACATGCATATACACATCATACAAGAATTTAGCATATAAAGCAATAAATTGCACATGCATGCACCTAAATTGCAATAATTAGAATTTTTGAACAACATTTGATAATTTTTAGAATTCACCACTTGAAATGTACATGCATTACATCATATATATATATATATATATATATATCTCAATTTTTTCAAAATACTAGATGCATTTTCCAAAAAAATTACTTAGGAGATTTGAAAGGTTTTTCCACCCACCTTATATAATGGATGTGTGTCACGCCCACGGGACGCGATGACGATCCACAACTTAAATACAAATAAACCAATAGTCTAGACGAATATCAACGAGAACCCAATGAAACATAGTCAAATAGCAGCGGAAATAAAATAACATAAGTACGAATTACAATCTATAATCCAAATTACATCCTCGAAAACCAACCAACGATAACAGCTTAAAAGTCAAGGGTCCTACGCCCTTCGATTTACAACCGGAATGAAAAGAAAACAAAATAGTCCAACAAAGAATCAAAAGAAATAAGTCCATCAACAACAACAAAGAAGTAGTAAATCCAACAAGTGGAGTACAAGGGCTCAATCTAAGGCCGGTTCAGCATCTTCCACGAAATCCTCATCTAAAGGTTAGAAAATAGGTGGGGATGAGACAAAAATCTCGATGAATGGGGTGATCGTGTGCAAGTGTGGCGATATATAATTAATGCGAGAAAACAGTTATATGAAAACGCGTGAGTATGATGCATGAATTCACACACGATCGATCAAGCGTCGTGATAAATATATTTAAGTAATATACTTATACAAAGAAAAGAAAACAGTTCATGGTCACACATGCACTATGTGATTGATCAAGACAGGTAGGATTGCGTGCGGAAATGTAACGCCAATCCCATGCAAGGCAAATAATGGTTGCGTACGGATTTGTAGCGCCAACCAATGCAAAACAAGTAGCGGTTGCGTACGGATTTGTAGCGCCAACCAAACGGGTCCGATAACTCCAGAATCGTGTGGATCAGACAGCGATTCCTTCGTTCTTCCTTGTAACTCCCCGAGCAAGATGGTCCAAGACCTGTCACCTTATCGCTCCATAGGCAAAGACAAATCCACAGTAGAGCTAGCTAGGCCCGGATTGTCATAATCATGATTATACCTCAAGTACTACGACCCGCTTCCCTTGGACAAACTCCATCCCTCAGTTGCGGGATTAGGACGATGGGGCCGGAAGAGTGGAATAGCAGCCGAGCTGCCCGATTCCATCCCCGATGTATCCATTCCGACTGTGAGCTCGACACACCAAGTTGACTCAAACAGGAAAGTAAATACAAGTTCAGGTAGTCAACCAGGCAGTCGAGTATTATTGATTCAGAAAGCGAACAGAAATTTTGAAATTCACGAGTAGAAATATGGCATTGGTGGAGTTATTTGGATGAAGATGATTATCGGAAGGATAAACAATCTTCGATATCTTGAAAGATTAGGTGGAACATAAGTCCCGTTATAGATTCAAAATCGCAAGGCGAGGAAGTCGCTCCGCGATCGGGTATTAATCAGTCAAATTGATCCGATAAGTTAAAGGTTTTTGGGAAAATAAAATATTTTAATTAAATCTCCAAGTCAGAGGGTCTAGGGCTATTTTAGTAAAAAAGAAATAATTTGAGTTAGGTTCATTAGAAAAGAAAAATTTCAATTTAGCCCCGTTTTGTAAAAACTAACACTTTTGGGGTTAAAAGTTGAATAAATAAATATCCCGACCTTGAAAAATTATGAGGTCAGTTCCTAAATTCTCCAAATTGTCCAGAGATTCAGGTTTTTAAAGTTTTGAGGTCGAGTTTTTGTAAAATTCTCACATTGGCCCCAAAGTTGTAAAACTTGCCAATTCGGACCTTAAGTTTGAAATAATTGGAACTCACAAACCGGAAGGGATTTTAATGTGATTCCAGTTGGAAAATATCACTAAGGTTGGTAGGATATTGGGACAAAAGCGGTTTTTAAAATAAATAAGTGTAGGTCCTTTAACCTTTGAAAATATCATTTTTGTCCCATTTTGAAATAATTGCCTTTAATGCTTTTAGGGGTCCAATTGTTATGAAATTTGAACCTTGGGTCCAAAATATAATTAAGTTATAGTTAAGTTAGTATTTCCAGGTGCATGGGCTGCATAAGTCCTGGAAATTTCATTTGAGTCCTCAAGTTTAGTATTTTACACATTAGTCCCTCAATTTTAGAAAATTTACTTTCCAAGCCCTAAACACTTGGAATTTTGGAATAAATTTAAAATGTGTCATTTCCAGTACCTTAAGAGTAAAAATTTCAAAATTTAAAGTTAAGGTCTGGTACAGTTTTTAAATTTGCAAAGTAGCCCTTAAACTTTCAAAATTTTGCAATCTAGTCCTTGGGCTTTTAAAGGTTGATTTTATTTATCTAAAAACTCTTAAAACTTTATTAAAATGTACAAAAGTCATTTTTGAACCTGAGTACAGTCCTAATTTTCGAAATTTGCAGAGGGGTCCTTTAACTTTTATTTTCTTGCAATTTAGTACACCAACTTTCCATTTTTACATTTTTAAGTCCAAAATTGAAATTTAATCAATTATGCTCGACTTGTCCAGGTTGTAAGTCATCCAAAACATGAATTTTAAAGATCATACACATGCATATCCAATACATATAAGAATTCATCAAATAGAACATTAAATTGCACATGCATGCACCTAAAATTCAATAAATAGTAATTTTGAGCATCTTTTGAGAATTTTCATGATTTGATACATAAAATTGACATGCAATACATATATTATATATCTAAAGGCTCATAATCAAAATTTCTACATGCAATTTAGTAAAAACACCTAATAGTTGGAAAGTATTTTTCCACCCACATTAAAATTGGAAATTGTGAAATAAAAGGATAAATTTCACAATTTTTGGATGAGGCTTCTTAGGTCAGCCCCTAAGTCAAGAAATATCAAAAATTTGAAGTTAGAAAAATGAGAGAAAAATTAAGGAGAAAAAAAGAAGGAGATAAGAAAATAAGATGGACTACACTTTACCTTGTGTAGTAGGTGATTGGAGACTAGTTGAAGCTTTAAAATTGGAAATTTTGGTTCAACTCCAAAATCACCTAAGGTCAGCCCCTATTTCTCAAAAATGAAAAATGGGTGTTAAAATTTGAAAAAATAGAAAAAAAAGAAAGAAGGAAAGAAGGGTTCTAGTGTCCAATTCTTACCTTGTAGTCCAAATTCTCTACTAGTTGTTCTTCAATTCTTGAAGTCCTTCTTCAAGATGATGTCAAGCTCTAATCTTCAAATGGTCTTCTAAATGTACCTCCAAATCAAATTCAAACTTAAGTTAAGAAGGTGGAAGAGATGAACTAGGTGATATCAAAAATGGATTGAAGATAAAATTTCTTACCTTGTAATATAGGTTTGGTTCGAATTTTATGAAGAATAAGAAGGAAAAATCTTGAAAATTTTCTAAGTGTAGAAGAAGAAAGTAAGAAGAAAGAGTAGAGAGAGGTAGGGAGTTTAGAGATAAGGAGGAGAAAATTAGCTTGAGAGGTGAAATTGTTGGATGGAAATGAACAATTTTTGTTCATTTCCTCTAATGTGGCCGTCCACATTGATGAGAGAGGGGGAGGAAATTTTGTTTAATTTGTGTCTTGCATTTTGCCTCTTGCATGGGAGACAATTTGAAGGTCAAAGGTATGGGCAAGACATGGTTTGAATGGAATGTTGGAAGACTTCCAACATGTTGGCAAAAATAATATTAAAGAAGTAATGTAAGAGATGATGTGTATAATGTTTGAATTAATGGTATAATTATACACAAGATGACTAATATAAGGTGTAGGTGTACAAGAGTTGGATGATATTTCTACTCCAAAAAATCCCATATTGGCCGTCCACTATAAGGGCATATTGGTAATTCCATATATTTTTTTTTGTCCCAAATTTGATGATAATAGATGAAATATATCAATCTCCAAAATAATTAGTGATTTCCTTGATCACTTATAAGTCTCATGATCACTTAATCTAAATCAAAATCTTAATTCTATAAGGTAAAAGTCTCTAAAATAAATAGTCTCTTAAAATTCTAAGGTGACTAATAAATACAAAAATAGTAATAATGATCAATCAAGTGATCATAAATGCAAAATAGAATTAATAAAGATCATGATCACAAGTAATTAAATAAAATGAAATCAAATACAAAATATATATATAATTAATAATTACCCGTCAAAGTGACGCGGTAAAATAGTCGATCAAATACATAAACGACAATAAGAGTCAATTATGAGCTTGGAAAAATCGGGGCTTCACATTGTGTTGGTGAAAAGAAGGAGAAAATCACCACTTGAAAATATACTCACTTAGGTCAGCCCCTAAGTCAAAAGATATAAAAAATATGGAGTTAGAAATTAAGGCTTAAAACAAGAAAAAGAAGAAGAAGAAGAGGTCAAATACTACACTTACCTTGTATAGTAGATAATGTGAGTCAAGTAGAGGTCTCAAAAATGGATTTCTTTCTCACCCTCAAGTATATCTATTAAGATCAGCCTGTGAGGTCCCAATTTTAACAACGTGAGATACGGTGTTATGTAGTGATTATTTATTCGGCTATGTATCACAAACCTATTATTAATGAAACGCGACTCGACTTTTATTTATTTCTTCCAATGTCAATTACGTCTTCCTTATTTTCGAGCGTAATGATTTTATATTCTCCTCTAGTACTAATACTTGGTCGATTAACTACGACTTTAGAAATATTAGATCCCGATAATTTAAGAGTATATTCCAATCCTTATTCAAATATTTCTTCTTATTCTATAATTCATCCTTACCAATTTCCAATTTATTTTTGGAATACACATTTGTTATTTCACATCTTTATTTTAATTTTCTAAATATTTAATTATGGATATCTATACCTTTTATTTTTTTCCTCAATTTTATAAAGAAAAGAAACTAATTTTTTTCTTTTTCCCTAATTTTCGAAATTACCACTTCAAATGGGAAAATTAACTCAAATTTTCTTCTACCACTATTTTTATCATTTTGTATCTCCCCACTAGTTAATTATTGGACAGATAAATTGATAAATTCATTTCTATTTTTTTATATTTGCAAGCCTACAATTTAAAAGTTTCTATACAAATCCCACTACATCTTGGTCAAACAAAACAAAATGATTCCCCTAAAACCTAGCTTTTGGCCAATTGTCCCTAAGAAAGTAACCTAGCTGTAATTTATGTCCTAACTTCCCCAATTATTATCCTAACTCATCATTTAACCAAAATAAAACACAAATCTTCTCTCCAACTTTTCTCCAAAAAATCCTCCAACATTTTCTCTAAGCATAAGTTCATCTTCTTCTTCAAACCTTCAAACACTTAACCAAAATTTCAAGAACACCCCTTCTACTTCAACAAAAATTCGAACACCCCTTCAACAAGGTAAGAAATTGTGTTCTAAAAATCATCTTGTTATCCTCTAGCTCATCATCTTCACTTCTTAACCTAAGTTTGATTTTTGGTTTGAGGTATACTTAGAAGACTTGGAAGACACTAAGAGCCTTACCATCATCTTGAAAAGGACTTCAAGACTTTGAAGATTTTGAAGAGAAATTGGACTATAAGGTAAGAAATGGGATTTTTAGTACATTTTCTTCTTCTCTTCTATTTTCCAAAATTTTGATACTCCATTTTCATTTTTGGACTTTTAGGGGCTGACCTTAAAAGTTGTTTTAAAAGTGAGCAAAGAGACCCATTTTGAGACCTCTACTAGTCTCATTTCATCTACTACACAAGGTAAGTGTAGTTTTACCAATTTTCTTCACCTCCTTCTTCTTTCCTTAAATTTTTAACCTCATTTCCTAACTCCTACATTTTTTTGGTATTCCTTGACCTAGGGGGCTGACCTAAGTCACTTCTCCTTCAAGAGTGATTTATTTCATCTTTCACCAACAAGTTCATTTTTAAGGTGGGTGGAAAAATCTTTCCAACTTCTAGGTGTTTTTACTTAAAATGCATGTAGTATTTTGATGTTGAGCACTTGAGATACATATGTTATGTAATGCATGTTAATTTCTTGTATCAAGTTGAAAATTTCTCAAGTATGGCTCAAAAATACTATTTGTTGAAAAATAGGTGCATACATGTACACTTTATTGCGATATTTGGTGAATGCTTGTGTGAATGGACTTGTATATGTATGACTCTTGAAATCCATGTTTTGTATGATTTATAACCTGGAAAAGTCGATCATAATTGATTAAATTTCAATTTTTGGACTTAAAATGCAAAAATAGAAAGTTGGTGGACTTAATTGAAAGAAAATACAACTTAAGGGACCCCTCTGTAATTTTTGAGTTTTGGGACTGTACTCAGGTTCAAAAATGATGTTTGGACATTTTAATAAAGTTTTAAGAGTTTTTAGATAAATAAAATCAACCCTTAAAAGCCCAAGGACTAGATTGTAAAATTTTAGAAGTTAAAGGGCTATATTGCAATTTTCGAAACTGTACCAGACCCTATTTTTAAAATTTGAAATTTTAATTCTTAAGGTACTGGAAATAACATATTTTATGTGTATTAAAAAAATCCAAGTGTTTAGAGCTTGGAAAGTAATTTTATAAAAATTGAGGGACCAAATCGTAAAAGATTAAAATTGAGGACCAAAATGAAATTTCTAGGACTTATGCAGTCCATGCACCTGGAAATACTAATTAACTATAACATAATTATATTTTGGACCCAAGGTTCAAATTTCATAATAATTGGACTCCTAAAAGCCTTAAAGGCAATTATTTCAAAATGAGACAAAAATGAGATTTTTAATAATTAAGGGACCTATACTTATTTCCTTTTAAAACTGCTTTTGTCCCAATATCCCACTGACCTTAGTGACATTTCACAACTAGAATCACATTAATAGCCCTTCCGGTTTGTGAGTTCCAATTATTTTAAACTTAAGTCCCGAAATGATAATTTTAACAAATTTGGGGCCAATGTGAGAATTTTATAAAAACTAGACCTCAAAACTTTAAAAAACTGAATCTCTGAATAATTTAGAGAATTTATGAACTGAACTCATAATTTTTCAAGGCGGGATATTTACTTATTCAATTTTTAACCCCAAAAGTATTGGTTTTTACAAAACGGGGCTAATTGTAATTTTTCTTTTTACAAGGACCTAACTCAAATTATTTCTCTTTTAAAGAAACAACCCTGGACCCTCTGACTTTTAATAATGATATAAAAGATTTTATTTTCTTAAAACACTTGGCTTATCGATCGTATTGGCCGATCAATACGCGATCGCGGGCGACTTCCTCGTCTTGCGATTTGAATCTATAACATGACTTATGTTCCACATAATATTTCAAGATATCGAAGATTGCTTATCCTCCCGATAATCATCTTCATCCAAATAACTCTACCAACGCCATAATTGCCACTCGTGATTTTTTGAAAATTTTCTGAACTACTTCTGAATCAATAATACTCATTGCTGGTTGACTACCCGAACTTGTATTTACTTTCTTGTCCGAGTCAACTTGGTGTGCCGAGCTCGCGATCGGAATGGATACATCGGGGGATGGAACCGGGCAGCTGCTTTGCTATTCCACTCTCCGGCCCCATCGTCCTAATCCCCCAACCGAGGGATGAGTTTGTCCAAGGGAAGTGGGTCGTAGTACTTGAGGTATAATCATGATTATGACAAACCGAGCCTAGCTAGCTCCACTGTGGATTTTGTCTTTGCCTATGGAGCGATAAGGTGTGGTCTTGGACCATCTTGCTCGGGAATTACAAGGAAGAACGAAGGAATTGCCCCGATCCACACACTCGAGTTAATCGGACCCATTTGGTTGACGCTACAAATGCACGCAACCGCTACTTATATTGTATTGGTTGGCGCTACAAACCGTGCACGCGAATCGCTACTTGTCTTACATAGGATTAGCACTACAAACCGTGCACGCAATCCTCCTGTCTTGCTTGAATCACATAGTGCCTTTGTGTGACCATGAACTATTTTTTCTTAAAACTTTATAAGTATATTACTTAAATATATTTCTCACGATGCTTGTGGGTGTGTGAAATCACGCATCATATCTCACGCATCATATCTCACGCATTTTCATATGATTTGTTTTCTTGCATCAATATATATATCGCCACACTTACACACGATCACCCCATCCACCGAGATTTGTGTCTCATTCCCTCTCGTTTTCTAACCTTTAGATGGGGACGATGTTGAGGATGTCGACCCGACCACGCATTGTTGACCTGCCCCCCCTTTGTCAAACTTGTACCATCTTTCTGATGATTGTACTTATTTCATGTACTTCTGCGGATGTTGGACTCCCTTTTATCCTGCTACTCTTTTCTCTCTTTGACTGTAATTTGAGGGCGTAGGACCCTTGACGTTAAGATTTGGATATGGTGTTCTTTACGCTTAGTTTCGGCCTGTAAACTTATTCAGGTTATTATGTCGGATGTATTTGGACCTCGTTAGACTTTAAGTTGTAATTCGTACTTATGTTTATCTTATTTTTATTTGCTTTAGACTCTCTTTCACTTGGAGTTATTTGTATCATTTGTCTAGACTGTTGTTGGTTTATTTTTGTTTATGTGGTTGATTATCGTCGCGTCGCGTTTGGGGCGTGACACAGCCCCTATGGTGTCAAAAATTCGAAAATAAGAGAAAGGAGAAAGAAATGTGCTACAACCGAATTTTCTCACCTCGTAGTCCAATGTCTTCAATATCTTGAGGTCCTCTTCAAGATGGTCTCAAGGCTCTAAATTATTCAAGTTGAGCTCCTAAGTATACCTCAAAAATAAAAATCAAACTTAAATTAGAAGATGAAAGAGATAAGTTTAGGAGATTTGAAAGAATGTATTGAAGAAGAAATTTTTCTTACCTTGTAATGGTATGGTTCAAATTAATGGAAGAGATGAGAGGGATTCTTGTATTTTTGGCTAAGTGTTAGAAGAATAGAAAGAAGAAAATGAAGATGAATGTAGAGAGAAGTTGGGGAATTTTAGAGAGAAGGGGGAGGATTTTTGGAAGAGAGGGAGATAAGTTGGTGAAAAATGAAGTGAAATTTTGCAAATTATGGCCTTATGGCCGATCCATCAACAGAGGAGGAGATAAAAAAATTGAAGTCTTGCATGGTGTTGGTTGCATGGGGAACAATAAGGTGGTCAAAAGTATGGACAAGTATGGATATTGGTGGAAGAATTAGGGGAATGTTGGAGTAGTGAGAATTTGTTGGGAGAAAATATAATTTAAAAATGTGGTGTATAAGAGTGTGTAGAATACTTGTATAATAGAAGTATAATACTTAATTAGTAGGTGTAGGTATAAGGTGTAGTATAATGTGGGTATGTTTACAAGTGTTGGGAGTTATTTCTATACCAAAACATCACCTTGGCCGTCCACTATGTATATATATGTGGTATCCATATATTTTTTTTGTCCCAAAATTGATGATAATAGGTGTATAATATCAATCTCCAAAATTAATAGTGATTACCTAATCACTAATAAGTCTCATGATCACTTATTCTAAATCAATTCTTATTTCTATAGAATATAAGTCACTAAAATAAATGGGCCTCTTAAAATTCTAAGGTGTTTAATAAATACACAAATAATATTAATGATCAATCAAGTGATCATTAAACAGAATAGAAAATAATAAATAATCAATAATTACATAAGTAGTTGATCAAATACATGAACAAGATAAAAATGCGAAATATTATTAACATTTATCCGTCAAAGTGACGCGATAAAGTAGTCAAGAATAATACATAAGGCGATAAGTGAAAATAAATACACGCTCGAAAAATCGAGGGCTTCACAATTTTATTCTTTTTCTTTTCAAATTTCATACTAAATTGGTTTATATAATTTTTTTATAAGCTTCAAATTATGATTTTGTTAAGTAAATTTGAACATATGCTTTAGAGTGATCGTGGATGATTTTTCATATCTTAGAATTAATATGTGAAAACTTATGTCGTATATGAAAATAATTTGTTGTGAATAAATAAAGATTTAAACAATCAGCTGATAAAATATAAATTGGGAAATTATTCAAAATAAAAAAAGATAGAAAATTTCAAACAAATTATTATGTTGAATAGATATAAACGTTAATTGTATTACTATAAATTTTATAGCAATATTGTCACGCCCCAGACAGGGACGCGATGGGTATACACTACTAACATACAAGTAAACCAAACAATCTAGACAAATATCAACAAAAACCCAAATGAAACAGAGTCAAATAGCAGCGGAAATAAAATACAAGTACGAGTACAAATTAAAACCCAATAGTAATATCCAAATTACATCTTACAGTCAAGCAATAATCCAAATCTCACCAAGTACACATCTAAACATAACACTAATGTCAAAAGGGTCCTACGCCCTTGCGTTACATCTTAAGAGGAAAGACAGAATAAAATAGTCCAATAACACCAAATAATGTATGAAGGAAACAAATCCAAAGGCGATACACGGAGAGATCACTCTGTAGCTTGTTCGGCGTCATCAATGAAATCTTCATCTGGCCGTTAGAAAAATAGGAGGGGATGAGACAAAAATTCTTAGTGGATGGGGTGAACGTGTGCAAGTGTGGCGATATATATAAATGCAAGAAAACTATTGTATGAAAAATACGTGAGTCATGATACGTGGTTCACACACGGTTCACAAGCGTCATGATATATACTTAAAATAATATACTTATACAATTTTGATAAAAGAGTCCATGATCATACATACACTATGTGATTTAAGCAAGACAAGTAGGATTGCGTGCGGAAACGTAACGCCAACCCATGCAAGACAAGTAGTCACATTTTACATTGATTTGTAAGTATATATATATATATATATATATAGGAGGTTAAAATAAAGATGTGAAATAACATGAAAATATGTATTTTTCAAAATAAATTGAAAGTTGTTTGGAAATGTATTATAGAATAAGGTGAAATATTTATATAAGGATTGGAATGTACTCCTAAATTATCAAGGGTTCGATATTACTAAAGTCATAAATAATCGATCAAGGATTTAATACTTAAGGAGAAAATATGATAGGTCCACTCAAAATAACGCAGGAGTAATCGATGTTGGATGAAATAATTAAATGAGCGCCACATTTTATATATAATAGGTTTTGTGATACTTAGCCCAATAATTCATCACTATGCAACATCATATCTTATGTTGATAAAAGTCATGGCCTCACAAAGCACAATTTCATCGTCCACTACGTTTTGGTCATGTTTGAATTCTTAATAATTGTGAAAATAAGTGTCATACTTTTTTCAAGGTTGTACTAGTAAATTCGGATGTAATGTTTTTGTCAAAGTTGTTCGTATGTGTAAATTAGGAGTGGAAATTTTTGCAAAAGCTGATCACGCAACAAATAAAAATTAACACGTGTAAATAGGACTACTGAGTACAATAATTAAGAAAATAAGAGACAACAAAATATAGTTTTAGCAATATTATTGGTTTTATTGGATTTAATTTGTTGGAGATATTTTTATTTTTTACGGATTCTGTCAAGTATTTTATTTATTCATGTTGTTAAATCAATTTTCAATTTTTTAAAATTTTGTTGTGGGGAATTTTATTGTATTATTTGGATATTTTAATTGTTATTTTGGTTCTTACAAGTGGTATTTTCTAAATCGTGCTATGCACAAACTGTAATTTTTTAAAAAAATAGTAATGCAAAAATTAAAATTCCAATAAATAATTAAAATATAAAAATAATTATTTTAATTATAAATCATAGGATTAATAATTAAAAATAAAAAATTATTATAAATAAAAAAATCCCTTTTAAACAAAAAAATATTTTGTTGTGTGAATGTGAATTGTATCTATTTATAGAACATGTTTATCTATAGGAAAGTAAAAGTTTGAAAAACGTTTTTATTGCCCAAGGTGACTATTTAATATATTGTATTTTAAGTACAATCAATAATAAAGTCATTTCAAATTCTAATACTCTTTAAGGTTTAGAAAGCTAAACAATTGTCAAATTATTGAAGGAATTAAACAAAAGCAATGTTTTATATTTAGCAACACCATTTAGGGGAAAATAAAATATTTCAAAAAAACAAAAACTATTTTATTTTTAAATATATACATATATCAAAAAAAATATCAAACTCACAAATTCATGTCTAATTCCAAATGTTCAACTTTGAAACTTGAATATCAAAATACGTTGATAAATATAGAAGATAATTTCTACTAACATGAAAATTACGTTAATATATATAAAAATAAATTTCTATATATAAAATACTACTATGAATGTGATTTCATATTAGATACATCTTAATTTTCTTCGCATGGCAATATATATAATGCAATGTATAGATATATGTAATATATAATATTTAGATACATATTTTGAGATATTTTTTTAATTAAAATGAGTATTTTTCTAATTTTAAGTACAATTCTAGATAATTATTAAGAAATGTGCTAAGCCCAAATAACAATTAGACATATATCATAAATAGTCAAAATTCATGAATATACAAATGATGTCCAATAGCCCGAATGTATAATTTGAAAGCCCATTGCAAATAATGAGTAAATATTTCTTATATTTTTTATTTTCATTGTAGATATTCAATATGTGTGTCAAATCAAGATCGTATTAATTAGATATATTACACGCCAAAAAATATAAAGACAATAATTAATGCATTACGTATATAAAACTAATTGTACATAATTCTATTTTTTGTATCATTTTAAAAAGTAATTTATTTAAAGAAAGTTGACTACAAAAATAATGAAATCTCAAATCTTTATTACTTCTTATTTTTACAGAGAGTTTTCTTTTTTATAGTAATTTAAAATGGGCGAAAAAAATTTGAGTTAGTATTTTGAAAGACTTCTCTTTATATATACTAGTGTTTTACCGTGCGATGCACGGGATATGTATTTTTCAAACAATATAAAATGTGTTGTGTCGGATCATATTGAATTTGTTGTATCAAACCATATAAATTGGACTTATTAAAGTAGTCTTATGCTGGAAATTATAATCACAAATTTGAAAATTACCTTTACTGAATATAAAAGTATAACTTATATTATTTACGAAATATAAATAGTATTGGATGTATCATTTGTGATATTACTAAGCGAGGGTGTTGGAAATTGAATAAACAATTCTACTTGATGAATCGTTTTTAAAAGTCGCCCTTTCAAATGATGATCAAGATGATGATGATTCTAAAAACACATAGAAAATCCATATTGTATATTGATAAGTAATCTAAAATAATACCATTTGAAATATCACTAAGTGGAGTGGCAGACAATGGAGATACATGCAGATATCTTGATGAGCCATCCAAATCAACTCCTGCAGGCAGTTTTCGATATACCCTTTCAAATAAGGACAATTTTTTTTTTTTTTTTTTTTTTTTTTTTTTTTGTAACAAATCTGATTAAATAAGTAAAAAGAATCAATTTTAATAATTAAATTTACATATCTATATATATATAATAGCATAAGTCCGAAACAATAATTTTCCCGCCTTTTTTACTTCTTATATTAGGAAATAATTAAATGGTAATTATTATAAATGCTTAGATTAGGAAAATATCATAAGAAAATCATTGTAATTACATAAATTAGGAAAATATTTTAAGAAAAATTGTAAATGGTATTCCTAATTTATATGTATATAAATTAGGAAATATCATAAATAATATTTATTTTTGTATGTATAAAAATTAGGAAAAATTTATAAATGGTATTCCTACTTTATAAATGATTATGTTGATTCTATACATCATATCTTCATCAAATATATTATTATTTATTTCAATAGTGTCGTTACTTTTTTGTACAATGTAATATTAATTAATCAAGTTTTAAATATTAATGACTATTCAAATTTTCCTAAATTATTTAATAATAGTTAAAAGCATTTAATTATGATTTTATGTATCTTTTCCCATTGAATTAACAATCGATTTTGTGTTGAGAGAATTTTTGGCGACTTATTATTTATGCAACACCCTCTTATAGTTATACTACTTCAATTGCATTTGAGAGACACTTTGATATTGTTGATCCTAAATTCGAACCATGACCACCAAATATGGCTTCATCTTCATGTTCCCCTCTATTTCCATATTCATCAAATGTCCTCCCAACATCGATGATATTGAACTTGGATTATGCACTAAATAAGAGTTTTTATATAAACTATATTGTAGATATGTATGGATGTTACTTGGTGAGTTTAATAAAAAAAAACATTAGTTTCTTTTTTGAATATTCCGATAGTTTTGTTGTATTTTTTGAGTTGTATTTTGAAATATAATTTTCTTTTATTATTCCCGATACTAACTCTTTGATTATGTGAAACTAATTGCAAATTAAACACGTCAATCACTTCCAAAATTTCTTCTTTTGTGTCGAATAATTTATAGAAATACCGGCTTTTTACGTATTTCTTTTAGTACGGCTTTTTACGTAATTTAGTTAGTGATGGAAAACAAAATTCTTTTGGAATTGAGAAATAGTTAAATAAATACTTAGTGATAAACTGATGCTTACCTTGTCGATGCCCATGAGGATGCTAATTTAAATTAAATACCGACTTGGTGATTAGTTTTATAATTTTGATTATTCCTATTATTTTTGTATATAAATTAGGAAATATCATAAATAATATTTATTTTTGTATGTATAAAAATTAGGAAAAATTTATAAATGGTATTCCTACTTTATAAATGATTATGTTGATTCTATACATCATATCTTCATCAAATATATTATTATTTATTTCAATAGTGTCGTTACTTTTTTGTACAATGTAATATTAATTAATCAAGTTTTAAATATTAATGACTATTCAAATTTTCCTAAATTATTTAATAATAGTTAAAAAGATTTAATTATGATTTTATGTATCTTTTCCCATTGAATTAACAACGATTTTGTGTTCGAGAGAATTTTTGGCGACTTATTATTTATGCAACACCCTCTTATAGTTATACTACTTCAATTGCATTTGAGAGACACTTTGATATTGTTGATCCTAAATTCGAACCATGACCACCAAATATGGCTTCATCTTCATGTTCCCCTCTATTTCCATATTCATCAAATGTCCTCCCAACATCGACAAAGATTGAACTTGGATTATGCACTAAATAAGAGTTTTTATATAAACTATATTGTAGATATGTATGGATGTTACTTGGTGAGTTTAATAAAAAAAAAAAAACATTAGTTTCTTTTGATTATTTCTGATAGTTTTGTTGTATTTTTTTGAGTTGTATTTTGAAATATGATTTTTTTTTATTATTCCTGATACTAACTCTTTGATTATGTGAAACTAATTGCAAATTAAACACGTCAATCACTTCCAAAATTTATTCTTTTGTGTCGAATAATCTATGGAAATACCGGCATTTTACGTATTTCTTTTAGTACGGCTTTTTACGTAATTTAGTTAGTGATGAAAAACAAAATTCTTTTGGAATTGAGAAATAGTTAAATAAATACTTAGTGATAAATCGATGCTTACCTTGTCGATGCCCATGAGGATGCTAATTTAAATTAAATACCGACTTGGTGATTAGTTTTATAATTTTGATTATTCCTATTATTTTTGTAAGGAATTTATTGGAATAACTTATTATATTATTCCATTAGAAATTCATTACAAAGCTTAACTAAATATGTTGTCGTGTCATTATCTCTTGAAATCGTAATTACATTAAATTTTTGTGTCACCGTCTTTCATCCAAATTCGCACGTCATTTTAATGATTTTACACCATTAAATTGTGATTTGCATAATGTGAATAGACTCACTTGGACGGTCAAAATGATCAATCCCTATGTCGCGTTCTTTTTTACGAATGGATGGAGCAAATTCATCCATGATAACATAATTTCGAGATGGTGAAGTGTTGGTTTTCTCTCATCGTGCCTTCCACGTTTTTGATGTGCCAATATTTTCCTATGATGATGCATGTAAGAGAATCAATGTGTACCATACTATAAATAAATTATATTTTTATTTACTTTATAGGAATATTTTATTATTAAAATAAAGTAATAAATATATACCAGCTCATGCTAATAGATAGTTTCAGTATAAACCAATAAAATAAAATAATAATACACGTGAATAATAAAAAAATGATTCATGTGAATAATAAAAAAAATAATACACGTGCAACGCACGCACGGGATTACTAGTGTACTATATGTAATAAGTATTTTATATTCGTCATATTTAAATAAGTTTTCCGGCAAAATAAAATAGTAGAGACTAATACAATTATTTTATTGTTTTTAGTTACAATAAAATAAATTATAAAAGAGTGCAATATTTTATTACCATTTGTAATTGTATTAGAATTTTTCTTAAGAGATCCCAATCCCTAAGATTGAAAATACGACCGTATAATAGAATATTAGAGTTTTTTTTGCAGAAATAGAATATTAGAGTTAACTAAGCTATATGGCAGTAAATTTGAGTAATTTAAATACATTATACATATATCGTCATGCCTAATTAGTGTACCGTAAATCGTTTGTTTTAAATTTTTAAAAACATTGATGTACTTAATTTCTATATGAATTATAACTTACAAAAATATATTTTCCATAAACAATTTTACACCTTTAGTATATGAATTAAAATAATATTGAATATACCATTGGTGATATTACTAAGCGGGTTGTTAAAATACAAAAGGTAATCTGTGACTTTTTTAAACATAACAAAATATTACTTTTTTAGCCTAAAATTATAGCATTTTGAAGACTAACTTATGAAATGATAACACTTTAACTAAAATTAAAAATATTTTATAAAACAAATTATTTAATAATAATATTTGCAAGATATAATAAATTTAGACTGCAAACATATTTCTATATCTTATCAAAGAAATTAAATTAAGTCATTTTTTTATTTTTTTAATGCTAAACAAACACATCATATTACATATTTATCAATTTTTGATTGGATATAAATGTTAATGGACGAAACAATAAAATGTAAGTGTAAAATTTAATAATGCATTTTCAATTAGACTAAAAATTTATGTTCATATTATAATTTATATATTTAAAAAAATTAATTTAGAAGTACAAAAATAGAATTGAAATAAATTTTCTAATTTGTTTCCGATGAATTATCGTATTATTCTGACTTTTTTTTATAAGTAAACATAAAACTCAATAATTTTTTTTTATAAGTAAACGTAAAATTCAATATTAAATAAAAAAACTTTAAATAATAAATACAATTAAAAAATATGGTTTATAAGTAATAAATAATTTTTTATTAACATTTAAGTATTTTTTTTGTTGATTTACATTTTTAACATTTTGTATGTAGTTCTAACTAAACAATTTAAAAAAACGGAAGCTTCCAATTTAAATATAATATAAAATCAGAATCTGAATATAACTAATCGTATACAAAATTAATTAATTAATTCACTAATCTATGTTAAAACGCAATCTTAAAGAAAATTATAAGACAATTGTCTAAAAGACATATTTTTCAAAATTAATCATATTGAAAGGGCGTAGAGAAATACAAAATAAAGGCCCATAATATGTGAAATGCCCAACACATCTCATATCCTCAGATTTAACACGATATTGACACGTGTATAAATCAACGCCTAATGGTCCGAATAATAAATAAAAAGGCAAAATCTGCATTTGGCATTGAGGTAGGATTTCATTTCTCCCGAGCGGTGCCTTTTTGTATCCGCATGTGCTTAGTTTTTCATTTCACTAATCTTCCACCAAATCTCATTTCTGATAGTTATGTTGAATTTATACACAATCGCCACACATAAGTCCTCTCTATTGTAATGGTTATACTTTTCATTTTGAATTCAAAAAAATTCAAATTGAATTCAGAAAAAATCGGCCTACGAAAAAGTTGATTACTCACTTCGCGGACGAACAAATCGGTGAAACTATGTTAAAAACCTATTTGACGACTTTCGAATCCGCCGGTTTGGGTCTTACTCTTCGTTACATCTGAAAGTACTCATCTAAAAAGATAAGTCATTGTCTTTTTTATATTTGTTTATTTCTTGTATTTTATTTCTTTTGTGAATTTTATTTTTTTTTATTTTCTTTCCAGGTATGAGATCTTCGACCCCTGCAATTGCACAAATGATATATCTTTGTAGCAAATCTAAATATAATTATAAGCCGAGATAAGAAACCATCCTATTATTTGATCACATTTTTTAGGGTTTTACGCTTTTCTGTATTTTTTTCGTTTTATGGGTTTACAAACATATCATCATTGTTCAATTTACAACAATATTAATTTATCTTATGCTTATATAATTTAGGGATTTAACATGCAAAACAAAGTATATTGATGGTTCTTATTTTCTGACCATAAAATAAAAACAACTTATTGTTTTTTTAGAGTTTAAGGCAGAAAACTAACAGTAATAATTGAATTTGAAAAAATTGTTGTTTGTTAGTTTGTTGTAAATACCCATATTAACACATCTCAATTTCGAACTTGATGTATATGCTGTGATTCTATTTGTTAATTTTGTTTCATCAGCTTTGTTTTCATTGGATTGATATTTTCCTTTTGCAAATCTGTTTGGAGATAATAAAAAAAAGTAAATTGTAAGGACTGCTGGTTATGTATTTCAGATGATAAGTCAGATATACACTTTTTGTTCAAAAGTTAAATGATCTTTATTATATGTTTTGTCATTTTTTTATGAGTTTTTGCCTTAATGTTCATATTTGATTACCTACGTGTAATGCATTAGAAAAAACTAACTTAATAAAAGCGTTTCCTATTTTTGTCAAAAAAAAAAATCAAAGTGCCTGTAATAAAAGTCAGCTTACTGCCTTATTTAAAGATTACAATCATGTTTAAAAATATCAAATCAAATTAGCAGTTATGGATTTTTACTTAAAAGAAATGAATCAAATTTTTTTAACGTTGTCAATTTGTTGCTTTCTTTAATATCTTTTTCTGCTAAATTTCTGAATAGGTTTTTTTATTTATTGAAAATATATTATCATGCTGATTTTTTAACTTGTTCATGTGAATAATTATTTTGCTAATTTTATCCTAGCATTTTACTTTTTATTCTGCTTAAAATATTTGTACTTATATTATTGTGCTGCACATTGGACTGATTTATTTTATGCTTGAGTTGATTAATGTACAATTTTATTTACATGCATTCATTGAGTTACCTCAAGAGCTAGGACTCAAAACTAAAGCCACTTGACCCCTCACCCTTGTGGATGTGCAAGTCTATAATGATTCATTACGACATATATATAGGCAGGATAAAAGAGTATTTATGGTATTTTAGCAAATCAGATCTCTAAAAAATATTAAGTTGACCTAATTTTGTTTCATATTGAAAATTTATTTGTAAAGTGAATAAGTATGGTATATGCTAAATTACACTGGCATAATTATTCTTATTTATTACAACATAATTTTTTTCCATTAATTTTTAAAGTTGTAAATATGTGAATATTCTAACACTTACAGTAACCTTATGTATCGGCGAAAATTATCTTTTGATACTCCAACATTATTTTTCAGCTTCCAGTCATAAAGATTTTGTGTTATTTTAATTACTCTTTGTACCATATATATATATATATATATATATATATAGGGATAGGATCATGTGAGACCACCCTCCTAGGTTAGTCCATAAGACCAAATCTAAACCATCCAAATAGTAAATCAATGGCCGAGATGCATTACAATCTATACAGGTTTTCGAAAGTAACTATACAATAGAAGGGGTAAAATTGGAATCCATAAAATCAGACATGGTAACCTCCTCCTACATTATAGGAACGTGATCTATTATTGATCACGTCCCCATAAATCACGCAATTCACCATATACAATCAAATGTATGTCTCCTCTCAACGTAAACATTGCATCGCCATTATCAAAACCTCTGTAATCACCATTATCACTCAAAAATCGGCCTCCAATTGATCCACAAAAAATTAAACGCAACGGATTTCTAACAATTTGCAAGGAGTTATCATCCATTTGATTGGAAAGATTTATACAATGGCAAAAAATATTGATTTCAACGCAACTGAAGAATGTCCTCCAGGTAATTTCTAACGAGAAACTTGCTACAATATTCATACGCTTTTGAATCAACAAATTGATTCCTGAATGAAATATATGCACCTCTGTTATTGTTGGTTTGTATGTTTAGTATACAAATATTGTCTATTTAGTGTGTCAATATTGTATATATAGTTTTATATTTTTGTGGATCAACGACTTGTATGAAGATTGCATCTCAATTAATAGTTTGTATGTTTAGTACAGATAGTTTGCCTATTTAGAATATAAGCCTTGCGTATATAGAATTATGTATATGCATACTTACGCCTTATCTGCACATAGTACATTTGTTACCAAATTCATTTACTGTTTATTTAGTATTTACAACATGTATATATTCATTTATTCGTTGTATATTTATAATATAACACTGCATATTTTAAATGCGTCTGTAATTTGTTCAATTAAGAATCTACTCATGCTTATTTCATTGTATGGTACAAATTGTCTGTCATAATAAATTAATCAGTTTGATCCAAAAAAATTGAATATCAACTAAACGTTCTTTGTATACTTATAAATCAAAACGTGCATAAATAGATCGTTAAAAATCGTATATTTTATACAGATTGATTATTGTATTCTAACAAGTCTTTGAGAACAGAGAGGATGCATTTTGTATTATTAGGTAACAACATGTATGAATGAAATTATATAATCGTATGTATAATATATCCATTTTGTATTATTGTGTAATAACTTTTGTAATGTAAAAAAATGTAGGACAACGGCTTGAAATCTCTAGGGATCAACAAAATATTGGATACCAGAGGTGGAACAAGAAAAGATTCCACGAGTGGGAATGCATTTCGCTACGTTGAAAACCGGTGTACAATTTTACCGAAACTATGGAACCATTAAAGCAAGCACAAAACTCAAAAGATGATGTGGAACATGCGGTGAGATCGGAACGCATAACAACAGAACGTGTCCAAACCGCGACACCACACCCTAGTGCAATGTTTCTATTTTTGCAAAAAAACAATGGGTGAAACAGTGTGAAACCTGTTAGTTTATTGTTTAATGATTTTTTTTTTGTAACATTGTGTGAACTATTAATTTATCTTTAATGTTATTTTTTCTCCCTAAACATGTATTGCATATAAAAATTACATTCAACTAAATATGAAAAAAAAACGCTAAGCATACATAATTGTTTTATTATGTATACAATTACACTGTATACTGTAATTTGTACCTTAAGATTCATGCAAATGTTAATCTAGTTATCCAACAAATAATACAATTCAACTAATCCAACAAAATAGACAAATGCAACACATTAAACATACAATTCTACATATCTATTTATACAAGTCCATAAGCACCTAAATACAATTCAAAGTAAAACTAAAACCAAATAAATCACCCATACAACTAAATATACAAATCCACTAAATAAATATGCAATTCAACTTAACTAAGTAAACAAATATATTAATCTACTAATCAAATAATACAATTCATCTAATCCAAAATAAATAAATGATACACATTAAATATACAATTCGACATATCTATTTATACATGTCACCAAAAGAATCGTATATATTTCCACTCGAACTAAAATCAGTGAATCACCCATACAATTAAGTATACAAATCCACCAAATAAAGATACAAACCCACGTAACTAATTAAGCAAATATATTAAACTATTTATACAACAAAAAATACAATTCAACTAACCCAAAAATAAACAAACGGAACCCTTAAATATACAATTCGACATATCTATCTATACAATTTGCTGCATCTATTATACAAATCAAAAAAACAATTTCATCTTCAAAAAAGATCACTCTATATAGAAAAAATTCGGGAAACCGATAGGTATCAGTTTTGAAAAGATACGATTGAAATCTATGGTTTTTTTCCCCCTAAAAATCGGGAAACTGATAAAGGAAGTATTTTGTTTTCCTAATAATTAGCAATTAACGTGATTTACTTAAAAACTGAAAAAATGTAAAAATACAATCATACCCTTATATCCCAAAAATAACTAAAGAGATCTACACCATTAAAAAATTAAATCAAGGGTCTATGCGGTCTTATGGACTAACTGAAGGGATTGGTCTCATTTGAACCAATCCCTATATATATATATATATATATATATATATATATATATATATATATAGGATTTGGTTCAAATGAGACCACCCTCCCTAGGTGAGACAATGTGGACTCATCTTACCCATTGATCTTAAAAAATGAAGGGATGTGATTAATTCAGTTTTTTTAATTATTTCCTAATTTTCGCTGATTTTAAGGGTAAGATTGTAATTTTGTAATTCAAATTAGTGGTCCCAAATAGATTTTATGGGTGAAATTGACACCGCCTAGGATTTTTGTGGCGGATTTTAAGGAACTTGTTTTCTTTCCAAATATTTTTATTTTACAAAGATAGTTATGGTTCTTTTTTTCGCATAATTAGACATCAAATAATGCATATTTAGTTATTTTGTTGGCAATTGTCTTATGAAAACAAGACATGATTGAATATAACGATCGCATATTTAGTTATACTATCGCATAAATAGGTTCAATATAATGTATATTTAGTTATGAAAATGGGATGTTGCTTTTGGAAATTATAAAAATTGGATGTTATATAATGTATTTGCATATTTAGTTATTCCACAATGCATAGATAGTTTCCGGATAATACATAGTTAGTTGATTTTGTTGCATAGTTTATAACGTCTTGCATAGTTGGATATATTGTACTACATATTAGTTTTTTTTACGCGCAGATAGTTTTCGGATAATGCATATTTAGTTGAGTTTTGTTGCATATTTAGTTTTCGAACTCCTTTGTTCGTTATTTCTCCGTAATATTGCACCGATTTTCTTGTTTTTCTCGTAATTTTCATGAACCGTAATTTTTGAGTTCGATCTTCACGATTTTTCTTTATTTGCGTTAATGGAGGAATGTGTGTGTGTGTGTGTGTGTGTGTGAGAGAGAGAGAGAGAGAGAGAGAGAGAGAGAGAGAGAGAGAGAGAGAGAGAGAGAGAGAGAGAGACGTGAGAAATTGGGATTGGGAGATGTATGAGAGAGAAAGAAATTTGATTCCATTTTTTGTAACTAACTTGTTATGTTATTTTACCCTACTACCCTTATATTGATTAAATTAATATTTTAATATATTTTTGATCCATTAATTCATATCCATTGATTAATAGTGGGGGTGGTTGAGATTAGTCCATTGTGTCTCACCTAGAGACATGGTCTCACTTGATCCTCCCCCTATATATATATATATATTTTATAGTTGGCAGACAATTCATGAGTTTTTCTTATCCTCAATACTGGCCAACAATTTATAAGTTTTGACTTATTTTTAGTAATCACTATCAAATTCCTCAAAAAGAAAAAAAAAATAACTATCAAACATGAATTTTTGTTATATTATAATAGCATCGAAAGTTAATATTTGATTAGTGCAAACAGTCGTACTGTACATTATTAGCAATGATACGATTTTAATGTGCAAGATTATATTATTCTTTGCTAACAAATTCCAATTCCTTAAATGGTTTCAAAATCATACCAAATTAGATACAATCGGAGTTAATATGATTTTAATGTGCAAAATTATACCCGTATATACTCTTCTTTATTATTAATTTTTTATTCCTTAAATAGTTTCAAAAAATCCAATTCCTTAAATAGCTTCCGAATCCTACCAAATGTGATATACTGTGCCCGCAATGCAATGAGCTATGGAATTATAAATCCTAATATAGATTGAAAATGTTACCAAAATTTGATAGAACCAGCATTTAAGATTTGACGTTAATTCTGTAAATGATAAAAATACTTTGCCAGCACTACAATGCAATGCAATTTTAATTAAATAAATTGATTATTCATTTTTAGAAAGAGGTGTTTAGGCGGAAAACAAAAATGGAAAAAACTTTGTTTATATATATATACTAGTATTCACCCGTGCGTTGCACGTTTATTTTTATTTTAATATTATGGTTTTATAATATCTATTAACATGAATCGGTATATATTACTTTATTTTAATAGTAATATTCGTATAAGGTTATTAAAAACAAAAATATATCTATCAATTTTATATTTTCAACTATAAACTTAAGTGTCTAATTCAACTCGTTCGTAAATATCCCTCAATTTATGCGTGTCTCTAAATTATTGTTTTATATATATTTTTCTCACACACCTCTCTATAAATAATTATATATAGTATGTGAGACATGTATTTCTATATTGTACTTGTATTGTTGAAAAAATGAACTATTATGTCATTGATATAAATGTTAGTAGTATCAACATAAATTTTACAAAGAATATCATAGTGATCCACTAAAAAACTTACGAACATAAACATGATATAACCGAAATAGTGTATAGAAATAGTACAATTGATATCAATAATCATTCTTTGACATTTATTTTCAATAGATGTATGTAAACCCCGTGAGTTTTCTTATTTTGATCAACAATGAATTGATGTGGATCTCTCTCAAAAAAAAAAAAAAAAAGAATTGATGTGAATCGTTCATCAATCAAAAGAAATGATAGAATACACTGGGAAGTTTGACAACCCAAAAATTTTTAACTGGGAAGTTTATTTTAAAATGTAACATCAATCGATTAATCCTATATAAATGATTATATAATTCACAACAATTTATTTCATGGCATTGGTTGACAATATGATTTTATCATATATTAAGTTAACAACACATTATTTTCGTTACAAAAAATCTTTCTATTGACTTACCAAAGCAAACGACCGTCAATTTTGGATAACTCCAAAACATACATTGATCGCTAGATATTGATTATTTCATCTTCCAATATTAATTTATGGTTAATAAACTATAAAAAATAATAAATACTAATTGATTACAAATACCAATTAGGTAATTATATAATTGATTTTATAGGACATTGTAGTATTGATTGATCATGTCAATTATTTAACTTCAATCTGATTAGTTTTATTAATATCATATCAAGATATGAAAGAGATATGTACAGTTTTCAAACAATTTAATACTTGTTACCATTTTTAGTTTTATAAATATTTTAATTACCTGTTTTTTCTTAATTAAGGTAATATATTGTTGTCCAATCATAAACTTGTGTACCCTTGGAAATTAAAAAAAAACTCCTATTGACAATTATTGTCTTTTTTTTTAAGTTAATATATTTTTCTAATTTGACAAATCTTTAATCATAAGGTACGATTGTCTTAATATTTGTTAAACTTCTTGTCAATTATCATGTTGCGTGTAGCATAGCCAAATACAATTAAAAATATATAAATAGATACTCTCAATTGTTTCACCAAAAGCTTAGATTTAAAATTCTTTCAATCAATGCTTGATGATATATATAGATTAAATAAATACAATAATAAATAATTATTGTATCTATAGTAATGATTACAAATCAATTTATTGATTGTCTAGGACAATTATAAGATTGATTATAGTTGAATTTTCAAATTTCAAAAATACTACAATCATGACCGAAAAGACAATTAGCCAATAAAATATTTATGTTACTAAAGATTATTTTCATTGACTTACCAAATCAAAGAACCGTTAATTTTGGATAACTTCAAAACATGCATTGGTTAGGAGAATATTTGGATTGATTTGTCCAAAATTGTATCTTATTTTATATATTTTTTATTTTTTGTCCTGATTGAGTTGCCTTAGTTATATCATATATATACTAATTTTATTCGATAATAATTAGAGTTGTTAATTATTCTTAATTAAGCAAACTATCATCAAATTTTACACCAACGTTGATCAGTGGACCAATTAGAAGATAATTCATTTTTCTAGACTGAACTTAATTAGTATTTGTTCACACTCCTGAAAATACCAAATTTCAAAAATAAATATAATATATAAATATTGCAACAACAATCGAATCAATATGAAATAAAAATCCAGATATTCCTTCAAAAGCATGATATAAAAATTAAATATCTTATTAATAATAAAATATTTTCGAAATCATCCATAAAAAGTCCATAATCCAAAACCAATTTAAATATAAATAGAAATTGGCAGCAGAAAAAAATAATATTTCAATCAATATATGAAAGAGATATATACAATATTTCCGAGCAATAAATATTTGTTACCATTTTGAGTTTTATAAATCTTTCAATCAATTGTTTTTCTTAAGCTAATATATTATTGTCCAATTATACAATTATACTCCCTTGTGAATGAAAAACAAATGCTCCATTGACCAATTATTGTCTTTTTTTATTAAAAAGTAATACATTATAAATTTGCTAGATTAATAAATCTTTAATCTTAAAGTGCAGTTTCCTCATTTTTTTCTTACACATCTTGTCAATTATCTCGCTCATATATTATTGTCAAATTCGATTAATAAAATATTAATGGATATTGTCTATGAATAAAAGTACAATTAAATACCGCCAATTGTTTTACCAAGGCTCAATTTTAAAAATCCCAATTAAAAGTTTGTTGTATCTATAAGATTGATTAGAAAAAATAGTAAATACTTATTGTATCTATAGGATTAAATATCACCAATTTATTAATTGTATACAACAATTATAATTTTGGCAACCACGTTGCATCAAAATCCTGGATTTCTCTTGCTTTAACCCGACACAATATTGTATTCCATTATGCCTTATAATTGCATCATTTTATTCTTTATGTATACCCTTGATAAAATCATTCCAAAACTTCATAGGTATAGGTTGTTGATAAAAACAAATATTAACAAAAATATATCACCACTAAATAAACATAAAATATCGCGACCTTACACACACACACACACACACACACACACACACACACACACACACATATATATATATATATATATATATATATAAGCCATAGGGGCTGACCATCCAAGTGTATCCATTCACATTATGGATGTCACAATGCCTCGCGAATTTGCATGGAAGACTGACACAAAAATTTAATGTAATTACAATTTGTAATGAATTTCTCGATTGAACAATATAAGAAGCCATTACAATAAGTAGATAGAAGTTCATTACCGAATTAAAACTATAAAACTAATAACAAAAAAAAATATTGCCGAATAAAAATAATTCAATAATTTTGAATCAAAACTATAAAACTAATAATAAAAAAAAATATTTCCGGGGATAGAAATATATATATATGAACAGAAAATATACGTTGACTCAAAATATATTGACAGAAAAATATGTTAGTATGAGGAATAATAAAAAATAAAGAAATCATACATACAACAACTTAAAAAAATACAACAAAACTATGAAGAATAATAAAAAAAGAAACTCACAAAATATTGTCCGTACAAATCTACAATATGGTTTATATAAAAACTTTTGTTTATTGCATAATTCGAGTTCAATATGTAGATGTTTATGGACACTTGCTGAAAATAAAAATAGAGGGGAACGTGAAGATGAAGCCATATTTGGTGGTTATGCTTCGTATTTAGGATCAACAATATCAAAGTGTTTCTCTCATGCAATTTAACTACTATAAATATAAGAGGATTTAACATAAATAATAAGCCAAAAAAAATCGATTTAACACAAAATCAATTATTAATTCAATGGTGAAAGATACATAAAATCATAATTCGTCTATTTTAACTATTATTAGTTATTAAACAATTTAGGAAAGTTTGAATAATCATCAGTATTTAAAACTTAATTAATTAATATTATATTGTATAAAATTGCATCTACACCATTGCAACAAATAAACAATATATTTGATGAAGATATGATGTATAGAATCAACACGTTATTGTAACATATATTTAAGAAGAATCGACAAATACTAATATCAATTATGGTGAAATGTTATTTATAATTTTTAAAATCTATATATTATATATAGGTAGAATTGATACTATAGACTCACTTTTGGTATAAAGTAGGAACACCATTAAATAAAAGTTTCCGATTTTTATACATATAAATAAGAATGTCATTTATGATATTTTCCTAATTTATATACATATAAATTATGAATACCATTTATGATATTTTCCTAATGTATATACATATAAAGTAGGAATATCATTTACAATCTTTTCTTATAATATTTTCCTAATTTATATAATTACAACGATTTTCTTATGATATTTTCCCAATATAAGATTTTATAATAATTACCATTTATAATGTTTACAATTATTTCCTAATATAATAAGCAAAAGAGCGGGAAAATAAAATTTACGGACTTCTCGCTATTAAATATATAGATAGGGGAGGGTTATATAGGACCCCCTTATTATATGAGTACATAAGACCAAATCTCGGTCACATATCTACCTATTTCAATGGTTGTTATTAATTCAGGTTAATGTTAACAAAATAAATGGCAAATTAGTCCACATAAATAATAGGGAAGTTGACTAAATCTAGTAAATCCCATGAAAATAGGGCAGTTACACATAATTTGTGTCATCCTTCATTCAATCCACGTTGTTTAATTGATTTCCAAACAAATTTGATTATATGTTTCATTAACTCAATGTGCTAAATCTAGTAAATTACATGAAATTTCGCCATTCCATTTTTTTTAAAAAATTGCTTTATATGGTCAGAATATTGCTTATATGTGCTTAAATACTTGCTTGCACGTAGGCAAAATGTTGCTTAGTTATTACTGTGTTTTAAAATCTCACATTAATAATAGTTTGCTTGAGAAGAACTATCATATTATGTAAAAAATTAAAAACTTATACTTATATGGACTCTTATGCATTCATTGCCGGTTTTTTCAACCCATAAATTTGCTTGGGTGATGCTAAAATGTTGCTTATGTATGCACGAATACTCGCTTGTATGTATTCAAAATTTTGATTACGTCCCCATTTGTTTTAACTCAGTACTTTCCTTAGCTATGGCTAAACATTTGCTTACATGTGCATAACTATACGCTTATGTATATTCTAAATATTGCTTAATTATTTATTTTATTTGATTCAGTTGGGATTGCACATGTGTCACAACAGCGGATTGAAATAATATCAGATTAATCTCCAAACTGGATACTAGAATATGACGAAAATATAACTCCAAAAGAATGAATGAATTTTGATAATATCGACAACGGATACCATTTTAAAAATAATTCTTAATAAATAAAAAAAGTATGTGTTCAAGAATATGTTGTGATTGCTTATTTGTTTGTTAAATACTGCTTATTCACATATTACAAATTGCGTATGTGTGGTTATTGTAATGCTTATTACTACTATGTACTCAGCTTATTTGTGATTGTTGTAGTGTTTTTCGAGCAAACATTCTTGCAAAATTTGGTTAATGCAGTCCCATATATTCAATTGCTTATTTGTGTGTAAAGTATTGCTTGTGAAAGGATGTTATGGTGCTTAGAAAGCAATTGAATTATGCTTACATTACCATCAAACCATCAAAATAATTGATTACAAAACAATTGAATTCTGCTTACAAAGCAATTGAATTTTGCTTACAAGGCAACTGAATTAAGCTTACAAAACAATTGAATTCGCTTACATTATCTAAGAACCATGAAAATAAATACGACACTAATTAGAAAATATTCCTATATCAACTACGCATGTACGTCAAAACTAATCATATTTAAAATGACTACTAAAAAACTACAATATTCAACATTTTTAATCAAAGTATGAAACAACAACGTTTCGTTGTGATCATAACTTGATTTAGCAAACTCCTTCGCCAGTCCCAAAACCGACTTCCTCTGCTCGTTCATTACATCTTTTGTCATTTCTAATGTAAAAATCTATCAAAAAAAAATACACTAGTCATTTATATAAAATATTTATTAACAAACAAAATATTTATAAGCATAAAAACTAACAAAGCATAAGCATAATATAAGACATGCATAAGCATAAAACAAACTATAGATAAGCATAACTATCAACAACAATAAGTAGTTGAAAACATCAATAAGCAATCCCCCCCAACCTTAGAAAAAACATGGCAATACTAATTACCCCTAATTTGAGAGCATAATATAAAATATAGATAAACATAATATAGAACATACATAAGCATAATTATCAAGCAACAATAAGCGGTTGAAAGCCTCGTTAATTAAGCACCAAAGACATATAATTAAGTGGTAATTAATCGATGATTCATGAAATTGAAAAAATGAAAAATAAATATTAATTACTTGGAATTTACACATATAGAAGCCGTCACCAAACAGTCTCGTAACCCGAACGGTTTTGATTTAATGGATTTGTAGGCTGAAAAGCCACGCTACCGTTAACGGCAGCTCTGATTCTATCAGACCTCAACAAACAAAACCACCAGGCAACGATTGCGCCCCAGTCGTGCCCCACCAGAAACACCTGCCCCAATCCTAGAGTCGAAGCGTCGATGTCGGTGTCTCCATAGCCACGGAGGTCGGGGGTGATGGTGCGGTAGCCCTTGGCGGAGAGGTCAAGCATCTGGTGGTTTGCAGAGAGAACACGACGGGGAGGTGAAGCGTCTGGTGGTTTACAGAGAGCTCCGGAAATCCATGGAGGAAGAGGATGGCCTTTTCTCACGGTAGGATGAATTTGGGGATGTTTTGCAGAGAGAACACTTGGGAGGAAAAGATATGCAAGATATTAGTGATTCTTAAATTTGATAAACACGTCTCCTTAACCGTTCCTAATTTCTAGCCCACTACCATAAATAAATTCCCTTCCAAAAATTGGTATTAATTAAAATTACCAAAAAGTCCTTATTTTTATAAAGTTATCTATTAAAAAATAGTAAAATTTATTTAATCTCAACCGTTTAAAAATTAAATCAATGCCTCAGATTTGGTCTCGTGTACTCACCTAAGATATGTGGACTCACTAGATCCAAATCCTATATATATATAAATGTGAAATAAAAGAAATAAAAGAATCCCTTATAAACATGTGAGCCATGATCACAATCAAAGTGGCAAACTTCATAATAATGGATCCAAGTATCATTAGTTCAAGTGTTATGATCAAGCTTTTATGTGTTTGTTTATTAAATTTAAAATAAAAATAAAAATCCAATTCGAATAATTATGAACTCATATACACTATGATGATGGAAATCATAAAAGTAGAACTAAAAATACATACTGATCTTTGATTTCTCACTCAAAGGAGCACCATGTGTTTGATACATGTTTTTATCTTAATTTTGATGATTTTATTTTATCACCAAAACAATGTTTTTAAAGGTTGTCCAAATACTCCTAAATGATTTAAAATGGTTTTAATATTTTCCGGAGTATTTCCTCAAGTTTATTTTTGATAATAATGGACAACACTTTTAATGATTTTATATCAATGGGTTCTTACTCCTAACAAGATTTCCAAATGTTGTCTAAATACTCCCGATTGGTTTAAAATGTTTTTACCGAATTTTCTGAGTATTTCTTGAGTTTTATTTTTGACAAAAATTGGACAACATTTGCCTCGTGGTCGACCGGTCGCCCTATAGGGCAACCCGACCGAAGATGTTTTTAGAAACAGAAAATGAGACGGAGGTAAAACAGCAGCCGACCGGTCGCTGGCGTCGGCCGACCGGTCGATGGTCGCCAGTGGTCGACCGCACTGCATGTTTCGTTTTGAAATAGAACAAAACCTCTTCGTTTTTTGAATTAGGGGGACCGGTTGAGACAGGGTCGACCGGTCGAAGCCTATGTCGGACCGGTCGCCTGTTGAAATTTTCAAAGTGTTCTTATTTCTCTTATTTCGTGCACCGGTCGCCCTGTGTATGACTTAAAAAAATATGACCGTTTGACACAGACACATTTCCATAAATTGTGGGATTGATTTCTAACAACTATATTCTTGATTTTAATTGTATTTTTCTGTAGAGATTTTCAATCCCCAAGAGGAGCCTATGCTTGATCAATCATCTCCTATAAATAGAGGAAGTTTTGGAGCAACCAACACAACAATTGAGATACAACACAACAAGATACACTTCAAGCATATACTTGGTCTTTCATTGTTATTATTCTTGTTGTAAATTTGCCTAGCTTATCACTTTCACATCTTTGAGGTCTAGGCTATTTTTGATTACACTTCGCACTCAAATTGTAATATTCATTATTGAGTTGTAATCTTGATTTTTGGTTATCATTCAAACACAAGATATCCTTGTGAGTGTTCTTGTGGTAAGAACACACTTGGATGATCTAGGTGATAGGTGCAAGAAGATTGTGGTGATCTTCTTATTGAGGTGTTGAAGAATTTGGTATTCTTCAAGGTTGAAGATTGTGGTAATCTTCACAAGGTGTCGTTGAAGGAAGATTGTGGTAATCTTGGAAGGGAGATTGTGGTAATCTCCAAAAGTGGTGTTGAAGAAGAGTGTGGTGCTCTTCAAGGTGTTGTAAGTTGAATTTGTATTAATTTTAGTAATTAATAAAATTCTTTTTTTCTTTCTTAAATCCATCCCGGATATCTTTGGGGTGGTAGAGGATTAGGCCCTAGGTGGGTTGAACCTCTTTAAATCGACGTGTGTTGCTTACATTCCGCACCTTTATTATTTTGTTTGAGCATTCGATTATAAAAAAGGGTGAAATCGAAAAGATGGAGATAATCTATTCACCCCCTCTAGATTATCGTAGCCGCTGACTTACAAGTGGTATCAAAGCCAAACTCTTTGGCAAGCTCGTTTCACATCGCGAGTGAAGAGAAACGATCGTCGGCTACTAACGAAGCTCATCTATCCCCGCACCTCCACCACCAAGCCACCACTATTTGATTCCAAAAATTTTAATTTTTGGAAAGAAAGAATGGAATGCTATCTACAAGGTTGCGGGTTCGACATTTGGAACACCGTCATTAATGGAGAATCCATTCCGACGAAAGATACACCACACACCTCAAAAGGCTTCAAAAAGCTCAATGATGAAGAGAAGAAAATCATCTCCTTAAACGGTAAATCTCTCAATATTTTGTATTGTTCATTTACTAATTTGGAATATGAACATATTGTAGGAATAAAATCGGCACATGAAGTATGGCAAAATTAGAAGCCATCTATGGAGTAGTTGCAAATGAAAGGAGTCAAACAAAAGCATCTACTTCTCAAGGTCATACAAGCTCAAATCTAAGGAACAAGCCTCCTACAACTTCCAACTATGAAGAAGTTGAATATTGTTTTATGGGCATCAAAGAAGAAAATGAGGTTTGTCTTAAACCCTCTACTTCCTATGATATTGTCATTCAAAATGATTATAGTGATTTGCAAAATGATTATGATGAACTTCAAAATGAATTCCAAAGCTTACTTGTTAAATACAAAAATTTGAAAAAGAAATTCAATATTTTGAAAAATGATAAGGATAGTTTACTTACTTCCTATGAATCACTATCATGTGCTCACACCACCACACTTGACAAGGTTAGAAACCTTGAAAAAGAAAATAGTACTCTTGTTGAGAATATTAATTGCATGAAAAATGATTTATCTAAATCCAACTTGAGTACCGATAAAATGAACAAGATTGTTGATTGTTCGATACTAGAACTTGATCATAAGACTAAGGGTGTCAATCACATAAAAAAGAATCAAGTCTCTAAGCATGTTGGTCATTATGCTCCTAGAATTATTACATGTTTCTATTGCGGTAAAAATGGTCATACGGCTAATTTTTGTCGAGCTAGAAATAGCTCTAATTATTGTTGGAGACCTAAAAGTCTCAAGACTAATCCCAAAGGACCCAAACACATGAGGGTACCACAAAATAATGTCATATTAGGTACCGTGAAATAATGATCGAAAAAATTCATACCGCAAGAAGACATCAAATGACCGTTTCATTTGATCAAAGAAGGAGAAACTATTCTCAACAAAGCCAATTTCCAAAAGGAGGATATAATCAAAATTGGGAAGAACATAGTCCTTGGAAATGGCAAAGACATCATCAAGATAATTTCCAAAGAAGAAGAGATCATCAACAACGGAAGGTAACAAACCTTGGAAATAGAGTAATCAAAGAAGTCATCATCAACAAAGTGACTTCTCAATGGGAATATATCATCAACAATGGGAAAGACACAACCCATGGAAACGGCGTAATTGGTAAACCGTATCTCCCCATTCATATATGCATTTTATTTTAATTCTATGCATGTTTTTTTATATTGTGTCTTAATTGCAAAATGAGTCTTCAAGTATTTATTTTTAATATTTGTGAGTTTCAAAATTTTTAAAAGAAGACCTTGCATGATTTTCTAAAACTTTTGAGCATTTAATTAGACTTATGTGGCTTATTATCTCTTATGTAATCTTATAGCATAAGCTCTTTTTGATATCTCCTATTACTTTCCTACACTTGTATTTTCTATGCAAATTTTGTCTAAGAATTGTGTAGGATACATATCTCATACTCATTGGCTATTACGTCATCAAGTTTCTTAAACTATCGAGGTATGTCTACTCGTATTTCTCTTTAAACTCGATATTATGCTTATGCACATATCTTTCAAGATATTTCATTTTAACCCCTTAAGTGCCTCTAAATGATCTTGCAAATATTTTCTTTAAAACGACACTACTTGTTAAGTCTCGATTTTATCGAATATATGTTTTCCGAAACCCATATTTGTTGGATATAGTCCAAAATTATCTTTTTGCAAAGTTTTAAAACTTTTGGGGTGAAAAATAGAGTTTTGGAAAACTGGGAAAAGGAAAAATTACCGGGACGGTCAAGCGGGGGTGACCGGTCGCCGCCACGTCGGCCGTGGCCGCCAGACCTATTTTACAACATATTATCGTCTGTCTTGATTCTCAAAACAGACGCAAAAATCCTCAAACCCTTAGCAACGATTTTCTCATCCCCTTTTCTCTAGAATCTTCAATTCTTCATCATTTTTCACGATTCTTGTTGCTAATCTTCTTATTTTCACAAGAATCTTACATATATGGCTCCCCAAAGAATTCCACCGATCGAAATCCCATCTCCAAGCGTAGAAGGGGCGGAGAGGGTTCGTCGAGAAATCGGCAAGAGGAAGCCGAACAAAGGGATATTCGAGCCGCTCAAAGAAACATGGCTCAAGAAGGTGATGATGTTCAAAATCCCATTCTCTCTCGGACCCAAATTACCGAGCTACGCGGAACAATTTCGCTCCAAAATTGCCGTTGGGCGAAAGGTAAAAATCCTTTGTTACTCAAGTTTCCTAATTCCCACAATGTTCTTAATTTCATCAATAAATATGCGGAATGGTATTATGAGGATTCGGGAATGGGAGGAAAATCTATTGCTCGGACTAAAATGTGTCGTTTTAGTTCATTTACAAATGAGTATCCTACTATAAGAGGATTTTTGAGGAGCAAGGTTGGATGTATTTATGGGAATATGCTTATGTTTTGTATGATGATGATATTATCCAACTCTTTTATGCCAATATGTGGGTCGAATATGATGTTGAAAGGAAGCCTATAGCCGTAAATTCACTTATAAGGGGTCGTCATTTTAGATGGACTCCCAATGATATTTGAAGCTTTTACGTGTTAGAGAAGGTGGTTGGGATTATTTCTCTTGTGGGACTTGGAATGATGAAATGTTGGGGGTGTCAATGAAAGAAGTGAAGACGTATTTGGGAGTATGGCCAAAGTATTCTTTGTTGGCAATGACACTTGAGCATCGTATTTTGTCGGTCATTGTCTCATATTGCATTTGTTGTAAGTCGGGAAAGATGCCTAGCAACATGGATTACTTTTTGACTTATAAGATTGCTAGGAGGGAACCACTTAACTTTGGTGCCATACTTATTCAATGTCTAATCGAGTCCATCACTCAAAGTAATAAGAAGTTGGTTATGGGAAATTGGATTTGTAAACTTCTTATTCAATCGGGATTACCTTCGTCGGAGTGTAACTCGGAAGTATTTTAAAATGACTTCGACATTGATAACATCTCCCAAATGGTCACGATGCGCAAGAATATGGACATCCGACCAACCAAAATGGCTAGAGGAAGAGGTCAAGAGTCCCCCGATCCTAATGACTACTTTGATGATGTCGAGGCCGCAAGATTGGCGGAAGAAGGCGAACCGAGCAATCCGGGAGGGTAATACCAGTGCTCAACCGCCAGGAGGTATACTCAAGCTGAATTTGATGAGATGAGGGCTTTTCATGAGACGAGGTATGAGGCTTTGGAGCAAAAGACCTCCAAAATGCAAAAGTCTATCGGGAAGTTGAAGAAATTCATCAAGGACGTTATTCCGGATCTTGCTTCTCCTCGGATGAGGAATGATGTCCCCACCCCCTTTACTTTCTAGCATTTTCATTAATGATGCTTTGTATTTTTATGAACCTTTGTAAAACTCATTTGTACTAATGATATTTGCTTGTTTTTCTTAAAAGGGTTAAAATTGCAAGTTGATAATTACTTGTGGATGATCATGATTTTGATAGAGTATTTGATGGTAAAAATACTCTAATTTAAGCATTGTTTGATAATTGGTATGAAGTACTTGATGGTAAAAGTGCTTTTTTTGATACTTTGATCATTATGCTTAGTTGGATATGTTGGGACATTTGATATATCATACATGTATTGTTTAAGGCATGACTTATTACTTGATAGATGTTTCTAATTTTTGGCATTTGTAATGCCTTGATCATTCTTAGCTTATCTCATTTGGGTTGAACCTCGAGAATCTACTTTGAGCTTCTTATTTGATGAACAAATGTTGCATATGTTGCATATGATCTTATTGAGCTTTGGAATGAGGTTGATTGATGATATGAAAATTTTTGGCTTGAAACTTTTACAAGGACTATATACAACCTCTTTTATTTTTTACGCACCCAAGGTGTTTGATGAAATGTCGCAATGAAACTTTCAACTTCTACATGATTCTCTTGCTTCAAAATATCTTAAAATCTTTTGAAATCATGTTTTTAGCTAACAAATGAGCTTATGGATCTCTTATGTTACAATTCTCCGATTCTCCTTGGACTTTATGTATAATTTGCTCGATGGTTGATAAACCGTCTCGTTTGCGCACTTTGATATATTTGTATAATGTTTTTATCATCCTAACATTCTTTTGATGATTCCAAAGGGGAAACAGGATATTGGCTCATTAGCTCAAAGAAGCTAATAAAAGCTTGTCATAAAAGCTATAAGCTATGGCTCATAAAAGCCATAAGTTGTGATTTGTTTTTAGTCCAATTGTTGCTTGATGGACTTATATAATTGTTTAATGATGTTTTGTGACAGGGGGAGCTTATAAGCTCTTGAACAAATTGTAAAAGCTAAAGCTTTTAGCTTATGGAAAATTGCTTTTACATTATTCTTGATATGCTTGTTGATAGGGGGAGCTTGTGCTTATTATTGAAAATATTTACTCCCTACTTGGTTGCTTTAATATTTTGGAAATTTTGGTTGCTTCCAAACGGTCAAATGTTTTTACCGGAAAATCATTTCTAAAATCGCTCTCTTAGTTGGTGTAAAAATTGTTTTGGTTTGTAATCATCAAAAAGGGGGAGATTGTTTGATACATGTTTTTATCTTAATTTTGATGATTTTATTTTATCACCAAAACAATGTTTTTAAAGGTTGTCCAAATACTCCTAAATGATTTAAAATGGTTTTAATATTTTCCGGAGTATTTCCTCAAGTTTATTTTTGATAATAATGGACAACACTTTTAATGATTTTATATCAATGGGTTCTTACTCCTATAACAAGATTTCCAAATGTTGTCTAAATACTCCCGATTGGTTTAAAATGTTTTTACTGAATTTTCGGAGTATTTCTTGAGTTTTATTTTTGACAAAAATTGGACAACATTTCTGTCTCGTGGTCGACCGGTCGCCCTATAGGGCAACCCGTACCTGAAGATGTTTTTAGAAACAGAAAATGAGACGGAGGTAAAAACAGGCAGGTCGACCGGTCGCCCAGTGGTCGACCGGTACCTGCATGTTTCGTTTTGAAACAGAACAAAACCTCTTCGTTTTTTGAATTAGGGGGACCGGTTGAGACAGGGGTCGACCGGTCGAAGCCTATGTCGACCGGTCGCCCTGTTGAAATTTTCAAAGTGTTCTTATTTCTCTTATTTCTGTGCGACCGGTCGCCCTGTGTATTGACAGCAAAAATATGACCGTTTGACAGCAGACACATTTCCTTAAATTGTGGGATTGATTTCTAACAGCTATATTCTTGATTTTAATTGTATTTTTCTGTAGATTTTCAATCCCCAAGAGGAGCCTATGCTTGATCAATCATCTCCTATAAATAGAGGAAGTTTTGGAGCAACCAACACAACAATTGAGATACAACACAACAAGATACACTTCAAGCATATACTTGGTCTTTCATTGTTATTATTCTTGTTGTAAATTTGCCTAGCTTATCACTTTCACATCTTTGAGGTCTAGGCTATTCTTGATTACACTTCGCACTCAAATTGTAATATTCATTATTGAGTTGTAATCTTGATTTTTGGTTATCATTCAAACACAAGATATCCTTGTGAGTGTTCTTGTGGTAAGAACACACTTGGATGATCTAGGTGATAGGTGCAAGAAGATTGTGGTGATCTTCTTATTGAGGTGTTGAAGAATTTGGTATTCTTCAAGGTTGAAGATTGTGGTAATCTTCACAAGGTGCCGTTGAAGGAAGATTGTGGTAATCTTGGAAGGGAGATTGTGGTAATCTCCAAAAGTGGTGTTGAAGAAGAGTGTGGTGCTCTTCAAGGTGTTGTAAGTTGAATTTGTATTAATTTTGGTAATTAATAAAATTCTTTTTCTTTTTTAAATCCATCCCGGATATATTGGGGTGGTAGAGGATTAGGCCCTAGGTGGGTTGAACCTCTTTAAATCGGCGTGTGTTGCTTACATTCCGCACCTTTATTATTTTGTTTGAGCATTCGATTATATAAAAAGGGTGAAATCGAAAAGATGGAGATAATCTATTCACCCCGTCTAGATTATCGTAGCCGCTGACTTACACCATGCCCCGGAACCACTAGCCTCGTAATCTTGAACCTACAAAACAAAAATACGAGAAAAATGAAACTACCCATACATTGTTTGATAAATGGTTTTATCATGATTTTGATGATTTTGTTTTTACTCCAAAACAATGTTTTTAAAGGTTGTCCAAATACTCCTAAATGATTTAAAATTGTTTTAATATTTTCCGGAGTATTTCTTCAAGTTTATTTTCGACAAAATTGGACAACGCTTTAAATGATTTTGTGTTAATTGTTTTTTACACTAAAACTATGTTTTAAATGTTGTCCAAATACTCTCAAATGATTTAAAATATTTTTACTAATTTTTTGGAGTATTTCTTGAAGTTTATTTTTAACAAAAATCGGACAACATTTCATTTCGGAGGTCGACCGGTCGACCAAGAAGGCGACCGGTACCTGGGGACATTACAGAACACTCTGTAATGCAATTTTTAAGAGGGGTGACCGGTCCACACGAGGGCCGACCGGTCGCACCCCCCAGGACCGGTCCCCCTATGTGAGTTTTGCTGTGTTCTTTTCAAACTCTATTTCTGCGCGACCGGTCGCCGCCCATGTTTTGACAAAGAAAATTCTAACAACAGCAAACAGACAACTTTTCCCTAAATTATGGGGTTGATTTCTAACAACTATAATCTTGATTTTAATTGCAATTTTTTTGTAGAAATCAGTTCCCAAGAGGAGCCTATCAATGATCAATCATCTCCTATAAATAGAAGAAGATTTGAAGCACAACAAGTTGAGAGAATACTACAACACAACAAGATACACTCAAGCAACCATATATGTTCTTCATTATTATTATTCTTGTTGTAATAGCCTAAGGTCTTTCACTTTCACATCTTGAGGTCTATGCTTATTTCTTGATTATACTTGCACTCAAATTGTATTATTCATTATCGAGTTGTAATCTTGAATTTGGGTTATCATTCAACACAAGATATCCTTGTGAGTGTTCTTGTGGTAAAAACACACTTGGATGATCTATGTGATAGGTGCAAGAAGACTGTGGTGATCTTCTTATTAAGGTATTGAAGAATTTGGTATTCTTCAAGGTTGAAGATTGTGGTAATCTTCACAAGGTGCCGTTGGAAATTGTGGTAATCTTCAAGAGAGATTGTGGTAATCTCAAAGGTGGTGTTGAAGAAGAGCGTGATGCTCTTCAAGGTGATGTTGTAAGGTGTTGTACTAATTTTGGTAATTAATAAAATCTTTTTTCTTTTTGAAATCCATCCCGGATATACTAGGGTGGTAGAGGGATTAGGCCCTAGGTGGGTTGAACCTCTATAAATCGATGCGTGTTGTTTACTTCCCGCACTTTTATTATTGTCTTGGCTTGTTTGATTCGAAAAAGAGGGCGTAATCGAGAAAATGGAGATAATCTATTCACCCCCTCTAGATTATCGTAGCCGCTTGGACTTACAAGTGGTATCAAAGCCAAACTCTTTGGCAAGCTCGTTCCACATCGTGAGTAAAGAGGAACGATCACCGGCTACAATGAAGTTTACTATACCGGCGCCTCCACCACCAAGCCACCACTATTCGATTCCAAAAATTACACATTTTGGAAAGAAAGAATGGAATGCTATCTACAAAGTTGCGGGTTCGATATTTGGAACACGGTCATTAATGAAGAATCCATTCCGATGATAAATTCCCTTTACACCTCCAAAGCCTACAAGGAGCTCAATGACGAACAGAAGAAAATCATCTCCTTAAATGGTAAAGCTCTTAACATTTTGTATTGTTCACTTACCTCTTTGGAGTTTGATCATATTGTAGGAATAAAATCGGCACATGGAGTATGGAGTAAATTGGAAGAAGTATATGCAAATGAAAGGAGTCATACAAAAGCATCTACTTCTCAAATTGGTACAACCTCAAACCCAACAACATGGGATGAGCTTCCAACAACCTCTAACGATGATGTATATGAATGATGTCTTATGGGCTTCGAAGAAGAACATGAGGTAAGTTCTAAACCTTCAACTTCTTATGATGATGAATTACAAAATGAGTATAGTGATTTGCAAAATGATTATGATGAGCTTCAAAATGAATTCCAAAGCTTACTTGTTAAATACAAAAATTTGAAAAAGGAATTCAATGTTTTGAAAAATGAAAATGATAGCTTATTTACTTCCCATGAATCACTATCATGTGCTCACACCACCACACTTGACAAGGTTAGAAACCTTGAAAAAGAAAATAGTACTCTTGTTGAGGATATTAATTGCATGAAAAAGGATTTATCAAAATCCAACTTGAGTACCAATATTGTTGATGTTCATAGTTGTGATAAATTGAAACAAGGACTTGATCATAAGCCTAATGTTGTTAATCATATGAAAAATAGTCAAGTCTCTAAGCATGTTGGTCATTACACTTCTAGAATTATTACATGCTTCTATTGTGGTAAAAAGGGTCATACGGTAAATACTTGTCGGGCTAGAAATAGCTCCAATTATTATTGGAGACCTAAAAGTCTCAAAGCTAATCCCAAAGGACCCAGACATTTGAGGGTACCACAAAGCAATGTCATATTAGGTACCCGGCGGAATAAAAATCAAGGAAAATTCATACCGCCTAGAAGACATCAAATGACCGTCTCATTTGATCAAAGGAGAAGACATCACCACAATGAAATTCTAAGAGAAAGATATTATCAACAATGGGAAGGATATAATCCTTGGAGATGGAGCAATTGGAGAAGCTATCATCCACAAGATGATTTTCAAAGGGGAAGATATCATCAACAATGGGAACGACACAACCCATGGAAATGGCGTAATTGGTAAACCGTATCTCCCTATTTAAATATGCATTTTTAGTTTGTTAATTATGCATGTTTTTATTTGTGTCTTAATTACAATATGAGTTCTCCAATATTTTTAAAATTAAGGTCTTCAATATATATTTGCGTTTTTAAAATTCTTTGAAAAAGAAGACCTTGCATGACGTTTTTAAACTCTTGTGATATATCTTATTGTTTTTAGCCTACACTTGTATCATATTCGTTTTGTGCTATACTTGTTTAAGATATGTGTAGGATATATATTTCCTCATCCTCTTCAAGAGATGCTTAAACTATCGAGGTACGCTCATCATTGTATTCATATTATAAACTCGATATATTTTTACCATATGCCTATGTGCTTGCTTTTTAAGATATTTCATAGTGTTTCATACAAGTGCCATTTAGAGGTTTTTTCAATTTTTGATAGGCACTATTCAATAAAGCTTGTTTTATCCGAGACTTGTAAAGGATTATATTTGTTTTGATAAAACATTTGATCTTCGTCCTTATCTCAAAATTATGCATTTGATTGCTCATATTTATTCTTATCAAAACTATTGTTCAAATGCTTCTTTTAAATAAGGTCTCAACTATATGCTCTCGGATTTTCAAATTTCAAAAGAGACCTTATATAGCCTTCTACAAGCTTATTTGACTTACATGTCTTATTGAACTCTTGGTGATTTGTTTGAAAGCATAGTACGTGCTACTTGTTATGGTATCTCAATCATTCGATATTACTATGTTCTTGTGCAAAGATATCTTGTTGAGATTTTGCAGAATTTTTTTCTTTATATTTTGGAACAAGTTTGATGACCAAAGGAAGGTTAGTAGCTCAATAGTAATGTCAAGAAGAAGGTATTGATTTTGATGATACATTTGCACTCATAGCACATTTAGAAGTTATTTGCATTTTACTTGCCCATTCTTGTTTTTAGAAAATTTCAAGCTTTACCAAATGGATGTTAAATCCAATTTTCTAAATGGTTTTATTCAAATAGAAGTCTATGTAAAACAACCGGGGTTTAAAATTTTTCTAGGCCATATAATTTTTATAGAAGGTCTTGTATGGTTTAAAACAAGTACCCCGTGTATGGTATGATAGACTTAGCTAATTTTTTTGCTAAATGGTCTTACAAAAGGTAAAGTTGAAACTAATTTTTTTAAGGGCAAGATTATTTATTTGTACAAATTTATGACATCATTTATGGTGCTACTAATGAAGTTTTGTACAAGATATTCTCTAAGTTGTTGCAAGGTAAATTCAAGATGATCATGATGGGGGAGCTCAATTTCTTCATTGGAATTCAAGTTCAACAATGCCAAGAAGGTGGTTATATTCCACACTCAAAGTATACAAAAGAAGAAGCGAGACATTGAAGAAGAAAGAATCATCTCAACCTCTATGGCTATCAATGTAAAGATTGACAAAGGTTGAAAAAGGCATGTTGATTGACAAACATATTCGAGGTATGTTCACTAACTTTTCTTTTTCCCTTAGACTCGACATTTTCTATGCCTTATGTCTATATGCTCGACTTCAAAACTATCCCAACGAATCTCATTAAAGTGCCGTTAAAAGAAAATTTTCAAATATTTGGAAGGCAGTTCTTATTATGACTTGTTGTATCCAAAGTTTTTAAAAAGTTCTTATTTTTCGGGATAACAAGTCCGGTATATATTATATGGATATTCATATTCAAACTAAAAAGGACCGTTTCTAAAACGAAAAATTGAGATGTGTTTAAATCCGTCTCAAGGATAACTCGCGGATTTTTTAATCGTTAACCGCCGAGTCTTTTACCTCTTTTCGAGCTTGATTAAGACATAATGCATATTGAATGAAGTCTATGATTGCATTTTGCACGTTGTTAAAACTTAGGGGCAAAAAATCGGATTTTTGGATAAAATTTCGGATCTTCAAAACAGAGGACCGAACTGGTGGTGCCAGGTCTGGGGTCCACTTGGTCACCCACCGGCTCGGCCGACCGGCCGCCCATGCCCATGACCGTCGCCGCCCATTGTGTAATTTTGTTTAAATCGTCTCTGTTTCTTATTTTTCGCCATTTTGGCTCATTTCACTCTATTTTCGTCCCCTTTGCAAATTTCACACACAATTCACTTCAAATGTATTTTGTTGCATAATTTACATATTTTGGGGATTATCTAGCTCGTCTATCATCATTATTATTCATCCTCACCGATTAAATGGTAAGAATTCTACTCCCTTATCTCAATTGGGTTGATGTCACGCCCCAGACGGGGACGCGACGATGATCCACAACTTAAATACAAATAAACCAAACAGTCTAGATGAATATCAAGGAAAACCCAATGAAACAGAGTCAAATAGCAGCGGAAATAAAGAACAAGTACGAGTTACAACTTATAGTCCAACAAACATCCAAATTACATCCCCGAAATCAACTAAAGATAACAACTTAATAGTCAAAGGGTCCTACGCCCTTCTGTTACAGACCGGAATGAAAAGAGAATAAAAGAGTCCAACAGGAAATACAAGAAATAAGTCCAACAACATCAACAACAATAGATAGTAAGTCCAACAAGCGGAGCACAGGAGCTCAGTCCGTGGTAGGTTCAACATCTTCATCAAAGTCCTCATCTAAAGGTTAGAAAACTAGGAGGGGGTGAGACAGAAATCTCAGTGGATGGGGTGATCGTGTGCAAGTGTGGCGATATATAGTTAATGCGAGAAAATAGTTGTATGAAAACGCGTGAGATATGATGCATGAATTCACACACAGTCCACAAGCGTCGTGATAAAATATTTAAGTAATATACTTATACAGTTTAAGAAAACAGTTCGTGGTCACTCAAACACTATGTCATTCAGGCAAGACAGGTAGGATTGCGTACGGAATGTAACGCCAATCCTATGCAAGATAATTAATGGTTGCGTACGGATTTGTAGCGCCAACCAATGCAATACAAGTAGCGGTTGCGTACGGATTTGTAGCGCCAACCAAATGGGTTCGATTAACTCTGGAATCGTGTGGATCAGATAGTGATTCCTTCGTTCTTCCTTGTAACTCCCCGAGCAAGATGGTCCAAGACCTGTCACCTTATCGCTCCATAGGCAAAGACAAAATCCACAGTGGAGCTAGCAAGGCTCGGATTTGTCATAATCATGATTATACCTCAAGTACTACAACCCGCTTCCCTTGGACAAACTCCGTCCCTCAGTTGCGGGATTAGGACGATGGGACTGGAAGAGTGGAATAGCAGCCGAGCTGCCCGATTCCATCCCCGACGTATCCATTCTGACTGTGAGCTCGACACACCAAGTTAACTCAGACAGGAAAGTAAATACAAGTTCAGGTAGTCAACCAGGCAGTCGAGTATTATTGATCCAGGGAAGCAGTTCAGGAAAATTTTTGAAAATCGCGAGTGACAATTATGGCGTTGGTGGAGTTATTGGATGAAGATGATTATTGGAAGGATAAGCAATCTTAGATATCTTAAAAGATAAGGTGGGACATAAGTCCCGTTATAGATTCAAAATCGCAAGACGAGGAAGTCGCCCCGCGATCGGGTATTAATCGGTCAAGGTGATTCGATAAGTCGAGGGTTTTTTGAGAAAATAAAATATTTTAGTTAATAATTAATGTCAGAGGGTCCAGGGCTGTCTTAGTAAAAGGAAAATAATTTGAGTTAGGTCCTCGATAAAAAGAAAATTTACAATTAGCCCCATTTTGTAAAAACCAATACTTTTGGGGTTAAAAATTGAATAAATAAATATCCCGACCTTGAAAAATTATGAGGTCAGTTCTAAATTCTCTAAATTATTCAGAGATTCAGGTTTTTAAAGTTTTCAGGTCGAGTTTTTATAAAATTCTCACATTGGCCCCAAATTTGTTAAAATTGTCATTTCGGGCCCTAAGTTTAAAATAATTGGAACTCACATACCGGAAGGACTTTTAATGTGATTATAGTTGGAAAATGTCACTAAGGTTAGTAGGATATTGGGACAAAAATAGTTTTAAAAATAAATAAGTATAGGTCCCTTAACTTTTGAAAATCTCATTTTTGTCCCATTTTGAAATAATTGCCTTTAAGGCTTTTAGGGGTCCAATTGTTATGAAATTTGAACCTTGGGTCCAAAATATAATTAAGTTATGGTTAAATTAGTAATTCCAGGAACATGGGCTATATAAGTCCTGGAAAGTTCATTTGGGTCCTCAAGTTTAGTCTTTTACAATTTAGTTCCTCAATTTTAGTAAAATTACTTTCCAAGCTCTAAACACTTGGATTTTTGGAATACATTTAAAATATGTCATTTCCAGTCCCTTAAGAGTTAAAATTTCAAAATTTAAGATTAAGGTCTGGTACAGTTTCGGAATTTGCAAAGTAGCTCTTAAACTTCTAAAATTTTACAATCTAGTACTTGGGCTTTTAAAGGTCGATTTTATTTATCTTAAAACTCTTAAAACTTTATTAAAATGTCCAAAAGTCATTTTTGAACCTGGGTACAGTCCCAAAATTCGAAATTTGCAGAGGGGTCCCTTAAGTTTTATTTTCTTGCAATTTAGTCCACCAACTTTCCATTTTTGCATTTTAAGTCCAAAAATTGAAATTTAAGCAATTATGCTCGACTTGTCTAGGTTATAAGTCATGCAAAACATTAATTTCAAGGATCATACACATGCATGTTCATTTCATACAAGAAATCATCAAATAGAGCATTAAATTGTACATGCATGCACCTAAATTTCAATAAATAGCATTTTTGAGCAACACTTGAGAAATTTCACAACTTGATACATAAAATTAACATGCAATACATAAAATATACATATCTCAAGTGCTCATGATCAAAACACTACATGCATTTAACAAATATCCCTAAAAGTTGAAGCATTTTTCCACCCACCTTAAATTTGGAGAGTTGTGAAATAAAAAGGATAAATTTCACAACTTGGTATGAGGTCACTTAGGTCAGCCTCTAAGTCAAGAAATATCAAAATTTAGAGTTAGGAAAAATGAGTGAAAAATTAAGAAGAAAAAGAAGAAGATAAGAAAATTGGAAATACTACACTTTACCTTGTGTAGTAAGTGATTTGGAACTAGTTGAAGCCTCAAGTTTTGAAAATTTGGTTCACCTTCCAAATCACCTAAGGTCAGCCCCTATTTCTCAAAAATGAGAAAGGGGTGTTAAAATTTGAAGAAAAATAGAAGGAAGAAGGAAAAGATACTAGAGTCCGCTATCTTACCTTATAGTCCAATTCTTCAAAATTTTCTTCAAGTCTTGAAGTCCTCTTCAAGATGATGTCAAGCTCTTAATATCTTCAAGGTCTTCTAAGTATACCTCAAGTCAAAATTCAAACTTAAGTTAAGGAGGGTGAAAGAGATGAACTAGGTGATATCAAAAATGGATTGAAGATGAAATTTCTTACCTTGTGTAGAGAGGGGGTGTTCGAATTTTTGACTATTAAGGAGGAAAGTCTTGAACATTTTCTAAGTGTTGAAGAAGAAGGTAAGAAGGAAGAGTAGAGAGAAGTAGGAGGCTTTTTAGAGAGAGGTAGGAGAATTTTGTAAGAGTTGTATGTGTTGAATGAAAATTAAAATGGAGGCTTGCAATTTTGGCCTCTTGGCCGTGTGATAGGGAGAGAGGGAGAGAGAAAATTTTGCAAGCCTTGTGTTATGTTGTTGCATGGGGAACAATAGGGTGGTCAAAGGTATGGGCTTGAATGGTGTTGGGGAATATTGAGAAGAATGTTGGGTAAGTGGGAGGATGTTGGGAAAAATATAATAAAGAATTGAGGTATAAGAAAATGTGTATAATGTTTGAATTAATGGTGTAATTATACACAAGATGACTAATATAAGGTGTAAGTGTACAAGAGTTGGGTGGTATTTCTACACCAAAAATCTCATGTTGGCCATCCACTATAGGGGTATAGTGGTAATTCCATATTTTTTTTGTCCCAAATTTGATGATAATAGATGAATAATATCAATCTCCAAATTAATTAATGATTTCCTTGATCACTTATAAGTCTCATGATCACTTAATCTAAATCAAATTCTTAATTCTATAAGGTAAAAGTCTCTAAAATAAATAGTCTCTTAAAATTCTAAGGTGACTAATAAATACAAAAATAGTAATAATGATCAATCAAGTGATCATAAATGCGAAATAGAATTAGTAAATGATCATGATCACAAGTAATAAATAAAAATGAAATAAATTGCAAAATATATATCATTAATATTTACCCGTCAAAGTGACGCGGTAAAATAGTCGATCAAAACATAGACGACAAAAGATCAATTACATGCTCGGAAAAATCGGGGGCTTCACAGTTGAACCTTGAGAACTTGGCTTATATGTATATTTCTTGATGCAATTCTTATATATTTGTATTGAGCATGATTATTGTTGATGGATAATATTTATAAAATTGCTTTTGGTGATGAAAAACTTGGCTTGATTACATTTACAAGGGCTATATATATCTTCTTCAATTTTTGACGCCCGCCAAGTGTTCGATAATATGTTTCAATGAAAAATTCATCACCTACATGATTCTCTCATTTTCAAATGTCCTATATATTTATAGAGATCATGTTTTGCTATTCAAATTAGCTTTCATAAGCTTCTACAAGTCATATGATCGACTTTTCCCTCCTATTTGGTCTATAAGCTTCAATGTTCAAATAGCTCGATACATAGGTTTAGTTGCGCACTTTGATATGATTATATGATGTTTTTATCCTGCTAACATTCTTTTGATGATTCCAAAGGGGGAGAAACAGGTTATAAGCTTATTAGCTCAAAGAAGCTAAAATAAGCTCGAGATAAGAAGTTATAAGCTATGGCTTCTAAAAGCCATAAGTTGTGGATTATATGTCACGCCCCAAACGCGACGCGACGACGATCAATCATTTAAATAGAAAATAAATCAACAGTCTAAACCCATGATACGAAACTTCAAGTGAAAGGAGTCTAATGCAGCGGAATTAAAATAAACACAAATACAAATTACATCTTAAGGTCCGACGGTATCCGAATACAACCCAATAGATTATCTGAATTTAACTTACAGTCCAAACAGAAATAAAATGAAGAAGTCCAATCAACAATAAAAGTAAAAGGAATGTCTCTCCACATCAATGGTAGGGATTCAATCTATGGTAGGTTCGACATCTTCAACGTACTCTTCATCTAAAGGTTAGAAAACAGGAGGGAGTGAGACATAAATCTCAGTGGATGGGGTGATCGTGTGCAAGTGTGGCGATATATATAGTTAATGCGAGAAAACAATTGTATGAAAACGCGTGAGGTATGATGCATGATTTCACACATAGCCCACAAGCATCGTGATAAATATATATTAAGTAATATATTTATACGATTTAAGAAATAGTTCGTGGTCACACATGCACGATTATTCAAGCAAGACGGGGAGGATTGCGTATTGATGTGTAGAGCCAATCCCATGCAAGACAATTAGTGGTTGCGTCGATATGTAGCGCCAACCCATGCATTACAAGTAGCGGATTTGCGTCATCGATGTGTAGCGCCAACCAAGCGTTCCGATTAACTCCGGAATCGTGTGGATCGACAAACAATTCCTTCGTTCTTCCTTGTAACTCCCGTTCATGATGGTCAAGACTGTCACCTTATCGCTCCATAGGCAAAGACAAAATCCACGTTGGAGCTAGCAAGGCTCGGATTCGTCATAATCATGATAATACCTCAAGTACTACGACCCGCTTCCTCGGGACAAACTCCATCCCGCGATTGCGGGATTAGGACGATGGGGCCGAGAGTGGAATAGCGGCCGAGCGAGCTGCCGGTTCCATCCCCCGACGTATCCATTCCGACGCGTGAGCTCGACACACCAAGTTGACTCAGGCAGGAAATTAAATACACGTTCAGGTAGTCAACCAGGCAGTCGAGTATATTGATTCGGGAAGCAATTCATGAAAAGTTTTGAAAATCGCGAGTGGTAATTATGGCGTTGGTGGAGTTATTTGGATGAAGATGATTATCGGGAGGATAAGCAATCTTCGGTATCTTGAAAGATTAGGTGGAACATAAGTCCCGTTATAGATTCAAAATCGCAAGACGAGAAAGTCGCCCCGCGATCGGGTATTAATCGGTCAAGACGATCCGATAAGACAAGGGATTTTTGAGAAAATAAAACGTTTGTAATTCATTATTAAAATCAGAGAGTCTAGAGCTATTTCTTTAAAAGAAAAAAATTAATTTGAGTTAGGTCCTTGTTAAAAGAAAATTTATAATTAGCCCCGTTTTGTAAAAATCACTACTTTTGGGGTTAAATGTTAAATAAATAAATGTCCCGACCTTGAAAAATTATGAGGTCAGTTCCTAAATTCTCTAAATTGATCAGATATTCAGGTTTTTAAGGTTTGGATGTCGAGTTTTTATAAAATTCTCACATTAGCCCCAAATTTGTTAAAATTATCATTTCGGTCCATAAGTTTAAAATAATTGGTACTCACAAACCGGAAGGGATTTTAATATGATTCCAGTTGCAAAATGTCAATAAGGTCAGTGGGATATTGGGACAAAAGCAGTTTTTAAAATAAGCAAGTATAGGTCCCTTAACTTTTGAAAATCTTATTTTTGTCCCATTTTGAAATAATTGCCTTTAAGGCTTTTAGGGGTCCAATTGTTATGAAATTTGAACCTTGGCTCCAAAATATCATTATGTTATAGTTAAATTAGTATTTCTAGGTGCATGGACTGCATAAGTCCTGGAAACTTCATTTTGGTCCTCTATTTTAATCTTTTACAATTTGGTCTCTCAAGTTTTATAAAATTACTTTCCAAGCTCTAAACACTTGGATTTTTGGAATACACTTAAAATATGTTATTTCCAGTCCCTTAAGAGTTAAAATTTCAAATTTTAAAATTAGGGTCTGGTACAGTTTCGAAAATTGCAAAATAGCCCTTAAACTTCTAAATTTTACAATCTAGTCTTTGGGCTTTTAAGGGTTGATTTTATTTATCTAAAAACTCTTAAAACTTTATTAAAATGTCAAAACATAATTTTTGAACATGAGTTCAGTCCCAAAAATCGAAAATTACAGAGGGGTTCCTTAAGTTTTATTTCCTTGCAATTAAGTCCACCAACTTTCCATTTTTGCATTTTAAGTCCAAAAGTTGAAATTTAATCAATTATGCTCGACTTGTCCAGGTTATAAATCATTCAAAACATAGATTTCAAGAGTCATACACATACATATCCTTCTCATACAAAATTTCATCAAGTATAACAATAAAGTGTACATGTATGCCCTATTTTTCGATAAATCGCATTTTTGAGCAACACTTGAGAATTTTTCCAACTTGATACATGAAAAGAGCATGCAATACATAATATATATCTCAAGTTCTCAAAATCAAAATACTACATGCATTTTAAGTAAAACACCTAGAAGTTGAAAGGATTTTTCCACCCACCTTAAAGATTGATTTGTTGGTGAAAAATGGAATACATCACTCTTGATGAAGAAGTGACTTAGGTCAGCCCCTAAGTCAAGGAATATCAAAAAAATATAGGAGTTAGAAAAATGAGGTTAAAAATTTAAGGAGAAGAAGAAGATGGTGAGAAATTGGAAGTACTACACTTACCTTGTGTAGTGAGTAAAGTGTGACTAGTAATGACCTCAAAATGTAAGATTTTGGTCACCCTTAATAACAACCTTCGAGGTGAGCCCCTAAAACTCCAAAAATGAAAATGGAGTGTCAAAATTTGGAAAATAAAAAGAGAAGGGGAAAATGTACTAAAAATTCCATTTCTTACCTTATAGTCCAACTTCTTCACAATTTCTCCTTCAAGATGACCTCAAGTCTCTTAATATCTTCAAATGGTCTTCTAAGTATACCTCAAAATCAAAAATCAAACTTAAATTAGAAGGTGAAAGAGATGAGTTAGGTGATATCAAAAATGGATTGAAAAAGAAATTTTTCTTACCTTAGTATAATGATGGTTCGAATTTTTTTGAAGGAGTAGGAAGATGAATTCTTGAAATTTTGGTTAAGTGTTTAAGAAGAAGAAGAAGAAATATGTAGAGAGAGGTAGGAGAATTTTTATTTTGAGAGAGATAAGAAGATTCAAGGATTGAAGTGATTTTTGTGAAGTGGAATGAAATGAAATTTTGCCCATTTCTTACCTAAGTGGCCGTCCACTTTGAGGGGGGAGGAGACAAAATTTTTTGTCTTGTTTGGTTAGATGATAAGTTAGGGTAATAATTGAGGAAATTAGGGAATAAAGTAATACCTATGCTACTATGTTAGGGACAATTGGCCAAAAGTCATGTTTTAAGGGGAATTTAAATATGTGTCTTTTTGACCAATTGGGTGGTTGAATTTGTAGGATAATTCTAAGATGTAGGTTTGAATTAATGGTGTAGTAATACACAAGATAAATACATAAGGTGTATGTGTACAAGAGTTGGGAGATATTTCTACCCTAAAAATTCCCATCATGGCCGTCCCCCTTAAGGGTATTTGTGGTAATTCCATATTTTTTTGTCCCAAATTTGATGATAATAGATGAATAATATCAATCTCCAAAATAATTAGTGATTTTCTTGATCACTTATAAGTCTCATGATCACTTATTCTAAATCGAATTCTTAATTCTATAAGGTATAAATCTCTAAAATAAATAGTCTCTTAAAATTCTAAGGTGACTAATAGATACACAAATAATAATAATGATGATCGATCAAGTGATCATTAATGCGAAATAGAATTAATAAATAATTACGATCACAAGTAATAAATAAAAGAAATTAAATGCAAATTATATTTATCATTAATATTTACCCGTCAAAGCGACACGATAAAATAGTCAAATTAATACAAGGATGATACGTGAAACAAGTACATGTTCGAATAAAAATCGAGGGCTTCACATTATACTTAGTCCATTTGATGTATTATGGACTCATATTCTTGTCTAATGATGTTTTGTCGACAGGGGGAGCTTATAAGCTCTTGATACTTAAGATCAATATGTAAAAGCTGAACTTTTAGCTTTTAGTTGATTGCTTCTTTATTACTTTTGTTGTGCATGTTGATAGGGGGAGCTTTTGCTATATATGTTTTATATCTCTACTCCCATCCTTGTGTTTATGTTGTGTGGAATGTTGTCGCTCACAACGGATAGTTCTTTTTAACCGGTAAAATTGTTTTGTTTTCAAAATCAACCTCGTTAAAATTGTTTTGGTTTGTAATCATCAAAAAGGGGGAGATTGTTTGATAAATGGTTTTATCATGATTTTGATGATTTTGTTTTTACTTAAAAACAAAGTTTTTAAAGGTTGTCCAAATACTCTTAAATGATTTAAAATTGTTTTAATATTTTCCGAAGTATTTCTTCAAGTTTATTTTCGACAAAATTGGACAACGCTTTTAATGATTTTGTGTTAATTATTTTTTACACCAAAACTATGTTTTAAATGTTGTCCAAATACTCTCAAATGATTTAAAATATTTTTATTAATTTTTTGGAGTATTTCTTTAAGTTTATTTTTAACAAAAATCAAAAAACATTTCATTTCGGAGGTCGACCGGTCGACCAAGAAGGCGATCGGTACCTGGGAACATTACAGAACACTCGGTAATGCAATTTTTAAGAGGGGTGGCCGGTCCACACCAAGGCCGACCGGTCGCACCCCTGGGCGACCGGTTGGACCCCCCCAGGACTGGTCCCCCTATGTGAGTTTTGTTGTGTTCTTTTCAAACTCTATTTCTGCGCGACCGGTCGCCCTATGTTTTGACAGCGAAATTCTAACCGTTGTGCAGCAAACAACTTTTCCCTAAATTATGGGGTTGATTTCTAACAGCTATAATCTTGATTTTAATTGCAATATTTTTTGTAGAAATCAGCTCCCAAGAGGAGCCTATCAATAATCAATCATCTCCTATAAATAGTAGAATATTTGAAGCACAACAATTAGAGAGAATACTACAACACAACAAGATACACTCAAGCAAACATATTTTTTCTTCATTGTTATTATTCTTGTTGTAATAGCCTAAGGTCTTTCACTTTCACATCTTGAGGTCTAGGCTTATTTCTTGATTACACTTGCACTCAAATTGTATTATTCATTATCGAGTTGTAATCTTGAATTTGGGTTATCATTCAACACAAGAGTGTTCTTGTGGTAAGAACACACTTAGATGATCTAGGTGATAGGTGTAAGAAGATTGTGGTGATCTTCTTATTGAGATATTGAAGAATTTGGTATTTTTCAAGGTTGAAGATTGTGGTAATCTTCACAAGGTGCCGTTGGAGATTGTGGTAATCTTCAAGAGAGATTGTGGTAATCTCAAAGGTGGTGTTGAAGAAGAGCGTGGTGCTCTTCAAGGTGATGTTGTAAGGTGTTGTATTAATTTTGGTAATTAATAAAATCTTTTTTCTTTTTGAAATCCATCCTGGATATGCTGGGGTGGTAGAGGATTAGGCCCTAGGTGGGTTGAACCTATATAAATCGACGCGTGTTGTTTACTTCCCGCACTTTTATTATTGTCTTGGCTCGTATGACTCGAAAAAGAGGGCGTAATCGAGAAAATGGAGATAATCTATTCACCCCCTTTAGATTATCATAGCCGTTTGGACTTACAAGTGGTATCAAAGCCAAACTCTTTGGCAAGCTCGTTCCACATTGCGAGTAAAGAGGAACGATCACCGGCTACGAATGAAGTTTACTATACCGGCGCCTCCACCACCAAGCCACCACTATTCGATTCCAAAAATTACACATTTTGGAAAGAAAGAATGGAATGCTATCTACAAAGTTGCGGGTTCGATATTTGGAACATGGTCATTAATGAAGAATCCATTCCGATTATAAAATCACCTTACACCTCCAAAGCCTACAAGGAGCTCAATGATGAAGAGAAGAAAATCATCTCCTTAAATGGTAAAACTCTTAACATTTTGTATTGTTCACTTACCTCTTTGGAGTTTGATCATATTGTAGAAATAAGATCGGCACATGGAGTATGGAGTAAATGTGAAGAAGTATATACAAATGAAAGGAGTCATACAAAAGCATCTACTTCTCAAATTGGTACAACCTCAAACCCAACAACATGGGATGAGCTTCCTACAACCTCCAACGATGATGTATATGAACGATGTCTTATGGGCTTCGAAGAAGAAAACGAGGTAAGTTCTAAACCGTCTACTTCTTATGATGATGAATTACAAAATGAGTATAGTGATTTGCAAAATGATTATGATGAGCTTCAAAATGAATTCCAAAGCTTACTTGTTAAATACAAAAATTTGAAAAAGGAATTCAATGTTTTGAAAAATGAAAAGGATAGTTTATTTACTTCCCATGAATCACTATCATGTGCTCACACCACCACACTTGACAAGGTTAGAAACCTTGAAAAAGAAAATATTACTCTTGTTGAGGATATTAATTGCATGAAAAAGGATTTATCAAAATCCAACTTGAGTACTGATATTGTTGATGTTCATATTTGTGATAAATTGAAACAAGGACTTGATCATAAGCCTAATGTTGTTAATCATATGAAAAATAGTCAAGTCTCTAAGAATGTTGGTCATTACACTTCTAGAATTATTACATGCTTCTATTATGGTAAAAAGGGTCATACGGTAAATACTTGTCGGGCTAGAAATAGCTCCAATTATTATTGGAGACCTAAAAGTCTCAAAGCTAATCCCAAAGGACCCAGACATTTGAGGGTACCACAAAGCAATGTCATATTAGGTACCCGACGGAATAAAAATCAAGGAAAATTCATACCGCCTAGAAGACATCAAATGACCGTCTCATTTGATCAAAGGAGAAGACATCACCACAATGAATTTCCAAGAGAAAAACATTATCAACAATGGGAAGGACATAATCCTTGGAGATGGAGCAATTGGAGAAGCTATCATCTACAAAGGGGAAAATATTATCAACAATGGGAACGACACAACCCATGGAAATGGCATAATTGGTAAACCGTATCTCCCTATTTAAATATGCATTTTTAGTTTGTTAATTATGCATGTTTTTATTTGTGTCTTAATTACAATATGAGTTCTCCAATATTTTTAAAATTAAGGTCTTCAATATATATTTGCGTTTTTAAAATTCTTTGAAAAGAAGACCTTGCATGACGTTTTTAAAACTCTTGTGCATTTGCTTTAACTATTGTGTTTTATAATCCCTTATGGATTTTTATGGCATTAGCATACTTGTGATATATGTTATTGTTTTTAGCCTACATTTGTATCATCTTCTTCAAGAGATTCTTAAACTATCGAGGTACGCTCATCATTGTATTCATATTATAAACTCAATATATTTTTGCCATATGCCTATGTGCTTGCTTTTTAAGATATTTCATAGTATTTCATACAAGTGCCATTTAGAGGTTTTTTCAATTTTTGATAGGCACTATTCAATAAAGCTTGTTTTATCCGAGACTTGTAAAGATTATATTTGTTTTGATAAAACATTTGATCTTCGTCCTTATCTCAAAATTATGCATTTGATTGCTCATATTTATTCTTATCAAAACTATTGTTCAAATGCTTCTTTTAAATGAGGTCTCAACTATATCCTCTCGGATTTTCAAAAGAGACCTTATATAGCCTTCTACAAGCTTATTTGACTTACATGTCTTATTGAACTCTTGGTGATTTGTTTGAAAGCATAGTACGTGCTACTTGTTATGGTATCTCTATCATTTGATATTACTATGTTCTTGTGCAAAGATATCTTGTTGAGATTTTGCAGAATTTTTTGTTTTATATTTTGGAACAAGTTTGATGACCAAAGGAATGTTAGTAGCTCAATAGTAATGTCAAGAAGAAGGTATTGATTTTGATGATACATTTGCACTCATAGCACATTTAGAAGTTATTTGCATTTTACTTGCCCATTCTTGTTTTTAGAAATTTCAAGCTTTACCAAATGGATGTTAAATCCAATTTTCTAAATGGTTTTATTCAAATAGAAGTCTATGTAAAACAACCGGGGTTTAAAATTTTTCTAGGCCATATGATTTTTATAGAAGGCCTTGTATGGTTTAAAACAAGTACCCCGTGTATGGTATGATAGACTTAGCTAATTTTTTTGCTAAATGGTCTTACAAAAGGTAAAGTTGAAACTATTTTTTTTAAGGGCAAGATTATTTACTTGTACAAATTTATGACATCATTTATGGTGCTACTAATGAAGTTTTGTACAAGATACTCTAAGTTGTTGCAAGGTAAATTCAAGATGATCATGATGGGGGAGCTAAATTTCTTAATTGGAATTCAAGTTCAACAATGCCAAGAAGGTGGTTATATTCCACAATCAAAGTATACAAAAGAAGAAGTGAGGCATTGAAGAAGGAAGAATCATCTCAACCTCTATGGCTATCAATGTAAAGATTGACAAAGGTTGAGAAAGGCATGTTGATTGACAAACATATTCGAGGTATGTTCACTAACTTTTCTTTTTCCCTTAAACTCGACATTTTCTATGCCTTAGGTCTATATGCTCGACTTCAAAACTATCCCAACGAATCTCATTAAAGTGCCGCTAAAAGAAAATTTTCAAATATTTGAAAGGTACTTCTTATTATGACTTGTTGTATCCAAAGTTTTTAAAATGTTCTTATTTTTAGGGATAACAAGTCCGGTAAATATTATATGGATATTCATATTCAAACTAAACATATTGAGATTTGATTTATTTTTCTAAGGGATAGCGTTTCTAAAACGAAAAATTGAGATGTGTTTAAATCCGTCTCAAGGATAACTCACGGATTTTTTAATCATTAACCGCCGAGTCTTTTACCTCTTTTCGAGCTTGATTAAGACATAATGCATATTGAATGAAGTCTATGATTGCATTTTGCACGTTGTTAATCTGTCAAGCAATCTGTCAGTAATACCTTGCACATCAAAACATGTGTATTAAATCAGTAAATGTACATATACAAAATTTGCATACTAAATATACATAATCACAATACTAAATATACATAACATATAAGATGTACACAATTTAAATACTAAATACACATATTTGAGACACTAAATACACATAATATTGTACACAATTAAAATTTGTGTCCAATTAAATGACGCCACGTGGAAAATAATATATTAAATATCAATTTATATTTTCTATTTATATTTTGGGAATTTATTCAAATTTAATTTCTAAAATAAATAGTTAATTTTGATATTTTTAATATACAATTTATTGGCCAATCAAAAGTTGCCAAATGTCAAAAATCAAATATCTTGTCAATCAAGATAATATCTCGTCAATTATGGAAGAGAATACCATCATTTTGGTAACTCAAATCACATCTTCCGGATATGGCAACAAATTGAATCAAATCCTCAATGACCAATCAAATCGCGTCCTTCAACCAAGTAATTATGGCAAGAACTCCTATTCCACAACTATAAATAGGGGTCCTCTTCATAATTCAAAGACACAAAGAAAATCCTAGAGAAGAAGTCTAAGCAAAAGGAGGAATTCTCTCAAATCAAGAACTCTAAATCTAAGGCTCCGTAGGCAAAGACAAAATCCACAGTGGAGCTTTCAAGGCTCGGATTTGTCATAATCATGATTATACCTCAAGTACTACGGCCCGCTTCCCTTGGACCTTCCGTCCCTCAGTTGCGGGATTAGGACGATGGGGCAAAAAGAGTGGAATAGCAGCCGAGCTGCCCGGTTCCATCCCCGACTTATCCATTCCGACTGTGAGCTCGACACACCAAGTTGACTCAGGCAGGAAAGTAAAACAAGTTAGGTAGTCAACCAGGCAGACGAGTATTATTGATTCAGGGAAGCAGTTCAGGAAAGTTTTCGAAAAACGCGAGTGGCAATTATGGCGTTGGTGGAGTTATTGGATGAAGACGATTATCGGAAGGATAATCAATCTTCGACATCTTGAAAGATTAGGTGGAACATAAGTCCCGTTATAGATTCAAAATCGCAAGACGAGGAAGTCGTTCCGCGATCGGGTATTAATCGGTCAAGACGATCCGATAAGTCAAGGGGTTTTTGAGAAAATACAATATTTTAATTAACAATTAAAGTCAGAGGGTCCAGGGCTGTTTTAGTAAAAGGAAAATAATTTGAGTTAGGTCCTTGATAAAAAGAAAATTTACAATTAGCCCCGTTTTGTAAAAAAAAACAATACTTTTGGGTTAAAAATTGAATAATTAAATATCCCGACCTTGAAAAATTATGAGGTCAGTTCCTAAATTCTCCAAATTGTTCGGAGATTCAGGTTTTTCAAGTTTTGAGGTCGAGTTTTTATAAAATTCTCACATTGGCCCCAAATTTGTTAAAATTGTCATTTCGGGCCTTAAGTTTAAAATAACCGGAACTCACAAACCGGAAGGGTTTTTAATGTGATTCCAGTTGGAAACTGTCACTAAGGTTAGTAGGATATTGGGACAAAATCAGTTTTTAAAAGAAATAAGTGTAGGTCCTTTAACTTCTGAAAATCTCATTTTTGTCCCATTTTGAAATAATTGCCTTTAAGGCTTTTAGGGGTCCAATTGTTATGAAATTTGAACCTTGGGTCCAAAATATAATTATGTTATAGTTAAATTAGTATTAAGTCCTGGAAATTTCATTTGGGTCCTCAAGTTTAGTCTTTTACACTTTAGTCCCTCAATTTTAGAAAAATTACTTTCCAAGCCCTAAGCACTTGAATTTTCGGAATACATTTAAAATATGTCATTTCCAGTACCTTAAGAGTGAAAATTTCAATTTTTAAAATTAAGGTCTGGTACAGTTTCAAAATTTGCAACGTAGCCCTTAAACTTCTAAAATTTTACAATCTAGTACTTGGGCTTTTAAAGGTTGATTTTATTTATCTAAAAACTCTTAAAATTTTATTAAAATGTCCAAAAGTCATTTTTGAACCTGGGTACAGTCCCAAAATTTGAAATTTGCAGAGGGGTCCTTTAAGTTTTATTTTCTTGCAATTTAGTCCACCAACTTTCCATTTTTGAATTTTTTAAGTCCAAAACTGAAATTTAATCAATTATGCTCGACTTGTCGAGGTTATAAGTCATCCAAAATATGGATTTCAAAGATCATATACATGCATGTCCAATTCATACAAGAATTCATCAAATAGAACATTAAATTGTACATGCATGCACCTAAAATTCAATAAATAGCAATTTTGAGCAACTCTTGAGAATTTTCATGATTTGATACATAAAATTGACATGCAATACATAGATTATATATCTCAAGGGCTCATGATCAAAATTCTACATGCATTTTAATAAAAACACCTAGAAGTTGGAAAGTATTTTTCCACCCACCTTAAATTGGAAAGTTGTGAAATAAAAGGAAAATTACACAACTTTTGATGAGGTCACTTAGGTCAGCCCCTAAGTCAAGAAATATAAAAAATTTGGAGTTATAAAAATGAGAGAAAAATTAAAGAGAAAAAGAAGGAGATAAGAAAATTGGAAAGACTACACTTTACCTTGTGTAGTAGGTGATTTGAAACTAGTTGAAGCTTCAAATTTGGAAATTTTGGTTCAACTCCAAAATCACCTAAGGTCAGCCCCTATTTCTCAAAAATAAAAAAGGGGTGTTAAAATTTGAAAAAAATAGGAAGAAGAAGAAAGAAGGGCTCTAGTGTCCAATTCTTACCTTGTAGTCCAATTCTTCACAATTTCTTCAAAACCTTGAGGTCCTCTTCAAGATAAAACCAATGCTCTTAATATCTTCAAGGGTCTTCTAAGTATACCTCAAAATCCAAAAATTAAACTTAAGTCAAGAAGTGAAAGGAGGTAGGTAGAGGATATCAAGATAAATTGAAGAACAAAATTCTCACCTTGTAGTAGTAGGTTGGTTCGAATTTTTGGATGAAGAAAGAAAGAAGTCTTGAAATTTTCTAAGTGTATAAGAAAGAAGAGGAAGAAAGGTAGAAAGGAGTTGGAGGATTGTTAACAAGAGAGAGAGAGAAGTTGGTGAAATCAACAAATTTCTTGTTCATTTTTGGCCTTATGGCCGATAGCTTCATGAGGGAGGGGGAGGTGATTTGTGTTGTCTTGCTTTGATGTTGGTTGCATGGGGAACATGAGTGTGGTCAAAATAATGGGCTAATTTTGTCTTGTTTGTAGGAGGTTTGAATGAAATAAACAAATGTGAGAGTGGGTGATGGGAGATGAATAATTTAATGGGAATTGGTGGGAATTTGAGAGGAATATTAGATTGAGATGTTTAAGCATAATGTCTTGTATTTTGTCTCCCTCCAACACCATGTGGACGTCCATGAGCTTCCCAAATTGTTTTTTTTTTCTTTTTTTTTGTCCTAATTTGATGATGATTGGTGTAGAATATCAAGTCCCAAAAACTCACTTATCTAGTCTACAATCACTTATCAATTTCACAATCACTTATCATAAGTCAAGCTCCTTATTCTATAGGCTATATATCACTAATGAAATAAGTCTTCTAAGTTATAAGGTGCCTAATAATTCACAAGTGTTGTATCATCACTTATAATCTAAGGTACTTAATAAAATTAAAATTAATAGTACAAGCCAAACATATCAATCAAGCAATTAATTAAATTATACAATTATTTTGAAATATATAAATTTTAAATTTCGAAATTTTAAGATAAAAATAAATATATTATACTAAAAGAGTTTTATTAGCTAGTCGCTCAAGAACAAGTTGAACCGGTTGAAAACCCGCGTTAAAAGTCGAAAGAAATCGACAATGGTTAAAGAAGTAAAAATAAGTGTCATTAACAAACACCCTAAAATAAAAACAATTTCAAGTATAAATTAGTTAAATCAAGTAATAAGTAAGTTGACAAAATCAAGTATGAGACACTTGCTATTTCAATATAAAAGTTGTATTTTTGTATAAGGTAAATCTCAAGTACTATTGTTTCGAAAATATAATGTTTACTAAATGATCTTTCAAGACAAATGTATTGTATTTTTAAAATACTAATTTAGGAGTAGATAGTTTTCAAAGATCATTAAGATGAAATAGATAACCGATGCTAAATTCATTATCATAATATGAATCGCAAACCAAATAGTAAATATAAAAATAAATTATCGGAATATTTAATACTATATCGGAAAGAGGATAAAGAAAAAAATAATAATAATACCCGCGATCGCGTCGTCTACGATTGAAAAATTGGGGTCTCACCAGCGACTCTCTTCTTCTCTGTGCGAGGAGGAGGTTTGTTGTACTTCGTTAATTTTTTGGACCAGAACCTAATCCACTCGCTGATAGGCACTTGAGAAGATTGACCACCATTTACAATTTTCCGAAGATGATGATAAGCATGGAGTAAGTAGCCGCAAGAGCGAGGGAGAAATCGACTTGCCGCCTCATCGAGAACCGTGAGTTCTTTGGAACATGGGACGACTTCATCGTAAAGGGATCCGGTTATGGGCAAACCCGCCAAAGTGTGCAAGTCCCACAAAGATATGGAGAGCTCTCCAAAGGAAGTCAACAAGGTGTTCGTAGATGGACACCACGCCTCGCAAAATGCCCTCATTATGTTGGAGTTGTTGTCGTACGTGAACCTTGGCCATGCCGTCGCATATCGTCTAACAACGGGATCGAAAACCGCCAAAATAGTTGCCTTGTCGATGGATTGACTTTCTTCATCGAGAATCACCAAGTGTTGGATGCCGGATGGGGAAGAGTCGTCTTTGAAGAATATCATTGTGAAAACTGCAAAAGAAAAAATGAGGATCAGGCAATACAGGAATAAAACAGAATCATATTCAAGAACTTGACAATAAACTTACTGTTGGTAAATTTGAATCAAGTTAAGGATCAAACTAATGCAAGCTCCCTATTCCTGTGCATAAAAAAAAGGAAAAAAAAAGACATTAGAAACATGAGTTATAAGCCATTAAAGTGGACAATTACTTCGGGAGACAAGCTTTAAATTCTCACCAATTTAAGTCCAAACCAAAGCAGTCACTGAAGGAGATGAGGAATACGCAGAAAATATGATTGCTAGAAATTCTCTCTGATGCACCGAATTGATGGATTGAAAGTTGTATAAGCCCATCATTTTATAGAGAAAGATCAGTTTCGCACGAAAGGAAATTTCAATTTTTGGTCGCTTGGGGCCGAAGAAAAAAAAGGGGGACGAATAAAGAAGGATTTCTCGGTGAATTATGAGAACTAATAACCTGCCATATTTTTGTAATGTTTCAGAGGGAAATTGGGATATGCATATCAAGAAATAATAAATTAGTTTCCAATTGAGAAAGATCCACTATATATATATATATATATATATGCCACTTGATTTAGGAATTTTATGGGCTCCTCTTGTTTTTTTTTTTTAAAATTCATATGGAATGAAAGGAGATTTCCAGCATTAGGAAATAAAGCTTGCTGAAGTGTTTTTAAATTTGGAAGAATATCTTGGAAAGAAGTCTGCCGCGTTTTTGCTCCGAGATCGAAAGTTGCGAATATAGAAAAAAAAAAGAATATTCAGATGGCAATTTTCTCTTCATGTGGAGCCTGTGAGATCCTACAAAATGTGTTATAAAAAAAAAAAAAGCAAAAGGAAGGGAAAATGGGGTTTCACTTAGAAACAAAAATCTGCTGCTTAAAAGGAAATTTATTTTCCTTACATAGAGAAAACAAATGGTAGCAATTTGGTGCTCAAAGACCACCAATTAAGTGGTCCTCCTTCGAAAGCAAAAATCGGATGGGCCAATTTTACAAAGAAGAGATATTTGGGTTATCAAGATTCAGTTAAACCCATTATTTCTTCACAAAAACTCTGTCAGGCCGTCGCCTAACGTGCGCCTAATTAAACGGATCGACCCGCGGATCGGTGCCAGCGATTATTAAGTAATATTAGTAGTGGTGTTGTAGTAGTTTTAGGAAAGACCATATTAAGCGATCATCGAAATGTATTAGTCGTCCTTCTAAAAAGTATTCGTAGTTCTTCCGAAATGTATTAGTAGTTTTTTCAAGAGCTTTTTAGTATTTCTTCGAATATACTCGAAATGTATTAGCAATCCCTCAAAAAAGTATTAGTAGTTCCTTGAAAAAGTATTAGTAGTTCTTTGAAATAAATTAAAATTTTCTCACGAAATGTATTAATAGTCATTCGAAAAGTATTAGTCGTCCTTCTAAAAAGTATTAGCAGATTCTTCCAAATGTATTAATAGTTCCCCGAATATAATTAAATTTTTCTCCCAAAATGTATTAACAATCCTTTCGAAAAGTATTAGTCATCCTTCTAAAAAGTATTAGCGATTCTTGTGAAATGTATTAGTAGTTCCTCAAGTATATTTTAGTATTTCTCATGAATATACTAAAAAATGTATTAGCAATCCCTCAAAAAAATATTAGTTTTTTTGTGAAAAGTATTAGTAATCTCAAAAATATATTAGTAATTTCCCAAAAAAATATTACTTATCCCTGAAAAGTATTAGTAATCTCCTGAAAAGTATTAGCTTTCCTCCTGAAAAGTATTAGTAATCTGCTGAAAAAGTATAGTATTTTTCTGGAGAATATTTTGATAGTCCTCCTGAAAAATATTAACTTTTTCAATCAAAGGTATTAGTAGTTCATCTAAAACGTATTAGTAGATCAACAGAAAAGTATTAGTTCTTCCGCTAAAAGGTATTTAGTAATTTCCCTATAAAGTATTAATTTTACATTTGAAAAGTATTAGTTGTCCTCTTGAAAAGTATTAGTAGTGGATTAGATAGTCGAACACCAAAAGTGGAACATGAAATTTGTTCCCGGTTCTTGTAATTATCCCTAAAAAAAATGAAACAGGGCACCCTGTTTGCTCATGCATGGCTTCAACTAAAAATTCTAACACAAACTAACTGCAAGTAATATGTATACATCCATCAATCTTCTCCACAAACACCTTGCAATTAGGACTAGTGAATGGAAATATATACATACAACTTTAAAGATATATACAAAATTGTTTCTTCACCATTTTTTCCGTAACTTGCAAAAGAACCTAAAAATTAAAAAAAAATAGAAGAGTTGGGTCAATCTCATGGTCTTTTTCCTATTTCTTGTCTTCATCTTCTTGTATCCATAGATATCAACAACTCAAAAAGAGTAAAGCCTTCAATTTCATAATCGATGGGGAAGCGCACGACTGGTTTGGAGTTGAGTTTCGAGAGAAGAACTCAAAGCTGGTGGATTTATTGGGAAAGCCTTAATATTTCTGATTTTTTTCGTCTTTTAGTTTTTTAGTTTGGTTGGATCCGGGTCAGTTTGGGGATCCATCTGACGGGTTAGATCCGTTAGACGGTCTGACAGGAGACCTACTCTTATTTCTTTTGTTTGCCAAATTCCCAAGTTCACGTATATAATGCCCAATTTCAAAAAAAAAATAAAAATAAAAGAGATTGAAGTAATCATCGCGACTTATTCACTCACAAGACACGTCGTCCGTGAACAAGTCTTGAGGGAGCATTTGTAGACAATTAAAATTTGTGTCCAATTAAATGACGCCACGTGGAAAATAATATATTAAATATCAATTTATATTTTCTATTATATTTTGGGAATTTATTCAAATTTAATTCCTAAAAATAAATAGTTAATTTTGATATTTTTAATATATAATTTATTGGCCAATCAAAAATTGCCAAATGTCAAAAATCAAATATCTTGTCAATCAAGATAATATCTCGTCAATTATGGAAGAGAATATCATCATTTTGTTAACTCAAATCGCATCTTCTGGATATGGCAACAAATTGAATCAAATCCTCAAGGATCAATCAAATCGCGTCCTTCAACCAAGTAATTATGGCAAGAACTCCTATTCCACAACTATAAATAGAGGTCCTCTTCATAATTCAAAGACACAAAGAAAATCCTAGAGAAGAAGTCTAAGCAAAAGGCGGAATTCTCTCACATCAAGAACTCTAAATCCAAGGAAGTCCACGGTGTTCAAAGTGCGATTCAGGCGTTCATCGCGGATTCGACTCAAATCCAGCGTTTAATTTTTTTTTTTTTTTTTTTAAATAACACCCGGGGTGGGGGATTGAGGCGTGATCCCCTACCGTATATCAAACAATCAAAATGTCATACAATGTCATGCCCGTCAAGCGGAAGAAAATCAAAGAACAAATAACCTATCACTACGATATCTAGAAAGACTATCATAGTGAGATATCTAAAAATAAAAAGAGAACCAATGATCTATGAAAATCAAGCTCGGATATCCCGGTTGGTCCATCCGAATGAGCTAGGAGGTGGTGAGAAATCGTGCCCTCATCAACAATGTGATCGCCGAGGCGGCGAGCCTCCCAACTCGCAAGGTGATCGTTTTGGTCGATTTCCCTCTCTGTGTATGTGGGAAATCGACATCAAGGCCCTCAAAGATGTTCCGAATGCGAATCGGGGGTGTCTTGAACTCCGCCAAGAGCCAAGGCCACGGAAGCGATCGTGGTGACCACCGCGCTGCGTCCAACTCGATCCAAATCAAGAGAAAAAGACGGGCATGCCGCAGTCCCATCTCCAACGCTAGAAGCTCGGCATGAAAGCTAGACACCGCCCTGGAGAGAACAATGAAAACCAACATAAGTCCGCCGAATGATCTCGAATCAATCCCCCTCCGCCAAAGAATCAAAGTGTCCGATCAAACGAACCATCCGTGTTCAAACTTGATCCGAGGAGACCGAGGGGCTCGCCAAATGACAATCCTCGGCCTGCGTGGAACTGTGGTGGAGCACTCCCCTGCAAAAAACCAACGGAGGAAAGCATCCGGACAAACTGATGGGTTGAGACGCCGACCGAAACAAGAATCCAGAGATACCGCTCCACCTGCCAAATAATGTGAGATGCCAAGAAAGGAAGGTGTCGATGCTTGACACTATTCCTTTCCGTCCAGACAAACCATAAAATCAAGCATGGAACCAAGAGACTCAAGTGCCTCGTGTGTGATCCGTGTATGCGATTCCTCCAAAATGAAAGGAACAATATCATATCAGTGGTGTGTGGAAGTGTAGTGTCAAACCAAGGAAGAAAGTGATTCCACACGGATCGAAATAAAGATCATTCATCAAAAAGAGATGAGGGATAGATTCGACCTGAGGAGATGAATGTGGATTATTCAAGCAACAACAACAACGTGAGGCAAGGGAAGTGCCACGTGCCTGAAGCTTGATATCCACGGGAAGACGATTACGAAGGAGACGCCAAAGGAATATAGAGATAGTAGGAATAAGAGCATCGTTCCAAATGGCACCATCTGAAGGTTCGAGCATTTCTACCCCGGAGAGAATCCCAAGCGAGAAGACATAGAGAACCCACCATGAGAGGTAAGCATCCACCGCATGATATCCTCGGACCCAGCCAGAATCGGAACCCTGGATATATCCTCAATGAGACTCTCGGAAGCCCACATCCGGAGACCAAGACCGATACAATCTATCTTTATCCCACATACCATCGCGAATGAACCAATCAACCGTTATATGACCCAACGACGATCCAAACAATGATGATCAAGCGCCGATGCCCAAACCAAGTATCATCCCAGGAACCGACACGGCTACCACTACCAATAGACCGAGAAAATCCGCTCCCGGGCTCGAATACCGATCCGCCTCAAGCGCTCCATTGATGACTATGATTATGTGTTACTGAGGCTCTACAGGAGACCGAAGCCCATTATAACAAAGATTTGCCGATCAAGAATTGAGCCCACAATGAATGGCCCTCGCGTAACCTCCACCATAACTTCAGAATCAAGGCGTCGGCAATATCTCGAAAGTCGGCGCAACCCCCCCCCTCGAAATAGGATGGCAGATAATATCCCAATCGATCCAATGAGTCTTCTTACGTCCCGCATAGGATCCCCAGAAGAATCTAGCCATGATCTCGCTCCAATCACGCAGAATCTGTCTTTGGCGGCCGCATGACTCAAGAATATGCAATGGGGTGGCCATTAGCGTGCTCGAATAAGAGCGAGCCTACCACCAAAGGAGAGATGTCGATCGACCACCCCAAAGAACTCTATCCAACATCCTCTCGAATCACCGGGATGAAGAGCTCTTTCGTCATTCGCCCCTTGAACAAAGGGACACCCAAATAAGTCATCGGCAAGTCATCGCGAACAAAGCCTGTCAGCTCATGAACCATGTGTTCCCAGCCGTCAATGTAACATGGGGCAGAAAGAATCTACTCTTTTCCGACACCGACCACCGCCGAAGTAGAGAATAGTGCTCCAGAAAGTGCCTCAACGTGACAAGGCCATCGTCGACGCCCTAGTGAAGATAACCACATCATCAAAGATAGGCAAATGAGTCACCGGAAAACCCCGTCGCGTCCGATAAATCATATCCGGTGACGTCTAATAATGGAATCCAATCCGGGATAAATACTCCGCCGCTAGAACAAACAAGGCGGGAGATAGAGGATCCCCCTGCATGATCCCGAGTCGAAGGAAAATATCCGAAGGGATCCCGACCGCCAAGCTCAATCTCTTTGTTGTTCCTTTCTTTTATTTTGTCTTTGTCCCCACTCTAAGCCAACACGCTGGGGCGCATCCTTGGAATACTCCTCCTCACGCACACAACTCTATCGACATAAAACACCTGTGAAATTACATAAATTACGTCAAAAAGAACATGCTTCAAACAAATCAAAAAAACAATATGCAATTTTAACAAGGGGAATATATTACCGTCAAAAATAGCAATGGGCCATTAAATTCCGGATTTTTTTTCGGCGACCAGCCAACTCTTTTTTCAACCAACGTTGCCAAGCTATGATCACACCAAGCTAGGTTCCTAATATTACGAACATCTTTGAGGCTTTTTAGTAAATGTGGATTCACCTATCCACTAGATAAATTCCCAATAAGAAGGAAATCAACCAGTATCAAGAAAAGCCTTCTAAACCAGTCCCCACCATCCATGAAGCTCCGCATTTTAGTAGCCACCTGCTTTGCTGTTACCCTGATATCCTCCCTCTCAAACATAGCTGGCCATCCATTGTACAAATCACAACTCTCCGACTTTGTTTTCTTCACAACTATCTCCTGACCATTAGGGAACCCCAATACCCTATCGACATCAACCAGTTCAATGCGAATACATCTAAAACTGTCCAATAACAACTCCGAGCTCATCCAGGGGCATATCCTTCTAAGTCCATGAGGGGGCTTTAGCCCCCCAATTGTTTTAAAAACTAAATTATTTTATGTATATATTATTTTAAAATATTATTTTTTAGTGTTAAACAATTAATTTTTTAATTTATCCCCCCAATATTAATTAGCCCCCCAAATTTATTCGTCTAGTTCCGCCCCTTCAAAGATCTCAAGTACGTAACAATAGTACAAAGATGTGTTTCTTAAAAACTTTTGATTGGACAAAAGTATCCCTTTAACATAGTTAATTTTAGGGGTAATGAAGTAATTTGGTAATTATTTAAATTTGTTTACTTACAAGACAAATGTCCTTTTATATCCCAAAATTTTCTTATATTTTCTTCAATTGTAACTTTTAATGTATCATGAATTTTAAAATAATACCAGTTTCATATTAAACTACATTCAAAGCTTTCCAACGATATGTTATAAGCACATATAGAGGACTTTATATAATAGAATTTTAATGGTTTAAAGTTGAGTATTATGCAAAGTTGTATATTTTATTTTTTTTATTTTTAAACAATTAAAATATATTTATAATAATTTTAGAGGAAAATAAAATATTAAATTACAATTGAAACAAAAAGGAAAAAATATATACATTCTAATCATAGAAGTTTTGATGAAATAAAAAAGAGGCCAAAATACATGATTTGCAATGCAACTATCCTTGAACTATCAAATCTATCTCTAAATTTTTAACGGACATACCCTTTAACATTTTATATCTTAATTTAGACTCAAATATATATTTAATAATTTTGAGGATGTTTTTAATAAGACAATTCCATCATTATCGTAATAAATTTTAAAAATATATATTTAAAATAATATAACAGTATTAATCTCACACTCAAATAAAAAAGTCAAGAAATAAACTAAACTTTGATGATGGAAATATATCTAACTAATCATGAGATGACAATATATTTTTTAATGTGGAGGTATAACAAAGAGCATATAAAATAAGAGAAGTCTTTGTTTTATTTGAAATGTATTCATGTGCATTCTTTTATTTTTTATGGTCTGAAAAATAGGAGGGAAGTACAAAAAAAAAAGTTGACAAAGAAAAAGATGGAAACGACCAAACAATTTTTTTTGCAGCGAAATAAATGTTATTTTAAAGCAAGTATATTAAAAAATAATATAAAATATCCTGCTCAAAAGAAATAAAAATAAAAAGTAAGCTAAACCTGTATGATAGCAATATTTTCTACCCTAACGAGATAAACTTTTAGTATTTAATGTGGAGGTATAAGAAAAATTAATCTCTAAACGGGTCCGAGTAACTCTAGAATCGTGCGGATCAAACATCGATTCCTTCGTTCTTCCTTGTAAGTCCCCGAGCAAGATGGTCTAAGACCTGTCACCTTATCGCTCCATAGGCAAAGACAAATCCACAGTGGAGCTAGTTAGGCCCGGATTGTCATAATCATGATTATACCTCAAGTACTACGGCCCGCTTCCCTTGGACAAACTCCGTCCCTCAGTTGTGGGATTAGGACGATGGGGCCGGAGAGCGGAATAGCAGCTGAGCTGCCCGGTTCCATCCCCGATGTATCCATTTCGACTATGAGCTCGACACACCAAGTTGACTCAGGCATGAATATAATCACAAGTACATGATGTCAACCAGGTAGTCGAGTAAATTGATTCAGGGAAGCAGTTCAAGAAAGTTTATGAAAATTGCACGTGGCATTGATTGGAATTGGTGGAGTAATTTGGATAAATATAATTATCGGGAGGATAAATAATTCGATGATTTGAAGAATTAGGTGGGACATAAGTCCCGTTGTAGCTTCAGAATCGCAAGGCGAGGAAGTCGCCCCGCGAACGCGTATTAATCGGTCACGATGATCCGATAAGTCTAAGGATTTTTAAGAAAATAAAATGTTATAAATAATTATTTGAAGTCAAAGGTTCCAGGGCAGTATTAAAAAAATAACTAAGTTAAGGTCTTTGTTAAAAGAAAATTTTACAATTAGCCCCGTTTTATAAAAACTAGTCTTTTTGGGGTTTAAAATTAAATAAGTCTTTGTCTCGACCTCGAATAATTATAAAGTCAGTTCCTAAATTCTCCAAATTATTTAGAGATTCAGGTTTTTAAAAGTTTTGGAGTCGAGGTTTTATAAAAGTCTCATTTTGGCCCTAATTTGTTAAAATTGTTATTTCGGGCCCCGAGCTTAAAATAATTGGATCTCACAAAGCGGAAGGGATTTTAATTGGATGTCACTAAGGTCAGTGGTTATTGGGATAAAAGCATTTTTTAAAAGAGGTAAGCATAGGTCCCTTAACTTTTAAAAATTCTATTTTAGTCCTATTTTTGAATAATTTGCCTTTAAGGCTTTTTAGGGGTCCAATTGTTATGAAATTTGATCTTTGGGTTCAAAATATCATAAGGTTATAGTTAAAGGTATATTTCTAGGTACATGGGCTATATAAGTCATGGAAGTTTCATTTTAGTCCTCAAGCTTAGTATTTTACATTTTGGTCCCTCAAGTTTAGTAAAATTACTATCCAAGCTCAAAACTCTTGGATTTTTGGAATATGTTTAAAATATGTAATTTCAAGTCCCTTAAAATTAAATTTTCAAATTTCTAAGAGTAGGGCTGGTACAAATTCAAATTTTGTAATTTAGTCCTTAAACTTCTAAAATTTACAAACTAGTACTTGGGCTTTCAGGGTTGCTTTTATTTATCTCCAAACTTATAAAACTTTATTAAAATGTCAAATATAACTTTTGAACCTGAGTACAGTCCCAAAATTCAAAAATTGTAGAGGAGTATCTTAAGTTTTATTTTCTTGCAATTAAGTCCATCAATTTGCCATTTTTGCATTTTAAGTCCAAAAATTCAAATTTAATCAATTAAGCTCGATTTTTCCAGGTTATAAGGCAAATATTAAATGAATAATAAGGTTCATGAACATTCATATATATATATATATATATATATATATATCTCATCCAAGAATTCATCAAATAGAACAATAAATTGTACATGCATGCACCTAAATTGCAATAAATAGAATTTTTGGGCATCACTTGAGAATTTTGAAATTTAACACTTGAGATGAACATGCAATACATTATATATATATACATATATATATATATATATATCTCAATCTCTCAAAAAGATTACATGTATTTTAAAGAAAATACCTAGGAAGTTGAAAGATTTTTCCACCAACCTCAAAATTGGTTTGTTGGTGAAAGAAAGGGGAAATGCCACACCCCAGGCGGGGGACGCAACGACGATCCACAACTTAAATACAAAAACCAAATAATCTAGACGAATATCAACGAAAACCCAATGAAACAGAGTCAAATAGCAGCGGAAAATAAAGAACAAGTACGAATTACAACTTATAGTCCCACAAATATCCGAATTACATCCCCGAAATCAACTAAAGATAACAACTTAATAGTCAAAGGGTCCTACGCCCTTCGATTCAGACCGGAATGAAAAGAGAATAAAAGAGTCCAACGGGAAATACAAGAAATAAGTCCAGTAACAATAACAACAAAAGATAGTAAGTCCAACAAGCGGAGTACGGAAGCTCAGTCCGTGGTCGGTTCAACATCCCCGATAAAGTCCTCATCTAAAGGTTAGAAAATAAGAGGGGATGAGACAAAAATCTCAGTGAATGGGGTGATCGTGTGCAAGTGTGGCGATATATAGTTAATGCGAGAAAACAGTTGTATGAAAACGCGTGAGATATGATGCATGAATCCACACACAGTCCACAAGCGTCGTAATAAAATATTTAAGTAATATACTTATACAGTTTTAGAAACAGTTCGTGGTCACACAAGCACTATGTGATTCAGGCAAGACAGGTAGGATTGCGTACGGAATGTAACGCCAATCCTATGCAAGACAATTAATGGTTGCGTACGGATTTGTAGCGCCAACCAATGCAATACAAGTAGCGGTTGCATACGGATTTGTAGCGCCAACCAAATGGGTCCGATTAACTCGGAATCGTGTGGATCGGACATCAATTCCTTCATTCTTCCTTGTAACTCCCGAGCAAGATGGTCCAAGACTGTCACCTTATCGCTCCATAGGCAAAGACAAAATCCACAGTGGAGCTTGGAAGGCTCGGATTTGTCATAATCATGATTATACCTCAAGTACTATGACCCGTTTCCCTTGGACAAACTCCGTCCCTCAGTTGCGGGATTAGGACGATGGGGCCGGAAGAGTGGAATAGCGCCGAGCTGCGGTTGCCCATCCCGACGTATCCATTCGATTCGATCGTGAGCTCGACACACCAAGTTGACTGGCTGGGGCAGAAAGTAAATACAAGTTCGTAGTCAACCTGGCAATGAGTATTATTGATTCAGGGGAAGCGATTCAGGAAATTTTCAAAATCGCGAGTGGCAATTATGGCGTTGGTGGAGCTATTTGGATGAAGACGATTATCGGAAGGATAAGCAATCTTCGATATCTTGAAAGATTAGGTGGACATAAGTCCCGTTATAAATTCAAAATCGCAAGGCGAGGAAATCGCTCCGCGATCGGGTATTAGCCGGTCAAGACGATCCGATAAGTCAACGGGTTTTTGAGAAAATTGTCACGCCCCAAACGGGACGCGACGAACGATTCACAACTTAAATACAAATGGACTAACATTCGCACAATACCAATGAGAACCCAATAAGACAGAGTCTAAATAGCGTGAAATAAATAATGGATACAAGTTATCACTTAAAGTCTACAATCCAACATCCAAATTACAACCCGAAATTTTGAACGGTGTGCCTCTCATAGATTTTATTCCTAATCATTCGTCATTAGTACACACACTCGATTCCGGAACGATAACTCCATCTTCGGTGTACCGAGAATTCCGATCTTTCTCCTTTAAGTATCTTCTCCTTCGTTCTTGAAGGTGTGCATCTTTTTCTTGTGCTTCTTTGATCTCACTCAAGAAATGGGTATAATGAAATGTTAGCACATGAAATCGAGTATTGGTTCTCGTCGATTCCAATTGCTCGGCTCCTTTAATGATTCCCACTCGAATCATAAGTCCGCTAAGCTCGCTTTCTAGTTTAGAGCGTGCCTTCGGCTGACGTTAGCTTTTCAGGGATGGTATTGAATATCAAAGTGATAGTCCTCAATCAACTCCATCCATCTCCCGTTGCCTCGGGTTGAGATCTTTCTCGGGAGAATAGATACTTCAAGCTCTTATGATCCGTGAAAACCGTAAATGTTGCTCGTAGAGATAGTGTCTCCATTTCTTCAATGAAAAACTATCGCCGCCAATTCCAGTCATGCGTTGGGTAATTGGCCTCATACGGCTTGAGCTTTCGTGATGCATAAGCGATAACATTTCCTTCCCGCATGAGTCTTGCTCCTAGTCTTCTTTTTGATGCATGTTTTGTAGACGACAAAGTTTTCTTTCCTTTGGAAGGGCTAAGATCGAGCCGTAGTAAATCGTTTCTTCACTCCCGGAAACTTGTCTCGCACTTGTCGTTCCACTCAAACTTGACTTGCAGGTTAATCGAGTGAGTGGTCCGCTATCTTAGAGAAGTCCTGGATAAATCTTCGATAATATCCAGCTAGTCTAGAAACTCTCGATTTCCGTTATTCTGCACTCGGGTTGTTTCCATTCAACCACCTACCTTACCTTCAAGGATCTACCGCAATCCCGGTCCGGATACTATATGTCCCAAGAATGCGACTTCACTAAGCCAAAATTCGCACTTCCGAATTTAGCATACGACTTATGCTCGTAGTGTCTCTAAAACGATTTTCGGTGACGTTCGTGCTCTTCTCTAGACTTAGAGTATACAAGTATGTCATCAATGAATATCACTACGAATTGGTCCAAATAAGGTTGGAAGACTCGATGCATCAGTCCATAAATGCCGCTGGTGCATTCGCTCGGACCGAAGGCATTACTACAAACTCGTAGTGTCCATATCGGGTTTGAAATGCGTTTTGGAAATGTCTCCTTCGCGGATTTTCAGTTGGTAATATCCTTGTTGTAAATCAAACTTGAGTACACCGTTGCTCCCTGAAGTTGATCAAATAGTTAAATCTATCCTCGGGAGAGGATATTTGTTCTTGATGGTCACACTATTAAGTCCACGATAATCTATACATAGTCTTAATGTGCCATCCTTCTTTTTGACGAACAAAGACAGTGCTCCCCCACGGAGACGCACTCGGTCGGATAAATCCCACATCCATCGCTTTTTGTAATTGCGTTTTCAACTCTTGTAACTCAAGAGAGCCATTCTATACGGTGTTCGCAATCGGGGCGATCCCTCGGCAACACCTCGATGGTGAACTCGACTTCCCTATCCGGAGGGACAAGTGGTCGATTCGTTTCTTCTCATCTTCGCTTATCGCCAAGCGCCGAGTCGTCCATTGCGTTGGCGCTCGGGCTAGTTCGTGGTCGTGCGTTCGCTTTCCCGTGCCAATGAATCATCGTTTCGGTAATATTCCCTTCGCCAAAGACGGCATGGAATACATCCCACCACGTAGGCGGCGTCGGCTCCATCCCGATAAAACAAACTAAGGCGGATCGATCACGGGTAGAGGAGAGATAAGAAAGAATAAGGAAGAACGAGTAAGGAAATCACCAAAATCAACTAAGTCAAGACAAGTATGATTATGAATCTCAAAGCATGCATTCTAACTTAGTTCAAATATCAATAAGACGGTTATATGCCAATTTGAAATCGATTTCACACTTAATTAGTCAAGTCGCAGGTACTACCTAAAACACGAGGCCGAGGGTCCTATCTCGGGTCGGCCGGTGTAAGTTTCCATCTTACTAGCCGAGCTCGATACCACTCTTCGTCACGCCCAAAGCGGGACGCGACGAACGATTCACAACTTAAATACAAATGGACTAACATTCCGCATAATACCAATGAGAACCCAATAAGACAGAGTCTAAATAGCAGCGGAAATAAATAAACAGATACAAGTTATCACTTAAAGTCTACAATCCAACATCCAAATTACAACCCGAAATTTAACAAGGTAGTAACTTAAAGTCAAGGATCATACGCCCCTCAATTACAAACCCGAATTGATTAGGATACAAAAGTCCAACAACAACATAGTAAGAAAAGAGTCCGATCAACAACAAGATACAAAGAAATCCAACAAGCGTAGTACAAGGTCTCAATCCAGAGTTTCGGTTCAAAGATCCCCAAATAAATCCTCATCTAAGGTTAGAAAACAAAGCGGGATGAGACAAAAATCTCGATGGATGGGGTGATCGTGTGCGAGTGCGGCGTAATATAGTTAATGAGAAAAGCGATTATCGAAAACGTGAGTATGATGCATGGTTTCACACTGATTCACAAGCGTCATGATAAATATTTAAGTAATATAATTATACAAATTTGAGAAAACGATTCATGGTCACACAGGCACTATGTGATACAATCAAGACAGGTAGATTGCGTACGGAAGTGTAACGCCAATCCTATGCAAGGTAATTAATGGTTGCGCGGACGGACTTGTAGCGCCAACCAATGCAAAAACAGTAGCGGTTTGACGGGAATGTAACGCCAACCAAAACGGGACGATAACCGAGAATCGTGTGGATCGGGACAGCGATTCCTTCGTTCTACCTTGTAACTCCCGGTCAAGTATGGTCCAAGACCGCACCTTATCGCTCCGTAGGCAAAGACAAAATCCCAAGAGAGCCGTGGCGAGGCTCGGATCCGTCATAATCATGATTATACCTCATACTACGACCCGCTTCTCGACAAACTCCGTCCCTCGATTCGGGATTAGGGCGATGGGGCGGAAGAGTGGAATAGCAGCCGAGCTGCCCGGTTCCATCCCCGACGTATCCATTCCGATCGTGAGCTCGACACACCAAGTTGATTTCTCAGCAGAAAGTAATTACAATTACAGTGATCAACAGCAAATGAGTATTATTGATTCAGGAAGCGATTTAGGAAATATTTTAAAAATGCGAGTGGCAATTATGGCATTGGTGGAGTTTTTGGATGAAGATGATTATCGGAAGGATAAACAACCTTCGATATCTTGAAAGATTGGGTGGAACATAAGTCCCGATTATAGAATCAATTAGCAAGGCGGGGAAGTCGCTCCGCGATCGGGTATTAATCGGTCAAATTGATCCGATAAGTTAGGGTTTTTGGGAAGGTAAAATATTTAAATTAAATCTCAATTTCAGAGAGTCCAGGGCGATTTTAGTAAAAGAGAAAATAATTTGAGTGAGGTCCTTTATAAAAGAAAAATTGTAATTTAGCCCCGTTTTGTAAAACCAACACTTTTGGGGTTAAAAATTGAATAAATAAATATCCCGACCTTGAAAAATTATGAGGTCAGTTCCTAAATTCTCCAAATTGTCCAGAGATTCAGGTTTTTAAAGTTTTATGGTCGAGTTTTTATAAAAATCTCATATTGGCCCCAAATTTGTAAAAATTGTCAATTCGGACCTTAAGTTTTAAAAATTCGAACTCACAAACCGGAAGGGCTTTTAATGTGATTCCAGTTGGAAAATGTCACTAAGGTTGGTAGGATATTGGGACAAAAGCAGTTTTTAAAAGCAATATGTGTAGGTCCTTCAACTTTAGAAAATATCATTTTTGTCCCATTTTAAAATAATTGCCTTTAAGGCTTTTAGGGTCCAATTGTTATGAAATTTGAACCTTGGGTCCAAAATACAATTAAGTTGTAGTTAAGTTAGTATTTCCAGGTGCATGGCTGCATAAGTCCTGGAAATTTCATTTGGGTCCTCAAGTTTAATATTTTCACATTAGTCCCTCATTTTTAGTAAAATTGTTTTCCAAGCCCTAACCACTTGGATTTTTGGAATACTTTTAAAATATGGGATTCCCAGTAACTTAAAAGTAAAAATTTCAATTTATAAAGTTTAGGTCTGGTACAGTTTTTAAAATTGCAAAGTAGCCCTTAAACTTTCAAAATCTTACAATCTAGTCCTTGGGCTTTTAAAGGTTGATTTTATTTATCTTAAAACTATTAAAACATTATTAAAATGTCCAAAAGTCATTTTTGAACCTGAGTACAGTCCCAAATTTCGAAATTTGCAGAGGGGTCCTTTAACTTTTATTTTCTTGCAATTTAGTCCACCAACTTTCCATTTTTGCATTTTTAAGTCCAAAATTGAAATTTAATCAATTATACTCGACTTTTCCAGGTTATAAGTCATCCAAAACATAGATTTTAAAGATCATAAACATGCATGTCCAATACATACAATAATTCATCAATTAAAGCATTAAAGTGTACATGCATGCACCTAAAATTCAATAAATAGCAAATTTGAGCAACTCTTGAGAATTTTCATGACTTGATATATGAAATTGACATGCAATACATAGATTATATATATCTCAAGGCTCATGATCAAATTTTCTACATGCATTTTAATAAAACACCTAAAAGTTGGAAAAATAATTTTCCACCCACCTTAATTTTGGAAATTGTGAAATAAAAGGATAATTTCACAATTTTTGGATGAGGCTTCTTAGGTCAGCCCCTAAGTCAAGAAAATATCAAAATTTGGAGTTAGAAAAATGAGAGAAAAATTAAGGAGAAAAGAAGGAATTAAGAAAATGAAAAGGACTACACTTTACCTTGTGTAGTAGATGTTTGGAGACTAGTTGAAGCTCAAAAATTGGAAATTTGGCTCAACTCCAAAAATCTCCTAAGGTCAGCCCCTATTTCTCAAAAATGAAAAGGGGTGTTAAAATTTTGAAAAAAATAGGAAGAGTAGGAAAGAAGGGGTCTAGTACACAATTCTTACCTTGTAGTCAAATTTTCTCTACTATTTTCTTCTTCAAGCTTGAGGTCCTTCTTCAAAATATTGCCAAGCTCTAACCTTCAAGTCTTCTAAATGTACCTCCAAAACCAAATTTAAACTTAAGTTAAGAAGGTGGAAGAGATGAACAATGTGATATCCAAAAATGGATTGAAGCTAAAATTTCTTACCTTTTAGTATAGTGGTTCGATTTTTTTTTGATGTATGAGGAGGAAAATGTTGAATTTTTCTAAGTATGGAAGAAGAAAGTAAGAAGAGAGTAGAGAGATGTTGGGAGTTTTTAGAGAGAAGGAGGAGGATTTTTTTGCAAGACTTAGAACATGAGTTGGTGAAATGAAGAGAAATTTTGTGTAGGAAATGGCCATATGGCCGTCCACTTCAAGAGAGGGGAGATGATTTTGATCAAATTGTGTCTTGTAATTTGTCTCTTGCATGGAGACAAAAATGCAAGTCAAAGTGTGGGTCAATTTGAATTTGAGAGGAATACGAAGAATGTTTGTTAAGTGGGAATAAGTTGGGAAAATAGTAATAAAGAATTGGTGTATAAGATGATGTGTATAATGTTTGAATTAATGATATAATTATACACAAGATGACTAATATATGGTGTATGTGTACAAGAGTTGGATGATATTTTTATCCCAAAATCTCCACAATGGCCGTCCATTATGAGGGTAAAATGGTATTTCCATATATTTTTTTTTTTTGTCCCAATTTTGATGATAATAGATTAAATATATCAATCTCCAAAATAATTAGTGATTTCCTTGATCACTTGTAAGTCTCATGATCACTTAATCTAAATCAACATCTTAATTCTATAAGGTAAAAGTCTCTAAAATAAATAGTCTATTAAAATTCTAAGGTGAGTAATAAATACAAAAATAGTAATAATGATCAATCAAGTGATCATAAATGAGGAATAGAATTAATGATGATCATGATCACAAGTGATTAAATAAAATGAAATAAAATACAAAATGTATATATTATTATTAATTACCCATCAAAATGACGCGATAAAATAGTCGATCAAAAGCTTAAACAACAATAAGGTTCAACTAATAGCTTCGGAAAAATCGGGGCTTCACAAAAATAAAATATTTTAATTAATAATTAAAGTCAGAGGGCCCAGGGCTGTTTTAGTAAAAGGAAAATAATTTGAGTTAGGGCCTTGATAAAAAGAAAATTTGCAATTAGCCCCGTTTTGTAAAAACCAATACTTTTGGGGTTAAAAATTGAATAAATAAGTATCCCGACCTTGAAAAATTATGAGGGCAGTTCCTAAAATCTCTGAATTGTTCAGAGATTCAGGTTTTCAAAGTTTTGGGGTCGAGTTTTTATAAAATTCTCACATTGGCCCCAAATTTGTAAAAATTGTCATTTCAGGCCCTTAGTTTAAAATAATCGGAACTAACAAACTTGAAGGGCTTTTAATGTGATTCTAGTTGGAAAATTTTACTAAGGTTTAGGATATTGGGACAAAAGCAGTTTTTAAAAGAAATAAGTGCAGGTCCTTTAACTCTTGAAAATCTCATTTTTGTCCCATTTTGAAATAATTGCCTTTAAGGCTTTTAGGGGTCCAATTGTTATGAAATTTGAACCTTGGGTCCAAAATATAATTAAGTTACAGTTAAATTAGTAATTCCAGGTACATGGACTATATGAGCCCTGGAAATGTCATTTGGGTCCTCATGTTTAATCTTTTACAATTTAGTCCCTCAATTTTAGTAAAATTACTTTCCAAGCTCTAAACACTTGGATTTTTGGAATACATTTAAAATATGTCATTTCCAGTCCCTTAAGAGTAAAAATTTTAAATTTTGAAAGTAAGGTCTGGCACAGTTTCAGAAATTGCAAAGTAGCCCTTAAACTTCTAAAATTTTACAATCTAGTCCTTGGGCTTTTAAAGGTTGATTTTATTTATCTTAAAACTCTTAAAACTTTATTAAAATGTCAAAAGTCATTTTTGAACCTGAGTACAGTCCCAAAATTCGAAATTTGCAGAGGGGTCCCTTAAATTTTATTTTCTTGCAACTTAGTCCACCAACTTTCTATTTTTGCATTTTAAGTCCAAAAATTGAAATTTAATCAATTATGCTCGACTTTTCCAGGTTATAAGTCATACAAAACATGGATTTCAAGGATCAAACACATGCATGTTCATTTCATACAAGAATTCATCAAATAGAACATTAAATTGTACATGCATGCACCTAAATTTCAATAAATAGCATTTTTGAGCAACACTTGAGAAATTTCATAACTTGATACATAAAATTAACATGCAATATATAAAATATACATATCTCAAGTGCTCATGATCAAAACACTACATGCATTTAACAAAAGCACCTAGAAGTTGAAAGGATTTTTCCACCAACCTTAAATTTGGAAAATTGTGAAATAAAAGGGATAATTTCACAACTTGGTTCGAGATCACTTAGGTCAGCCCCTAAGTCAAGAAATATCAAAAATTTGGAGTTAGAAAAATGAGTGAAAAATTAAGAAGAAAATAGAAGAAGATAAGAAAATTGGAAATACTACACTTTACCTTGTGTAGTAGGTGATTTGAAACTAGTTGAAGCTTCAAATTTGGGATTTTTGGTTCAACTCCAAAATCACTTAAAGTCAGCCCCTATTTCTCAAAAATGAAAAAGGGGTGTTAAAATTTGAAGAAAATAGGGAGAAGAAGAAAGAAGGGCTCTAGTGTCCAAATCTTACCTTGTAGTTCACTTAAAGTCACCACCATGCATGCATGTCTTCAAGTAGTCTTCTAAGTACCTCAAAATCCAAAATTCAAACTTAATTTAAGAAGAGAAGGTGATGAGTAGTAAGATATCAAGTTGAATTGAGGAATGAAATCTCTTACCTTTGAGATGGGGGGTTCGAATTTTATGGTTTTAAGTAGGAAGAATGTTTGTTTTGGTTTAGATGATTGAAGAAAGAAAGAGTGTTTGATGATAGGAAGAAGATGTTCTTGAAGGTATGAAGGTATGCTTGAAAATGTAAAGGACTTGTGTTTGAATATATGAAGATGTGAAGAAATGGTACTTGAAGATTTGAAGATATGAAGAACTTGGTGTTTGAAGATTTGAAGATATGAAGGGTTGGTGTTTGAAGATTTGAAGATGTGAATGATTTTTAGAGAGAGATTAGAGAGAAGGAGAAGAATTTGCTGGATAATTAAAATGTGTTTGATAAAAATTTTAACAAAATGTTTGAATTTGTGTCTTGAATTTTGCTTCTTGCATGGGAGACAAAATGCAAGTCAAAGGTATGGGCATGAGATGGGTTTGAATGAAATGTTGGGAAGACTCCAACATGTTGGAAGATTTAATATTAAAGAATTTATGTATAAGATGATGTGTATAATGTTTGAATTAATGGTGTAATTATACACAAGATGACTAATATAAGGTGCAAGTGTACAAGAGTTCGATGATATTTCTACACCAAAAAACATCACTATGAAAACAAGTATTTGTTATAGGGCAATTTGGTAATTCCATATATTTTTTTTTGTCCCAAATTTGATGATAATAGATGAATAATATCAATCTCCAAATTAATTAGTGATTTCTTTGATCACTTATAAGTCTCAAAATCACTTATACTAAATCAATTATTCTTAATTCTATAAGGTAAAAGTAATCAAAACACAAGAACCGAAAAAATAGGAAAATATCCATTAATGTAAAACTTTAATACTAATAAATACAAAAATAGTAATAATGATCAATCACGTGATCAAAATAAATGAATCGAAATAGAATTAATAAATGAATCATGATCACAAGTAATAAATAAAATGAAATAAATCAAACTAACTATGAGATCGCCATATTAATATTTCGGGGCCTGGTTGGGCCAAAGTGACCTCGTGGTAAAAAAATCCAACCATCAAATGCATCATAGTGGAGCGGCCTTAAAAGATCAATCATATCCTCCGAAAAAAATCCTCTCGGGGTTTCATATCGGGCTCCACCTCGGGTGGTGGCAATGGTTGTGCATTAAAAGAATTTGGTCCCCAAATTCTAGGGCCATGTAAGTCCTCTATCACGTCATATTGATGAGGGTCTTCCAAGCGCTCAATGGTGTCATTGGGCTTCCATCTCCCACTTCCGCGGCCGTCACTTGCTCTCTTCATTTTCTCTCGCACATTATCCGGTGCTTCTGGATAATCAGATCCGATCCACCACGTATGGTTTGTCCATCTTAATGATGATTGTCAACCGTTCTTTTACTTGGCTCCTTGCCAAACATGTCAAGTCCTGTTACGCCAGATCAATGATCCTGGTAGACTCGGCACTGCTCGATAAACGTAGGATAAATTTTCCCGATCAAACAAAACGAAGGCGGAGGTCAAAGGTAAAGGAAAGATAAGGAGAGAATAAGGTAATGAACAAAGAAAGTCGGGTCAAGGATCAAGACAAGCATGACTATGGAATCTCCAAACACTTCTTCAATTTAAACATCAACAAGATGGTACATGCCGTTTGAAATCGATTCCCACACTAAATAGTCAAGTAAGTCGAGTCGGTAGGCTACTTTCCAACACTTGACCAAGGGTCCTAAGTGAGCTAGGTGTAAGTTTCCATCTTATTTGCCGAGCTCGATACCACTCTAATCTCACGCCCGGATGGGCCGATCCACAACTTAAATACAAAAACCAAATAATCGACGAATATCAACGAAAACCCAATTAGAGTCAAATAGTGAGAGAAAATAAAGAACAAAATTACAACTTATAGTCCCACAAATATCAAATTACATCCCGAAATCAACTAAAGATAACAACTTAATAGTCAAAGGGTAACGCCCTTCAATTCTGAGATCGGAATGAAAAGAGAATAAAAGAGTCCAACGGGAAATACAAGAAATAAGTCCAAGAACAATAACAACAAAAGATGTAAATCCTGAGTCCTAAGCTTCGAACTAAGTCGGTTCAACATCCCCGATAAAGTCCTCATCTAAAGGTTAGAAAATAAGAGGGGATGAGAATGAATGGGGTGATCGTGTGCAAGTGTGGCGATATATAGTTAATGCGAGAAAAACTTGATTTTGGAGCCGTGAGATTGATCATGAATCAATCACGATCCACAAGCGTCGTAATAAAATATTTAAGTAATATACTTATACGATTTTAGAATTTTCGTGGTCACACAATATATGTGATTCGTAGGTGTAGGATTCCCATGTCGTGCCAATCTATGCAAAGACAATTAATGGTTGCGTGCGGATTTGTAGCGCCAACCAAACGGGTCCGCTAATCGTGTGGATCAAACAACGATTCCCGTTCTTCCTGTAACTCCCGAGCAAGATCCAAGACTGTCACCTTATTGCTCCATAGGCAAACACAAAATCTTGGAGCTTGCAAGGCTCGGATTTGTCATAATCATGATTATACCTCAAGTGTCTACGACCCGCTTTGTGGACAAACTCCGTCCCTCGGTTGGGATTAGGGCGATGGGGCTTAAGAGTGGAATAGCGCCGAGCTGCCGATTCCCATCCGGCGTACCCAATGTGAGCTCGACACACCAAGTTGACTTAGGCGGGAAAGTAAATACAAGTTCGGGTAGTCAACGCAATGAGTATTATTGATTGGGGAAGCTATTCAGAAAATTTTCGAAAATCGCGAGTGGCAATTATGGCGTTGGTGGAGCTATTTGGATGAAGAACATTATCGGAAGGATAAGCAATCTTCAATATCTTGAAAGATTAGGTGGACATAAGTCCCGTTATAGATTCAAAATCGCAAGGCGAGATGGTAGATCGGGTATTAACCGGTCAAAGTCCGATAAGTCAAGGGGTTTTTGAGAAAATAAAATACTTTAAATAATAATTAAAGTCAGAGGGCCCAGGGCTGTTTAGTAAAAGGAAAATAATTTGAGTTAGGTCCTTGATAAAAAGAAAATTTGCAATTAGCCCCGTTTTGTAAAAACCAATACTTTTTGGGGTTAAAAATTGAATAAATAAATATCCCGGCCTTGAAAAATTATGAGGTCAATTCCTAAAATCTCTAAATTGTTCATAGATTCAGGTTTTCAATGTTTTGAGGTCAATAGTTTTTATAAAATTTCAATTGGCCCCAAATTTGTAAAAATTGTCATTTCTTGTTTAAAATTCGGAACTCACCAGAAGGGCTTTTAATGTGATTATTAGTTGGAAAATGTCACTAAGGTTAGTAGGATATTGGGACAAAATCAGTATTTAAAAGAAATAAGTGTAGGTCCTTTAACTCTTGAAAATCTCATTTTTGTCCCATTTTGAAATAATTGCCTTTAAGGCTTTTAGGGGTCCAATTGTTATGAAATTTGAACCGTGGGTCCAAAATATAATTAAGTTATAGTTAAATTAGTAATTCCAGGTACATGGACTGTATGAGTCCTGGAAATTTCATTTGAGTCCTCAAGTTTAATCTTTTACAATTTAGTCCCTCAATTTTAGTAAAATTACTTTCCAAGCTCTAAACACTTGGATTTTTGGAATAAATTTAAAATATGTCATTTCCAGTCCCTTAAGAGTGAAAATTTAAAATTTTGAAAGTAAGGTCTGGTACAGTTTCAGAAATTGCAAAGTAGCCCTTAAACTTCTAAAATTTTACAATCGAGTCCTTGGGCTTTTAAAGGTTGATTTTATTTATCTTAAAACTCTTAAAACTTTATTAAAATGTCCAAAAGTCATTTTTGAACCAGAGTACAGTCCCAAAATTCAAAATTTGCAGAGGGGTCCCTTAAATTTTATTTTCTTGCAACTTAGTCCACCAACTTTCCATTTTTGCATTTTAAGTCCAAATATTGAAATTTAATCAATTATACTCGACTTTTACAGGTTATAAGTCATACAAAACATGGATTTCAAGGATCATACACATGCGTGTTCATTTCATACAAGAATTCATCAAATAGGTTAAATTGTACATGCATGCACCTAAATTTCAATAAATAGCATTTTTGAGCAACACTTGAGAAATTTCATAACTTGATACATAAAATTAACATGCAATATATAAAATATACATATCTCAAGTGCTCATGATCAAAACACTACATGCATTTAACAAAAGCACCTAGAAGTTGAAAGGATTTTTCTACCCACCTTAAATTTGGAAAATTGTGAAATAAAAGGGATAATTTCACAACTTGGTTTGAGATCACTTAGGTCAGCCCGTAAGTCAAGAAATATCAAAAATTTGGAGTTAGAAAAATGAGTGAAAAATTAAGAAGAAAATAGAAGAAGATAAGAAAACTGGAAATACTACACTTTACCTTGTGTAGTAAGTGATTTGAAACTAGTTAAAGCTTCAAATTTGGGATTTTTGGTTCAACTCCAAAATCACTTAAAGTCAGCCCCTATTTCTCAAAAATGAAAAAGGGGTGTTAAAATTTGAAGAAAATAGGGAGAAGAAGAAAGAAGGGCTCTAGTGTCCAAATCTTAACTTGTAGTCCAATTTCTCTACTAATTACTCTTCAAGTCTTCTAAATTCACCACCATGCATGCATGTCTTCAAGTAGTCTTCTAAGTACTTCAAAATCCAAAATTCAAACTTAAATTAAGAAGAGAAGGTGATGAGTAGTAAGATATCAAGTTGAATTGAGGAATGAAATCTCTTACCTTTGAGATGGGGGGTTCGAATTTTATGGTTTTAAGTAGGAAGAATGTTTGTTTTGGTTTAGATGATTGAAGAAAGAAAGAGTGTTTGATGATAGGAAGAAGATGTTCTTGAAGGTATGAAGGTATGCTTGAAAATGTGAAGGACTTGTGTTTGAATATATGAAGATGTGAAGAAATGGTACTTGAAGATTTGAAGATATGAAGAACTTGGTGTTTGAAGATTTGAAGATATGAAGGGTTGGTGTTTGAAGATTTGAAGATGTGAATGATTTTTAGAGAGAGATTAGAGAGAAGGAGGAGAATTTGCTTGATAATTAAAATGTGTTTGATAAAATTTTTAACAAAATTTTTGAAAAAAAGGCCTCTTGGCCGTCCACAATAGAGGAAGGGAGAGATTTTTTTGTTTAATTTGTGTCTTGAATTTTGCTTCTTGCATGGGAGACAAAATGCAAGTCAAAGGTATGGGCATGAGATGGGTTTGAATGGAATGTTGGGAAGACTCCAACATGTTGGAAGATTTAATATTAAAGAATTTATGTATAAGATGATGTGTATAATGTTTGAATTAATGGTGTAATTATACACAAGATGACTAATATAAGGTGTAAGTGTACAAGAGGTGGATGATATTTCTACACCCAAAAACATCACTATTACCGTCCATTATAGGGGCAATTTGGTAATTCCATATATTTTTTTTGTCCCAAATTTGATGATAATAGATGAATAATATCAATCTCCAAATTAATTAGTGATTTCCTTGATCACTTATAAGTCTCAAAATCACTTATACTAAATCAAATTCTTAATTCTATAAGGTAAAAATGTATAAAATAAATAGTCTCTTAAAATTCTAAGGTGACTAATAAATACAAAAATAGTAATAATGATCAATCAAGTGATCATAAATGCAAAATAGAATTAATAAATGATCATGATCACAAGTAATAAATAAAATGAAATAAATGCAAATATATATTATTAATATTTACCCGTCAAAGTGACGCGGTAAAATAGTCGATCAAATACATAGACGTTAAAAGATCAATCATATGCTCGGAAAAATCGGGGGCTTCACAGGAAAAATCACAACTTTGAGTATGAACTCACTTAGGTCAGCCCCTAAATCATGAATATCAAAAAAAAGTGTTAGACAAAATGGAGGCTTGAATTAAGAAAAAAAAAGAAGATGAAGAAGGTGGCAAATACTACACTTACCTTGTGTAGTGGGCAAAGTGAGTCAAGTAGAAGCTTCAAAGTTGGAATTCTTGCTCACCCTTAAAGAGTTCTTCTAAGGTCTGTCCCTATTTCTCAAACATGAGAATAGGGTGTCAAAATTTGAAAATAAAAAGAAGAAGAAGAAAAGATGTACTAAAACCCAAGTTCTTACCTTATAGTCCATTTTCTTCACAAAATCTTGAGGCCTTGTTAAGATGATCTCAAGGCTTTAATATCTTCAAATGGTCTCTAAGTATACCTCAAAAAAAAATTTAAACTTAAGTTAGGAAGTGAAGAGAATGAGCTAGAAGATATCAAGAATGGATTGAGGAAGAAATTTTTAAACTTAAGTGAAGTGTTCAAAAAAAAAAAAATTTAAAAGGAGTTCTTGTATTTTTGTTAAGTGTTTAAGAGAAGAAGAAAAAATGTAGAGAGAAGTAGGAGGATTTTTTAGAGAGAAGGAGGAGAAAATTACAAGAGTTAAAATGTGTTGGTGAAAATGAAGTGCAAACTTGCACAATTTGGCCTTATGGCCATGTAGAATGGGGGAGGGGAGAGAAAAAAATTCAAGTCTTGATGTCTTGCAAATTGTTCCTTGCATGGGGAACAAATGGATGGGTCAAAGTATGGGTGAGTGGGAGGATGGGTGGAGTTTGAGGGCAATGTTGGGAATTTGTGGGAAAATATGGGAAGAGTTGGGAGAAAAAAAATGATTAAAAATTATGGTGTAGGATTTTTGGGTATTAATTTGTGTATAAGACTTGTAAAATGGAATAATTATACACAAGAGATATAATATAAGGTGTATGTGTACAAGAGTTGGGAGATATTTCTACTCCAAATTCATCATAGCCGTCCACTATAGGTATAATTTTGGTATTCGTATTTTTTTTGTCCCGAATTGATGATAATAAGCGAATAATATCAATTTTCAAAATAAATAGTGATTTGTTTAATCACTTGTAAGTCTCATGATTACTTATTCTAAATTAATTTTTTAATTCTATAGAGTATAAGTCTAAAACAATGGTCTTAAAATTCTAAGGTGTCCAATAAATACACAAATAATAATAATGATCAATCAAGTTATCATTAAATGTGAAATAGAAATAATAAATGATCAATAATCACAAGTAATTGATAAAATAAAATAGAAATGAAATTAAAATGCCAAAAATATAATTAACATTTATCCGTCAAAGTGACGCGATAAAGTAGTCAAAAATATGCACAGGCGATAAGTGAAATAAATACACGTTCGAAAAATCGAGGGCTTCACATCTTCCCCTCCTTAAAAGAATTTGGTCTCCAAATTCCCTTAAGAATAGCTCTGGATATTGAGTCCTTAGGTCTTTCTCAATCTCCCACGTAGCATCTTTGTCTCGGATATGGTTCTGCCACACCATTTTAACCATCGGGATCTCTCTCTTTCGCAGCTGATGTATCTTTCGGTCGATAATCTGAATTGGTTTCTAAGTGTAGGACAAGTTCTCCATCAGAGGAGGAGTATCACGAGTGATGATGTGCTCGGGATCTGGCCAGTACTTCTTCAACCTCAAGACATGGAATACATCATGCATTCCTGCAAACTACATCGGTAACTCAAGTCGGTAGGCTAACTCCCGATCCTCTGTAAAATCTTGTAAGGTCCGACATATCTTGGACTCAGCTTTCCCCTTTTCTTCAGATTGATCAACCCTTTCCATGGCGAGAGCTTAAGGAATACTTCATCGCCGACTTCAAATTTCAAATCCTTTCTTCTCTTATCCACGTAACTCTTCTAGTGACTCTGAGTCGTGCGGATCCATTCCTTGATTAATCTGACCTTCTCCATGGCCTCCTAAACTAAGTCAACCTTTGGAATTGAGGGTGACTTTCATTTCCCTTTCGGAGTCCATTGGTCATCAATCTCCCAGTGTAGTGGGGATCTACACTTTCACCCGTAGAGTGCCTCGTAGGATGCCATCCCAATCGTGGCCTGATAGCTGTTATAGTAGGCGAACTTGAACAACGGTAAGTGCGAGTCCCAACTTTCTTGGAAATCCAATGTACAGGCTTGCAACATATCCTCTAGGGTTTGAATCATTCGCTCAGACTGTCCGTCGGTTTGTGGGTGTGCTGCTATGTTGAAACTTAGCGAGGTACCTAACTCCTCGTGCAAGCACTTCCAAAATCTGGAGACAAACCTCGGGTCTCTGTCTGACACTATATCGACTGATACTCTATGCAGTCGAATGATCTCTCGGATGTAAGTCTATGCAAGTTTCTGCATGCTATCAGTCTTCTTGATGGGTAAGAAGTGTGCGGATTTCGTGAGTCGATCTACAATTACCCATATAACATCATGACCTTCTCGTCTCCTCGGTAGGTCCGTCACAAAGTCCATCGTTATGCGTTCCCATTTCCACTTGGGAATCCTCAATGGCTGTAGTAAACCAGATGGCTGTTGGTGTTGTGCTTTTACTCGTTGACAAGTCAAAGATCACGCCACGAAGTCCGCTACCTGGTTCTTAATGTTTATCCACCAATAATTTCATTTCAAATCCTTATACATAATGTTTCCTCTAGGATGTATAGGGTACTTCAAGCGGTGTGCTTCCTTCAAGATTTTGTTCCTTATCTGCTCGTCATTCGGTACATACACTCAATTTTGGAATCTAATAATCCCATCTTGGGTACCAAAAATTCTGGCATCGCTCCTTTAAGTATCTTCTCTTTTAGTTTTTGAAGGTGTACGTCCTCCTCTTGTGCGATTTTGATCTCATCCAGCAGGTTGGGTTTAACTGAAATGTTAGCACATCTAATCTGGGTATTGGTTCTTGTCGGATTCCAAATACACAGTTCTTCTAATGATTTTCACTCTCAAATCATTAGTCTGGCTAAACTCGCCTTTCTGCTTAAGGCGTCGGCTACTATATTAGCCTTCCTGGGATGGTATTGAATATCAAAGTGATAGTCCTCAATTAACTCCATCCATCTCCATTGCCTCAGGTTTAGATCCTTCTGAGAGAATAGATACTTCAGGCTCTTATGATCTGTAAAAACTGTGAATGTCGCCCCGTAGAGATAGTGTCTCCATTACTTTAATGCGAATACTATCGCTGCCAATTCCAAGTCATGTGTCGGGTAGTTGACCTCATATAGTTTGAGCTTCCATGATGCATAAGCAATGACATTTTCTTCCTGCATGAGTACTGGTCCCAATCCTTCCTTTGATGCATCACTATAAACGACAAAGCCTTCTGTTCCCTTCGGAAGGGCTAAGACTAGAGTTGTAGTTAGTCATTTCTTCAGTTCTTGGAAACTAGCATAACACTTGTCGTTCCATTCAAACTTGACTTGTTTCTGGGCTAGTCGAGTGAGTGGTTTGGCTATCTTGGAGAAATCCTTGATAAACCTTTGATAATATCCAGCTAATCTCAAGAACCCTATGATCTTTGTTACTAACTCGGGTTGTTTCCATTCAACTACTGTCTATACCTTCGAAGGATCTATTGCGATCCCATTGCCGGATATTATGTGTCCTAAGAATGTGACTTCGTTAAGCCAAAATTCACACTTGCTGAACTTGGCATACAACTTATGCTCTCGTAGTGTCTCTAGGACAATTTTCAGATGACGTTCGTGCTCTTCTCTAGACTTAGAATACACGGGTATGTCATCAATGAATATCACTACGAACTGATCCAAATAGGGTTGAAAGACTCGATGCATCAGATCCATAAATGCTACAGGCACGTTCGTCAGACCGAAAGACATTACTACAAACTCTTAGTGTCCATACCTGGTCTGAAATACGGTTTTAGAAATGTCTTCTTCACGGATCTTCAGTTGGTAGTATCCTTGTTGCAAATCAAACTTCGAGTACGCCGTCGCTCCTTGAAGTTGATCAAATAGTTCATCTATCCTCAGGAAGGGATATTTATTCTTGATGGTCACGCTATTATGACCGCACTAATCTATACACAACCTTAATGTGCCATCTTCTTTTTGACGAACAATGCCGGTGCTCCCGATAGAGACGTACTCGGTCGGATAAATACTACATCCATGAACTTTTGCAATTGAGTTTTCAACTCTTGCAACTCAATAGGATCCATTGTATGGTGTTCTGGCAATCGGGGCGGTTCCTGATAATACCTCGATGGTGAACTCGACCTCCCTATCTTGAGGGACAGAGGCGAGTTCTTGTGGAAATACATCTGTGTATTCCGATACTATGGGCACTTGGTGAATTTGTGTCTCTATCTTGGGTTTGTTGATTACCAACACCAAATACCATTGTGCCCCTCTAGTGATTGCGTTTCTCGCTTTCATGGCAGATATGATTGGGGCAATCTTGACTCGTGCCCTTCCCGAAATTTCCACTTCGGGCTTCACCGGTTCGCATAGTTTGATGGACTTGAGATGGCAGTCCATCTGTGCATGGTGTGTAGATAACCAATTCATTCCCATTATTATGTCATATTCGGATATAGGCAATAAGATCATATCAGCAGGGAAGGTTATCTCATCAATCTTAACTTCGCATGCATTATATATAATATCTTTTATTTGGCTTGCGCCCATAGGAGTTGATACTTCTAGACATATAGGCATATGTTCCATGCATGCATGCAACTTGAGTACATAGTGCGGTGCGACAAATGAATGCGATGATCCTGGGTCAAACAATACTTTAGCATAGTGGTCAGATACTAGAAGCGTGCTTTCCACCTCATTTGTTGCCACCGGGGCCTCATGTCCGGCTAGTGCAAGCGCTCGAGCGAGCATCCTCGCCTGGTTACGACCATTTCCTGGCCTCTGTGGTTGTGCCGGTTTGTTCCTGTCCTCATATTTTGGGTAATCTTTCGGCTGGTGCTGATGAATGCCACAACGCAAACATCTCCTTGTTTGCACCAACAGTCATTGGCAGTATGTCCCGATTTCTGGCAGTGCGTGCGTTTCTGTCCATGTTTTCCATGAACTGGCCACTTCCCTTTATCCGTCTATGCAACTGTTCCCTTCTAAAACTTGGCAGGCTGCTTAGATGGTTGCCCCACAGCCGGCCTCTTAAGACTGTTCGAAGGCCTGCTCTTTTGAATCTGTCCAATGTGGTTCAGTCCCGAATCAATGCGGAGAGCTACTTTCACTACTGTTGAGTATGTCGCCAATTCAACAGTCAAAAGCTATTTCTGAAGTTCCAGTTTCAGTCCTCTCGTATACTTGGACAATCGGTGAAATTCGGATTCGTACTGAGCTACTGACATGTTCCCTTGTCTTAACCTATGGAATTCGTCCCTTTGCGCTTCCTTCACCACCTGCGGAATGTATTGCTTATTGAACTCGGCCAAAAAGTTCTCCCAGGTTCTGGCCACTCCGTCCTGGATCCATTTGCTCTCTACTTATTTCCACCAATCCCTTGCCACAGATTCCAATCGAAATACAGCAAGTGTCACCTTCTTCTCAACGGAGTATTGAAGAGCATTGAATATGTTCTCCAACTTCTCAATCCAGTCTTCCGCCTTTATGTCATCCAGCTCTCCCAATAAAGTCGGCAGATCGAACCGTAGAAAGTGCTCCAAGACTCCATTATTCGCCTCCCGGGTGGGTTCTGGCGCGTGTTGGTTGGGTGCTTCTTGCTGCCTCATAAATACCAATATCTGCTGCAGAGTCTATGCAGTTAGATTCTCTCCCGCAGACGGGGGATGAGGTGGCAGCAAATCCGGTGAAGGTGTACGTTCCCTAGGGACATCCGTGTCCTCCTTGGGGAATTCGGCGGGGTCTACCATGTCCCCAATATTCTGCCATTCTGCATCTCGAAGTGTTAGATGCAATCCATAATAGAAATGAATCATTAAATTCTCAAAAGTAAAACAAGTCATATCATGCCGAAAGCAATAACAATACGCAAGACACATAACCAATAATGAGGGAAAAGGCATATCTATTAATGTAAAATATGGAGTACACGAAATGGAAGTTCATACAACAATAGTACAAGGAATCCAGAAATACAACAGAATCTGAAAATAAAGTATCTAGTACAACAACAAGTACAACACAAGGAAATCCTATCTACTCGATAATTGCACTGTCAACATCACTGTCGACATTAACGACCTCGACCATCTCAAGTTCGTGCCATTCCTCAGTATCAGGCCAGTCAATGAATTCGAGCCACTCACCGAGTGTCGGTGCATCACCAAGTTGGGGCGGCATCATGCGCCTCTTCCAGCTCCTCTGCCTCTGCTGGATCCTCCTCGGGATCCTCTTCATTGTTAGCCTCAGGGTCGGCTTCTAGCTTCGTGTCGGGCGGTGGTGGTGCTGGTACATTAGCTGCCAAAGCATCTCGCTGAGTCAAGGCTTGGGTGAGGTCCTCGATAACGGTCATCTGCTTGATGATGGTTTCCTCGAGGCGATCGTTCGTCTCCATGGTCATGTGGGCATCCATCTCCCACTTGTATTGGCCATCGCTAACGCGCTTCATCTTCTCACATTTGCTGTCTAGGCACTCCTAAATCAGCTGGATATGGTCTTCGCGAGCACGAATAGTTCACTCGCGGTCTTTGGCTGGGAGTGTCAAGTTGTTCTTCTCCTCTTGGCTCTTCTCCAGGAGGTGCTCCAATTCTCGGACACGGTGACGCTCCCCTATCAGCTCGGAGTTGGCCCAAATGAACTCATGGTGCCAATGTGTCTTTAGCCCATTGTAGTAATCTCGCTCGGCTCCATCCTGGTCAATACACAACTATGGTTGGTCAGACAAATGTAAATGGAAGATAGAGAAGAATAAATAAAGCTAGTCAAGAAGTCAGCTAAGTCAAGACAACTATTACTATGAAATCTCCAAGTATAAAATTCTTAACTCAGTCTAAACATCAATGATACGGTTCTATGCCCTTTTGAAATCGATTTCAAGTTTAATTAGTTAAGTCATGGTACTACCCAACACAGACCGAGGGTCTTATCCTGGTTCAGCTCTATGTAAGTTTCCATCTTACTAGCCGAGCTCTGACACCACTCTAACTGTCACGCCCCAGATAGGGACGCGATGGGTATACAATACTAACATACAAGTAAACCAAACAGTCTAGACAAATATCAACAAAAGCCCAAATGAAACAGAGTCAAATAGCAGCGGAAATAAAATACAAGTACGAGTACAAATTACAACCCAACAGTAATATCCAAGTTACATCTTACAGTCCAGCAAAATAATCCAAATCTAAAGTACACATCTAAACATAACAACTTAATGTCAAAAGCGTCCTACGCCCTTGGGTTACATCTTAAGAGGAAAGACATAATAAAATAGTCCAATAACAACAAATAACAAAAGGAAACAAATCCAAAGGTGATACACGGAGAGATCACTCCGTAGCTTGTTGGGCGTCGTCAACGAAATCTTCATCTAGCCGTTAGAAAAATAGGAAGGGATGAGACAAAAATTCTCAGTGGATGGGGTGAACGTGTGCGAGTGTGGGATATATATAAATGCAAGAAAATTGTTGTATGAAAAATGCGTGAGTCATGATGCGTGGTTCACACACGGTTCACAAGCGTCATGATATATACTTAAAATAATATACTTATACAATTTTGATAAAAGAGTTCAAGATCATACAGGCACTATGTGATTCAAGCAAGACATGTAGGATTGCATACGAAATCGTAACGCCGGCCCATGCAAGACAACTAGCGGTTGCGTACGGATTTGTAGCCCCAACCAAAGTAAATGGGTCCGAGTAACTCCAGAAAATCGTGTGGATCAGATAGCGATTCCTTTGTTCTTCCTTGTAAGTCCCCGAGCAAGATGGTCCAAGACCTGTCACCTTATCGCTCCATAGGCAAAGACAAATCCACAGTAGAGCTAGCTAGGCCCGGATTGTCATAATCATGATTATACCTCAAGTACTATGACCGACTTCCCTTGGACAAACTCCGTCCCTCAGTTGCGGGATTAGGACGATGGGGCCGAAGAGTGGAATAGCAGCCGAGCTGCCCGGTTCCATCCCCAAAGTATCCATTCCGACTATGAGCTCAACACACCAAGTTAACTCAGGAAGGAATATAATCACATGTACAAGATGTCAACCAGGCAGTCGAGTAAATTGATTCAGGGAAGCAGTTCAAGAATGTTTATGAAAATTGCACGTGACATTGATTGGCATTGGTGGAGTAATTTGGATGAAGATAATTATCGGGAGGATAAATAATCTTTGATGATTTGAAGAATTAGGTGGGACATAAGTCCCGTTGTAGATTTGGAATCGCAAAGCGAGGAAGTCATCCCGCGAACGCGTATTAATCGGTCACAGCGATCCGATAAGTCTTGGGATTTTTAAAAAAATAAAAGTTTATAAAAATAATTATAAGTCAGAGGTTCTAGGGTTGTATTAAAAGAAATAATTAAGTTAAGGTCCTTGCAAAAAGAAAATTTTACAATTAGCCCCGATTTGTAAAAACTAGTCTTTTTGGGGTTTAAAATTGAATAAGTCTTTGTCTCGACCTCAAAAAATTATAAGGTCAGTTCATAAATTCTCCAAATTATTCAGAAATTAAGGCTTTTAAAGTTTTGGGGTCGAGGCTTTATAAAATTCTCATTTTGGCCCTAAATTTGTTAAAATTGTCATTTCGGGCCTCGAGTTTAAAATAATCAGATCTCACAAATAGGAAGGTATTTTAATGTGATTCCAATTGTAAAATGTCACTAAGGTCAGTAGCTTATTGGCATAAAAGAAGTTTTTAAAAGAGGTAAGCATAGGTCCCTTAATTTTTAAAAATTCTATTTTAGTCCCATTTTTGAATAATTGCCTTTAAGGCCTTTTAGGGTCCAATTGTTATGAAATTTGATCTTTGGTTCCAAAATATCATAAGGTTATAGTCAAAGGTGTATTTCCAGGTACATGGACTATATAAGTCCTAGAAGTTTCATTTTAGTCCTCAAGTTTAGTATTTTACATTTTGGTCCCTCAAGTTTAGAAATTACTATCCAAGCTCAAAACTCTTGGATTTTTGGAATACCTTTATAATATGTAATTTCCAGTCTCTTAAAATTAAATTTTCAAAATTTTAAGATCTCTGGCTGGTACATTTTTGAATTTTGTAATTTAGCCCTTAAAAATAAAAATAAGAAGAAGAAAAGATGTACTAAAACCCAAGTTCTACCTTGTAGTCCAATTTCTTCACAAAATCCTTAGGCCTTGTTAAGATTAACTCAAGGCTTTAATATCTTCAAATGGTCTCTAAGTATACCTCAAAACAAAAATTAAACTTAAGTTAGGAAGTGAAGAGAATGAGCTAGAAGATATCAAGAATGGATTGAGGAAGAAATTTTCTTACCTTTGAAGTGAAGTATTCGAATTTTTTGATGTGTAGAAGGAGGATTCTTGTGTTTTTTGTTAAGTGTTAAAGAGAAGAAGAAGAAAAATTGTAGAGAGAAGTAGGAGGAAATTTTAGAGAGAAGGAGGAGAAAATTACAAGAGTTAAAATGTGTTGGTGAAAATGAAGTACAAACTTGCGCAATTTGGCCTTGTAGAATGGGGAGGGGGAGAGAAAAAATTCAAGCCTTGATGTCTTGCAAATTGTTCTTTACATGGGGAACAAATGGATGGGTCAAAGTATGGGTAAGTATGGGTGAGTGGGAGGACGGGTGGAGTTTGATGGGAATGTTGGGAATTTGTGCAAAAATGTGGAAGAGTTGGGAGAAAAAAATGATTAAAAATTGTGGTGTAGGATTTTTGGGTATTAATTTGTGTATAAGGCTTGTAAAATGGAATAATTATACACAAGAGATATAATATAAGGTGTATGTGTACAAGATTTGGGAGATATTTCTACTCCAAATTCATCATGGCAGTCCACTATAGGTATGATTTTGGTATCCATATATTTTTTTTTGTCCCGAATTTATGATAATAAATGAATAATATCAATCTCCAAAATAAATAGTGATTTCCTTAATTACTTGTAAGTCTCATGATCACTTATTCTAAATCAATTTCTTAATTCTATAGTGTATAAGTCTCAAAAAAACATGGTCTCTTAAAATTCTAAGGTGTGTAATAAATACACAAATAATAATAATGATCAATCAAGTGATCATTAAATGTGAAATAGAAATAATAAATGATCATTAATCACAAGTAATTGATCAAATAAAATAAAAATGAATTTAAAATGCCAAACATATTATTAACATTTATCCGTCAAAGTGACGCGATAAAGTATTCAAAAATATACATAGGCGATAAGTGGAATAAATACACGTTCAAAAAATCGAGGGCTTCACATCCTACCCTTCTTAAAAGAATTTGGTCCCCAAATTCCTTAAGAATAGCTCGGATATTGATTCCTCAGGTCTTCCTCCATCTCCCACATAGCGTCTTCGTCTCGGTTATGGTTCTGCGACACCACTTTAACCATCGGGATCTCTCTTTTTCGCAGCTGACGTATCTGTCGGTCGATAATCTGAATCGACTTCTCAGTGTAGGACAAGTTCTCTATCGAGGAGGAGTATCACGAGTGATGATGTGCTCTGGATCTGGCCGGTACTTCTTCAACCTCGAGACATGGAATACATCATGCATTCCTGCAAACTGCGTCGGTAACTCAAGCCGGTAGGCTAACTTCTCGATCTTCTATAAAATATTGTAAGTTCCGACATATCTTGGACTCAGCTTAACCCCTTTTCTTGAATTGATCAATCCTTTCCGTGGCGAGAGTCTAAGGAATACTTCATTGCCGACTTCAAATTCCAAATCTTTTCTTCTCTTATCCGCCTAACTCTTTTGGCGACTCTGAGCCATGCGGATCCATTCCTTGATTAATCTGACCTTCTACATGGCCTCCTAAACTAAGTCAACCTTTGGAATCGAGGGTGATTTTTGTTTCCCTTTCGGAGTCCATTGGTCATCAATCTCCCAGTGTAGTGGGGATCTATACTTTCGCCATTAGAGTGCCTTGTAGGGTGCCATCCCAATCGTGGTCTGATAGCTGTTATTGTACGCTAACTCGACCAACAGTAAGTGCGAGTCCCAACTTCCTTGGAAATCCAATGTACAAGCTCGCAACATATCCTCTAGGGTTTGAATCATTCGCTCGACTGTTCGTCGGTTTGTGGGTGTGCTGCTGTGCTGAAACTTAGCGAGGTACCCAACTCCTCGTGCAAGCACTTCCAAAATATAGAGACAAATCTTGGATATTTGTCTTACACTATATCGACTAGTACTCCATGCAATCGAATGGTCTCTCGGATATAAGTCTGTGCGAGTTTCGACATGCTATCAGTCTTCTTGATAGGTAAGAAGTGTGTGGATTTCGTGAGTCGGTCTACAAAGACCCATATAACATCATGACCTCCTCGGGTCCTCGGTAGGTCTGTCACGAAGTCTATCGTTATTTGTTCCCATTTCCACTCTTGAATCCTCAACGATTGTAGTAAACCAGATGACTGTTGGTGTTCTAGTTTCACTCGTTGACAAGTCAAACATCTCGCCACGAACTCCGCTACTTGGTTCTTCATGTTTACCCACCAATAATTCCGTTTCATATCCTTAAACATCTTGTTTCCTCCAGGATGTATAGTGTACTTCGAGTGGTGTGCTTCCGTCAAGATTTTGTTCCTTATCTGCTCGTCATTTGGTACACACACTCGATTTTGGAATCTAATAATCCTATCTCCAAGTAACAAAAATTCTGGCCTCTCTCCTTTAAGTATATTCTCTTTTAGTTTTTTAAGGTGTACGTCCTTCTCTGGTGCGATTTTGATCTCATCCAGCAGGTCGGGTCTAACTAAAATATTAGCAAAACTAATCTGAGTATTGGTTCTCGTCGGATTCCAAATGCTCAGTTCTTCTAATGATTTCCACTCTCGAATCATTAGTCTGGCTAAACTCACCATTTTGCTCAAGGCGTCGACTACTACATTAGCTTTCCTGGGGTGGTATTGAATATCAAAGTGATAGTCCTCAATTAATTCCATCCATCTCCACTGCCTCAGGTTGAGATCCTTCTGAGAGAATAAATAATTTAGGCTCTTATGATCTCTAAAAACTGTGAATGTCGCCCCGTAGAGATAGTGTCTCCACTTCTTTAATGCGAATACTATTGCTGCCAATTCCAAGTCATGCGTCGGGTAATTGGCCTTATAAAGTTTGAGCTTCCGTGATGCATAAGCAATGACATTTCCTTCCTGCATGAGTATTGCTCCCAATCCTTCCTTTGATGCATCACTGTAAACGAAAAAGCCTTTTGTTCCCTTCGGAAGGGCTAAGAATGGAGCTGTAGTGAGTCGTTTCTTCAGTTCTTGGAAACTAGCATCGCACTTGTCGTTCCATTCAAACTTGACTTGTTTCTGGGTTAGTCGAGTGAGTGGTCTGGCTATCTTGGAGAAATCCTTGATAAACCTTCGATATATCCAGCTAATCCCATGAAGCTTATGATCTCTTTTACTAACTCGAGTTGTTTCCATTCAACCACTGTCTGTACCTTCGAAGGATCTACTGCGATCCCATTGCCGGATATTATGCCCCCTAAGAATGCGACTTCGTTAAGTCAAAATTCACACTTGCTGAACTTGGCATACAACTTATGCTCTCATAGTGTCTCTAGGACGATTTTCAGATGACATTCATGCTCTTCTCTAAACTTAGAGTACACGAGTATGTCATCAATGAATATCATTATGAACTGCTCCAAATAGGTTCGAAAGACTCGATGCATCAGATCTATAAATCATGAAGGCGCGTTCGTCAGACCAAAAGGCATTACTACAAACTTGTAGTGTCCATACATGGTCTGAAATGCAGTTTCAGAAATGTCTTTTTCACGGATCTTCAATTGGTAGTATCCATGTTGCAAATCAAACTTCGAGTACACCGTCGCTCCTTGAAGTTGATCAAACAGTTCGTCTATCCTCGGGAGGGGATATTTATTCTTGATGGGCATGCTATTAAGACCGCGGTAATCTATACACAACCTTAATGTGCCAACCTTCTTCTTGACGAACCGTACCGGTGCTCCCCATGAAGACATACTCGGTCGGATAAATCCTACATCCATCAACTTCTGCAATTGAGTTTTCAGCTCTTGCAACTCAATAGGAGCCATTCTATACGGTGTTCTAGCAATTGGGGCAGTTCTTGATAATACCTCGATGGTGAACTCGACCTCCCTATCTTGAGGGACAGAGGCGAGTTCTTGTGGAAACACATCTGTGTATTCCGATACTATGGGCACTTGGTGAATTTGTGTCTCTATCTTGGGTTTGTTGATTACCAACGCCAAGTACCCTTGTGCCCCTCTAGTGATTGCGTTTCTCCCTTTCATGGTAGATATGATTGGGGCAATCTTAACTCTTGCCCTTCCCGAAATTTCCACTTCGGTCTTCCCCGGTTCGCATAGTTTGATGGGGCAGTCCATCTTTGCATGATGTGCATATAACCAGTTCATTCCCAGTATTATGTCATATTCGGATATAGGTAGTAAGATCAGATCAACAGGAAGTTTATCTCATCAATGTTAACTTCACATGCATTATAGATAATATCTGTTATTTGGGTTGCGCCCATAGGAGTTGATACTTCTAGACATATAGACATATGTTCCATGCATGCATGCAACTTGTGTACATAGTGAAGTACGACAAATGAATGCGATGATCTGGGGTCAAACAGTACTTTAGCATAGTGTTCAAACACTAGAAGTGTACCTTCCACCACATTTGTTGCCTCCAGAGCCTCATGTGCGGCTAGTGCAAATGCTCGAGGGGGCATCCTCGCCCAGTTACCTGACCATTCCCCAGCCTCTGTGGTTGCACCGGTTTGTTCCTGTCCTCATATTCAGGCAATCTTTCAACTGGTGCTGATCACTGCCACAACGCAAACATCTCCCTTGTTTGTGCCAACAGTCATTGGCAATATGTCCCAATTTTTGGCAGTGCGTGCATGTCTGTCCTTGTTTTCCCTGAACTGGCCCCTTCCCTTTATCCGTTCATGCAACTGCTCCTTTCTGAAACTTGGCAGACTGATTAGATGGCTGCCCCAAAGTCGACCTCTTAAAACTGTTCGAAGGCCTTCTTTGTTGAATTTGTCCAATGCGGTTCAGTCCCGATTCAATGCGGAGAGCTACCTTCACCACCGCTGAGTATGTCGTCAATTCAACAGTCAAAAGCTGTTTCTGAAGTTCCAGTTTCAGTCCTCTCGTAAACTTGTACAACTTGTCCTCTCAGTACTGATTGTCCCGAGAGCATACTTGAACAATCAGTGAAATTCGGATTCGTATTGAGCTACTGACATGTTCCCTTGTCTTAACCTGTGGAATTCGTCCCTTCGCGCTTCCTTCACCACCTGTGGAATGTATTGCTCATTGAACTCGGCCAAAAAGTTCTCCCAGGTTCTGGCCACTCCTACCTAGATCCATTTTCTCTCTACTGACTTCCACCAATCCCTTGCCGTAGATTCCAATCGAAATACAACAAGTGTCACCTTCTGCTCATCGGAGTATTGAAGAGCATTGAATTTGTTCTTCAACATCTTAATCCAATCTTCCGCCTTTATGTCATCTGGCTCTCCCAAGAAAGCCGGCGGATCGAACCGCAAAAAGTGCTCCAAGACTCGATCATTCACCTCACGGGTGGGTTTTGGCGCGCGTTGGTTGGGCGCTGCTTGCTGCCTTATAAATACCAACATCTACTGCAGAGCCTGTGCATTCGATTCCCTACCGTAGTCAGGGGAGGAGGTGGCGGCAATTCCGGTGAAGGTGTACGTTCCCTTGGGACATTATATTCTGCCATTCTGTATCTTGAAGTGTTAGATGCAATACATAACATAAACGAATCCATTAAATGCTCAAAAGTAAAACAAGTCATATCATGCCGAAAGCAATAACAATACGCAAGACGCATAATCAATAATGAGGGAAAAGGCATATCCATTAATGTAAAATATGGAGTACACGAAATGGAACTTCATACAAAAATAGTACAAGGAATCCAGAAATACAACAAAATATGAAAATAAAGCATCTAGTACAACAATGAGTACAATACAAGGAAATCTTATCTACTCTGGTAACTACACTGTCAACATCACTATCGTCCTCAACATTAACGACATCGACCTGCTCAGGTTTGTGCCATTCTTCGGCGTCTGTCCAGTCAAAAAATTCGAGCCACTCAAGTGTCGGTGCATCACCAAGTGGGGCCAGCATCATGCACCTCTTCTGTCTCATCTGCCTCTGTTGGATCCTCTTTGGGATCCTCCTCGGGATCCTCTTCACTATTAGCCTCGGGGTCGACTCGGCTGCCTCGTGCCGCGATCTTGGTACATTAGCCGCCAGCAGCCTTCCAAAGTGGCACTTAGGTGAGGTCCTTGATAATGGTCATCTGTTTGATGATGGTTTCCTCGAGGCGATCGTTCGTCTCCCTGGTCATGTGGGCATCCATCTCCCACTTGTACTGGCCATCACTAACGCGCTTCATCCTCTCACGTGTGTTGTCTAGGCGCTCCTGAATTAGCTGGATATGGTCTTCACGAGCGCGAATAGTGCACTCGCGGTCTTTGGCCAGGAGTGTCAAGTTGTTCTTCTCCTCTTGGCTCTTCGCCAGGAGGTGCTCCAATTCCCGGACACGGTGGCGCTCTCCTATCAGCTCGGAGTTGGCCCGGATGAACTCCTGGTGCCAATGTGTCTTCAGCCCCTTGTAGTAATCTCGCTTGGCGCGAGCCTCAAATACCAACCACCAGGTCGGCGGCTCTGGCTCCATTCTGGTCAAAACACAACTAAGGTTGGTCAAGAAGTCAGCTAAGACAACTATTACTATGGAATCTCCAGGTATAAAATTCTTGACTCAGTCTAAACATCAATGATACGGTTTTATGCCCTTTTGAAATCGATTTCAAGCTTAATTAGTTAAGTCGCGGTACTACCCAAGACCGACCAAGGGTCATATTGATGTGCGTAAAATATACGTGCATTTTGGGGCTTAAAATAATACACAATTGATGCATTTGCAGGCATATTTACTATGTTTTTACTTGGTTTCCTTTAAAGGGCATGATATTGCGTATTCTTGTAATTTTTATAGGAAATGGAGCTTAAAAAGAGGAAATATCAGTAGGGATGCCCGTATAAGATTGCCAAATGCAAAGAGAAGATCAAAACGACAAAAAAAGGGAACAAGAGCAGGTCCACACAGTCAGACCGTGTAGCCTCTCACGGCCGTGTGGATTTGTGTTAGGAAAATGACAAGAGTGTGGGAAGAAAGGAAGAAAACAGAGACCGGAGCAGGTACACATGGTTGAACCATGTGACATCACACGATCGTTGGACTTGGATTCCAACCGCACCACCAAGCCGTGCGATATGACTGCCCGTGCGATGAAGGGCTAAGCCCAAGGCCACACGCCCATGTGGACCCACACGGCCAGACCGTGTGGGACTCTATTTCAGCGCTTTATTGTAGTTCTTGTCCCGATACAACTCTACAAGTGATATTTTCCAAGCATTTATAAAAGGGGACCTAGTCTTGCACGAAAACACATCACTCTCACCATAGAAAACACATCAAATAACACATGAACGAAGGAATCGAGGAGCTTCTGAGAGCAAAAGACTAGGTCGCGAAGAACACCACAAGGCTTTCGCATCTAGGGAGCACAAGAGCTTCGAGGGCTTGGAAGGGGAATCCATTCTGACAAGAAGGGGTTTTCTTTCTATGTCTAGGAACTCTTGTCTGTGCTTAAACGATGTCTTAATGTTGATTCGGATTTGTCTATGAGTTTGTAATCAATGTTTGGCATATTTTTCGGATCTTAGGGGCATAATCGAAACTGTGGATTTGTATTAAATATGATTACTTGTTTTCTAAATTGCTTCATGCGATCTATTTTATGAATTCGAGTGCTTATTTATAATTGCTTTTTATCTGATCAATAATTTGCATGTCATTCTTCTAGTCCATAATCCGGGAGGTGAGTTCTAGTAAGACAAAAATCGAATTCAGACATAAAACATGTGTGACAGGCATGTTTGTGGGGAGTTATTCCATTGACAAATCTTTTTGGAGTTATTAATGATTGTAACGATCTGGGAGGACTACAATTGTTCTTAATCAACTGCTTACGCACCACCTATGGGAGGGGGAGTAAATGATATTAGGAATTTGAACCCATAAAATTGCATGAATTGGTTTTTAAAACATTATTCGCATTTAATATTGAAGAAGAATGTTGAGATTATGTGCCTATGGTTGCTCCTAAAGATGTTGAAAATATTTGTGGGGTTCACAAATTTATTTTATTTATTTTTCTTTATTTTTGATTTTTAGGATTAAATAAACTCAAATTTTCGGTCGCTTGAATAAAATTGGAATATTATAGCCTAAGTGTTTCGAGCTTCAATCCCTGAGGAGAACAACCTTGCTTGCCATTATTCTATAAACTACACTGTACACTTGCAGTTGTATGAACCAAAACAATTTTTGGCGAACAAGTTTTTGGCGCTGTTGCCGGGGATTGATTTGATTCTACTTCGATATAGTAATAAGTAGTTTAATATTAATTGAAGCATTTTGTAAATATGTTTTGTTCTTTTTCGATTTTCTTTTTTTTATTTTTCTTTTTGGTTCAATTTTAACATTGTTTTTGTTTAGTGCAGATAGTGCATGATCACGTGTTCCAGATCAACCCAGCCAATTCCCATTGATATGGAAATTGAAAAAACAACTAAGCAACTAAGGAAAAGAGCCAAAGCAATGGCGGATGGGACTAATCCGAATGCAGTGGAAAACAGAAACAATGAGGAGCGCCCACCAGGGGCCGGCGTCCAAGACGGAATTATGGAAAGGCCTGCGAGAAGGGCAGTTAGGGACTACTTTCAGCCGGAGGTAAGCCAAACTTATGGGGGTGTGACACCTCTGCCGATCAATGTAAATAATTTTGAACTAAAACCGCATTGATCCAAATGGTGTCACAAAACCAGTTTGGGGGTAGAGCCGTTGAGGATCCAAACGCGCATCTGGCGCACTTTCTAGAAATTTGCGATACTGTTAAGATGAATGGTGTTTCTGATGATATCATTCGATGCCGCCTTTTCGCATTTTCTCTGCGCAATAAGGCTAAGGGATGGTTATGCTCTTTAACACCACCAGCCGCAAATTGGGCAGAACTAAGTCAGTGGTTTCTAGCCAAATACTTTCCCCCCAGTAAGACACTGCAGTTGAAATCTGAAATCACCCAGTTTAGGCAATTAGATGTTGAGCCACTATATGAAGAACGGGATAGATTCTGGGAATTGATAAGGAAGTGCCCTCAACATGGATATCCCGACTACCAACAGGTTCAGTACTTCTATAATGGTTTGAGTGGTAACACAAGAACAATTATAGATGTTGCATCTGGAGGTGCACTACTAGGGAAATATCCTGAGGAGGCCCTAGAGTTACTAGAGGAGATGGCGAACAACAATTACCAATGGCCATTAGAAAGATCGATTGTCCGACGAGTGGCAAAAGTTCAGGATGAGAAAGTCACCATGCTCACAGAATAGGTGTCCGTGCTAAATATGAAACTGAAGGCGATGCAGCAAGTGACTCTAAGAGATCCTGCTGTTGTTGAAGAGGATGCAAACTTTGTGGGCCAACAAAGAAACTTCAACAATAATTACAGAAATAATCGATACCCAACTACTATCATCCAGGGTTGCGAAACCATGAAAATTTCTCTATGCTAAAAAAAAGAAATGTTTTGTAGCCACTGCAGGGATATAACATAGGTAATCAAGGCAGAGCGGCGTCCAATGAAAAGAAAACATTTGTTGAAGAGATGCTATCCTCATTTATCAGAGAAACAAGGGCAAGACTGAACAAAGATGAAGCCAAAATAGACAGGATAGAAGAACAGGTCATTCAGCTAAACACGAACGTAAACAAAGACTGAAATCACTGAAAATACAAGTAGCCCAAATCGCAACTGATGTGGGAGGCCAACACCAGAAAGGTAAATTCCCAAGCGATACTGAGCTAAATCCACGAGAGCAATGCAACACTATTCGTCTGATGGATGGCGTTGAGGGTCCACAAGTTTCAAATGACATAGTTTAGCAATAGTGATTAGAAATATGAAGTCTGGCTGAAGACGTTAAACTTAGCGCTGTATAGGAGGCAACCCAATTTATTTCATATTTTTCCGTACATTTTTTTTATCGCCTTCAATTTTAATTGTTGACTTAATTTTAGTTTTGTTTAGTTTTCTTGAGTTGTTGTGTAGGAGGCGTCACGGCAAACTCCCGTAAAAAAAAGTACGGAACCAACTCAACATGGGTGTGTGATTTCACACGACCTGGCTGTGCAATAGGACTATTTGCCCAGCACCACACGGTCGGACCGTGTGAACATCATACGACCGTGTGGACCAAGGCTGGCAAACAGATGCAGCAACAACAACATGCACGGCCGCACGGTCTGGCCGTGTAATCCCACATGGCCGTGTGGCCCCTGAAACAGAAACTGGGCAGATTCGGGATTCCTCTATTTTTACCCCAAAATTCCATTTTTTCTCACACTTTCTTCTACACAAACCCTAACCCACGAAAATTCTCTCCCCAAATACAAAAACCACTCTCCAAATCTCTATAAATACACCTCCAACCTCAAACCAAAAACACAAATCCTTCACTTTCTTAAGAAACCCATCACCAAATACCTTCAAATTCTCAACTTCTCCAAGTTCCACACCAAGTTTGGGGGAACTTCTAGAACTCTCAAATTTCAGATTTTAACTTTTTCACTCTTGAATTCATGGCTTCTAGGGATGTAAGACGAACTAGGAGGAATACGAGAAGAAGGAGGGAACTGACGCCGGAGCCTAAACCCGAGCGTAAACCAATTTTCGACCCCGAGGAGCCCGAGGCCTCAAACGTCAATTTGCCAAACGAAGCCCACCGAGCTAGATGGATGATACCCTATTTTCGTCCATGGATTAATACGAGGTACCACGATGAACCTACTCTTATGAATTTGAGTTTATTGGAAGATTTTAGGGCTTTATGTGGGAGAATTGATTGGCATGATTTTCTTAATGGGCATTGGGCTACTTACTCTGTTATTACTCTTGAATTCTTAAGTAGCTTTGAATTGGTTCTGCCAAATAGAAATCTGATGGGGGTTAGATTTTGGTTGGGGAATGAGCAAAGGGAACTATCAATTGAGGATTTAAATGAAATTTATCGAACACCCGCGTATGGGGTGAAGGAGCATGAGGAATTTGATAAGGATAGGTTTTGGAGAAAGATAACGGGGAAGCAAAGTTATAGGCCAGGCACTTCTAAGGCATCTAGTATTTGCAACCCGATATTCCGATATGTTCAACGAGTCTTGGCTAAAACTATCTTTCCTAGAGGAGGATAGTAAAGGGGCTTTTAGGGTTGATGAATTGTTTATAATTTGGTTTATGGCATCGGGGACTGAAGTGGTTCCAAACGTCGAGGCTATGATAGCTTGGCAATTTGATAGAATTAGAAAGAGTGAGAGGGGTGGAATTTGCATAGGGGGGATGATTACCCCTATTGCTGAACATTTTAATATTAATTTAGAGGAGAATGCGGAGGCAGCTAGGCGTAGGTTGATTGATTTAAATGTTCTAACTGCAATAAAAATGATAAGATTCGATGGGCGTGATTACTGGCTCATTCAGGCAGATCGAACAACGATTAGGCTTCCAAACCCCGACGCAACTTCAAGTAGAAATAGGGGTAACTGGACACTTAGAGATGTGGGGGTAGAAGGGGTTGTTGCTCAAGAAGAGCAGAATGAGCAAACGAGGGATATGCCGGGAACCCCTCGCCAAAGGGGTAACCGGCCATTGACTATGGGTGAGAGGCTAGAAAGGGTAGAAACTGATGTGGGGAAATTGTTAGATGACACATATCAGTTGACAGCCACCACTGATGAGTATCACCAGGAGTATAAACAGCGTTTTGACGCCATCACCCAACAACATCAGCAGATATACGAGACACTATCTCGTATGGACCAGTATCACATCTCACAAGGCCACTACTATCCACCTCCACCACCTCAATGATCTTTGTAAGTACTTCTTACGCATTCCTTTTTCCTTTTGATAATTTCCTCATACGTTCAGGACGAAGCATATTTTAAGTTTGGGGGTTGTCAAGAATGCGTAATCTAGTACTATTGCATTTTGCATTACATTTAAGACTGCATGTAGAAGCACTTTGCATGATGAAAAAAAAACGATTTTTTGTTTTATTTTTTGATTTTTTTGTTAATTTTTGTTTTAGCACGTTTATCACTTTAGCACGTTTAATTGCTTTTGTGTGTGGTTTTAATTCAGTTTTTATGCCCAGCTGCCTATGATTTTACTATGAATATTGTATGGCATGGGATAACATACTTGGGAGAATAATGTAATAAATTTTTGGGAGAAAAATTATTTATTTGCTTGGCATGTGTTAAGAAAATTGGGTATTAAGCATGTTGCGAAAAATAATCCTGTGAGCTTTTGTGCCTTAAACTGCTTTACATTATGCAGACTTATTTTTTTCTTGAGTGTGTCATTCATGATTGATAGAACTCTAGAACTTGCTCTGGTATCTGCATTGAAGCCATGTGTGTGTGCAATTTTTGAAAATGATCTAAGGCCATCTTTGTTACACTACTTAGCCTAAAAGCCTACCTATGAACTCATGGTTCCCTAGTTAGCCAAGTTTGAGCCAAAACTATTATTCTGAACCACATTGATCATTAAAATTTACATGTTTTTATCCCTACAAATTCTTGAGCTTATTGAAAATGAATAAGTTTGGGGGAGATGTGGTGAAAATCTATAAAGAGGAGAGAAAGTTGGCAAAAGAAAGAGGGATGAGCAATGTCTAAATAAATAAAAATACATGAAGCTCAAAAAAGAAAATATCTCTGAAAAAGAAAATAAAGAAAATCGAGCAAAGCAAAAGAAAATTATGAAAAATTATGAAAAAAAAGAGAGCTTAACGCCAAAAAAAAAAAAAGAACAGAAGGCAAAAAGGCATAAGAATAAAAAAGGAGAAATAAGGGTGGAATTTAGTTGAAAAAGAAAACTGATATTATATTGAAATTGGGTTGGTGAATTGCAAGTCTATATGCTTAAAAGTCTATTTGCTCAAGTCAAGTCACTTAATCCAAATTTCCTACCCTTACCAAAGAGCCTACATTACAACCTAATGAAAGTCCTTTTTATTCTTAGATTGTGCAAACAAAAGTGGTCGAGATGTTAGACGATTGCCTATGGTAGTTCTACATTCACTGAATTGAATTTGAGCGAAAACACTATCCATACACTTCTGTGAGATGAGTGATACACTACTACTTGTGAGTTGTGATGCCAAGTACCCGAAAGAGTATTAATGATGCCGAATGTATGAATAATTGATCTCTCGATAATGAATTGCATGGTTTTCTTGAGCATGGAGTCAAGTGATTTTAATGTTTATAGTGTTCTTGGGTGTTCCTTCGTTTTTACCTCTTGTATCGTTTTTCTAACTTTGCTCGAGGACGAGCAATGCTTTAAGCTTGGGGGTTTTTGATATGTGTGAAATATACGTGCATTTTGGGGCTTAAAATGATATATAATTGATGCATTTGCACGCATATTTACTATGTTTTTACTTGGTTTCCTTTAAAGGGCATGATACTGCATATTCTTGTAATTCTTACAGGAAACGGAACTTAAAATGAAGAAATATCAGTAGGGATGCCCAGATAAGATTGCCGAATGCGAAGAGAATATCAAAACGACGGAAAAGGGGAACAAGAGCAGGTCCACATGGTCAGACCGTGTAGCCTCACACGGACGTGTGGACTTGTGTTAGGAAAATGACACGAGTGTGGGAAGAAAGGAAGAAAACAGAGGCCGGAGCAGGTCCACACGGTCGGACCGTGTGGACTTGGATTCCAACCACACCACCAAATTGTGCGATATGACTGTCCGTGCGATGAAAGGCTAAGCCCAAGGCCATACGCCCGTGTGAACCCACACGGCTAGACCGTGTGGGACTCTGTTTTAGTGCGTTTTTGGAGTTCTTGTCCCGATACAACTCTACAAGTGATCTCTCCAAGCATCTATAAAAGGGGACCAAGTCTTGCACGAAAAATCATCACTCTCTACATAGAAAACACATCAAATAACACAAGAACGAAGGAATCGAGGAGCTTCTGAGAGAAAAAGGCTAGGTCGCGAAGAACACCACAAGGCTTTTGCATCTAGGGAGCACAAGAGCTTCGAGGGCTTGGAAGAGGAATCCATTCTGACAAAAGGGGTTTTTTCTATGTCTAAGAACTCCTGTCTGTTCTTAAACGATGTCTTAATGTTGATTCAAATTTGTCTATGAGTTTGTAATCAATGTTTGGCATATTTTTCGGATCTTAGGGGCATAATCGAAACTGTGGATTTGTATTAAATATGATTACTTGTTTTCTAATTTACTTCATGGGTTATATTTTATGAATTAGAGTGCTTATTTATAGTTGCTTTTTAATCTGATCAATAATTTGCATGTCATACTTCTAGTCCATAATCCGGGAGGTGAGTTCTAGTAAGACGAAAATCGAATTCAGACATGAAACATGTGTGACAGGCGTGTTTGTGGGGAGTTATTCAATTCATAAATTTTTTTGGAGTTATTATGATTGTAACGATTCGGGAGGACTACAATTGTTCTTAATCAACTATTTACGCACCACTCGAGAGAGGGAGTAAATGATATTAGGAATTTGAACCCATAGAATTGCATGAATTGGTTTTTAAAACATTATTCGCATTTAATATTGAATAAGTATGTTGAGATTATGTGCCTAAGGTTGCTCCTAAAGATGTTGAAAATACTTGTGGGGTTCACAAATTTATTTTATTTATAATTTTCTTTATTTTCATTTTTTAGGATTAAATAAACTCAAATTTTCAGTCGCTTCAATAAAATTAGAATACAATGTTATTATAGCCTAAGTGTTTTGAGCTTCAATCCCTGAGGAATACGACCTTGCTTATCCTATAAACTACACTGTACACTTGCAGTTGTATTAACCAAAATAATTTTTGGCGAACACCTATCCTGGGTCAGCTCGATGTAAGTTTCCATCTGGTACAACTTTAAGGTTGCAAACCCAAGTGCAGGTTGTCTCAAGTAATAAATTTCTCGGGAGTCCGAGGTCGATCCACATGGAAGTTGATGGAAGTTTACAGGATATTTCTTATTTAAGTGATGAGTAAATAGATTTTTAACTAGTAAGAATATATATATTTTTTTTACAAAAAATTTAATTAATAGAAATGTTGAGGATTAGGGATTCACTCTTGATTTCGGATAAAGGAATGATTATATTTTCTTACCTCTTAGATTGCCACTATTGGAATCCATACACAAAGAAGGTTCCAATGGCAAGATATTATACATATAAATCATGCAATGAGGTAATCATGTTGTATCATCAATTAGAATTTATCTTATAACATCAATACTTGTTTATGGGATCAAGTATTTATGCATTCTTTTGTCTACAACAAATCAAGGTATCCACATTAGTAGTCGGTTGAAATAAAACCAGACATTTAACTAAATGGAACCAAGGATTTGTTGTGCCAATAGATATACATAAATCAAGAAACACCACCAAACAAAAATGTATAAGCTAAAAACAAATTGATGATACAAACAATGAAATTTAATACGAATCTACAATCATTCCTTATCCTTCATCAAGAGTTTCACCTTATTTGCTCAACAAAATAAACTTAGAATAACATGAAGAAGTTAGAGAAAACAAAAGATTGAAGAAAAACTAAAGCAAATATTTTATAAAATACTAGAAATCTTACTATAATTTAAGAAAAGCAAGAAAGAAAAATTCTTTTGAACTTTGTAACTCTAACTTTCTGTACATAAATTGCTCTTGGCTAATGCTAATGCCTTCTATTTATATCCAACACAAAATTAATTTATAAGGAAGTCAACACCAACTTTGCCACCTTCTTTGACTGGTCATTGTGCCCATGATATCAGCCATCTTTGCTCAATTTTCTTCCACAAATCAATTATCACATGTGTTAGCTTGAATTGCCAACTGATTTCATTGAATTCCAACAACCATGGGCCAAGATATGGTTGAATAATTGAGATGTGGTTGGCATACGGGATTGACTAGTGCAACAACCTCTTAGATTTTTTATAAATTCATCCAATACGAATTTGACTTTGGGGTCTTCATCAATGTTGTAGATCTATGATTTGTACATACTCAGTAACAATTTCAGATACAAATAACTTGTATTTTCCAAGTTATGTCCAAAATACCAAACTTGACCAAGTCTGGAAATTAAATGAGCAACCTTTCAATCTTCATTTTATGATGTATTTTTTTATCCGAGAAAATATCATTCCAAACTTTGATTTTTGATTTCAATATCTTTGAAAACTTGTAAATGAATGGATTGTGAATCCATATCTCCAAGAATCATCCCAAAATCATGCCGGAAATGAAAGTTATGCTCGTTGATCCGAACCTGCACTAAAAAAATGCTTCCAAATACAATTCTATGTTGATTTCCTATTTTATTCCTAACATATTAATAATACTATAAATATATTTTATTAATAATATTAAAAAGGTAAAATAATAATATAAGACAAAAATAATTATACATTTTTAACGTTCATCACACCCCCCAACCAGCTTATTACTAATCCCTAGTAATTAAAGCATAAGAAAAATACAAAAGAAATTTGATGAATATGGCATGTTGATCATTATTTTTAAAAAAATACCTTATGAAATACTCTGACAATCAAAAAGTTTATTGTCAGTCATCATATATGCTATCAAGAATAAATTTTATAATTTTCTTTTTATATAATATTTTTTAGAGAAGAAATATAGTGTATATATGCACAAAACCACCGTTTCATTCCACAAACCAAAATACAATAACTTCAAACTTGATCATGAAAAAGCCTCAACTCTATATCCTCACAGGTTAGTGTTTGTCGTGTAAATTGGCGAGGTGTTCACTCTTGGAGTTGGAAAACAGTCAAAACTCTCAAGGAAATGGCCAATATGATTTAGGACAAGCATTCAAACCAAAATTGAGTATAAGATAGGTAGTTATAAAATTTGAAACACCCAATTTTTTCATACCAAAGTATGTCTCGAAATTTCATTGGTTTAGAATTGCAAACAAAATGATAATATTTTTTTTCTTTTTCTATATTTTTTTTTTCTTTTTTTTTTTCTTTTTCCTTTCTTTTTTTTTCCTTTTTTTCTTTTTTTACAACATGACTAACAATGAACAATACTCATCACAAATTATGTAATGGAGTATTTTTACAATATGACTAACAATGATAACATAACAATGAAGAATACTCATCACAAATTATGTAATAGAGTATTTTCTATAGAAATTGACAATGTGGGTGTTAACCAAATCATTTCTCCACATGTTAGGTAGAATATTTAAGTATTTCAAATCACAACATAACCATTTCAAACGACAAATTAAAGTTCAGAATGCTTGTTTTCTCAAACTCACCACTCATTCACAAAAGATGTGTGAATATTAAAAATAAAATACTTTATCATGATCAAACTTTCAGTCATATGTATCACAACCAATCTTTACACAAAACTTAGAATGTGCACTAAACACTTTCTTCTCTTCTTTTTTTTTTTAAGTTTTTTTATAGTTTTTTTTTTTAATTTAATCAAGATAGCATCATGGAATTCAACAATATGACTATTTTCATGTTTTGACAATTCACAATATTTTGTTTTTAAAAAAAAATCACAACATGCCATATTTTGAAAAGAGAATTACTACAAAAATAATATCAATAAAAGTAGGGATGCGTCTCAAGAATATCAAAATGACATTCTTTACTCTGCCATCGTTTTTTTTTTTAATTTGTTTTTCAAAATCACACATTGCAAATTAGGAAAAAAAATAATATCAATTATCCCTTCCCCCCCCCCCAACTTATCTAAAATATTGTCCTCAATGTCAAAAATAAATAGGAAAGTAAGGTTTAGAAGATATTACATGATGTATGGCTTTTTGAAATGAAAGTAGAAGAACACAGTAGTAGTTATACACGTGAAAGATAAATCTCACAACGTCAGAGACAAATCCAATTTGCGTTTTTTACTTCTATCCTCGGACCAAACAACATGAGCCAATTTTGGATCAGGTTCAGCAACAAATGCTTGGAGTTGATCGATTAGTTCACTTGGTGTTGTTGCACAAATTATGATTCGTCTGGCAGATGGTGAAATAAAACCTTTCTCGACGGCAAAATCTATGAAAGACAATAAACCATCAAAGAAACCATTAACATTAAGAATACCTATAGGCTTCTGGTGAATGTTGAGTTGTGCCCAGGAGATCACTTGGAATAACTCCTCCAGTGTACCAAAACCACCAGGTAGGGTGATAAAGGCATCTGCATTATGCATCATATTCACCATTCGGTCTTGCATGTTTGATACTCTTAACTCATCTCCAATGGTTTGACCGGTGATTTGTCGGACAACTAATGGTTTTGGGATAACTCCTAAGACTATGACTCCTCCCAAATAGGCAGAACCAGCAACACGCCCCATCAACCCAAAACTACCTCCCCCGTATACTAAGTTAATGTGTTTTTCTGCTAGAAATTTACCGAGATTATCAGCTGCCTCAAGAAAACAACCGTCTTTCCCAGGATTTGCACCACAAAATACAACAACAATTAATTCTACGGGAAGAAGAACTCTCCATTTTTTATATATATATTTTTTCTCTCTTTTTTTTCTGATACAAACTGAATGGTGTAAAAGAATGGGTGAATGCAACGCTATTTATTGAGGTATGAATAGGGAATGGAACAGTAGATATAATTATTGGAACTTTTATTTTGTCAAAAAGTTTGAAAATAAAGACAAAGTCAAAATAAAATGCTAGCATGTGAATGAACAGAAAAGTAGTTGTGATTGTAGCTCACATCTTCCTCTGGTTTTACGTCCAGAAACGGCTTAAATGCCCTCTATGGGTTGGGGATATGCTTCCCATCCAATTTTCTTATAAATTGGCAAAAGGGTCTTTTAACGTCAGATTCCCAAGACAAAGTTCACATTCTTCTCGAAATTGGAGCCATAATCGGAGAATTTCACGATGCACAAATCCACAAGGATGCGTATCAAAAGTCCGTAGAATGTTATCTAAAGACTCCTTACTCAATCTATCCTTTATGAATTGAATATTGTCCTCTCGATTTCTAGAAACCATACCTAAAGAACGACATCGTGTGTCACAAGTCCATCTAGCACATTTGTGACAAACTTGCATTCTTTTGGCCCTTCATTTTTTTGAATATGAACTTTTTCCAACACCAGGCAAGCATTTAGTAGGAGAAAATGAAAATTCTCCTGATAATCTTACCTTTGCTTCAATTATCCAACGTACATCTTCTGGAATGCCTTTATTCATAAACATTCTTAACCTTTCTAGCCTGGCTTTATATATTTCTAAAATTTCATTTTTGGGAAGAAAATAGAATCTCTTTTTGAGAGTAGGGGGAATTCTTTTATCCATTTTTTTTAAAAAAATCCAATGAAAGAGAATGAGAAAACAAAATTATGTACAAATATCAGTGTTTGTGGGAAACTGATGAGTCCGACTTAATCGTCACGGAGTACCGTTATCCGCCATTTAACCGGGAAAACAAACAATTAAACACTACAAAATACACACATTTATAAGAAACAAATATGTTCACTAATTATAACAAGGATTATAAAGAAAAAGAACTTCCTCTGGAAGGAATTGATTTCTAGAAACAGTTTAAGTCTTTGTCCATTAACTTTGAATACATTACCATTTCTAGGATTCTCAATGTTAACAGCTCCATACGGATATATATTTTTCACAATAAAAGGACCACTCCACCTTGACCTTAATTTTCCAGGAAATAAATGCAATCTAGAATTATAAAGCAAAACCTTTTGACCAATCTCAAATGTTTTTCTTGTAATTTTATTATCATGAAATTCTTTGATTCTTGCTTTATGAATTTTTGAATTCTCGTATGCATCATTTCTCAATTCTTCAAGCTCATTAATTTGCAATTTTCTCAATTTCGAAGCATCGTCAAGATTGAAGTTAAACATTTTAATTGACCAATAAGCTTTATGTTCAAGTTCCACTGGTAAGTGGCAAGGTTTTCCATAAACTATTCTATAAGGAGACATTCCCAATGATGTTTTAAAAGCAGTTTTGTATGCCCAAAGTGCGTCGATAAGTCTAAAAGACCAATCTTTACGATTCGGGTTAACAGTTTTTTCTAATATTTGTTTTATCTCCCTATTTGCAAGTTCAACCTGTCTATTTGTCTGTGGGTGATAAGGGGTTGCAACTTTATGTGTGATTCCATATTTTTTCATTAAAGATGCAAAAACTTTGTTGCAAAAATGTGTTCCCCCATCACTAATAATGACTCGAGGAATTCCAAATCGACTCAAAATGTTATTTTTTAGAAATTTTATCACAGTTTTATGATCATTGTTTCGACAAGGAATTACCTCGATCCATTTTGAAACATAATCTATTGCGACTAAAATGTAAATAAAACCAAATGATTCTAGAAATGGCCCCATAAAATTGATACCCCAACAGTCAAAGATTCAATCACCAAAATAGGATTCAAAGGCACCATGTTTCGTTTTGAAATTAATCCTAACTTTTGACAATTTTCACAACTTTTGCACAAAGCGTAAGTATCTTTGAAAAGATTTGGCCAATAAAATCCACATTGTAAGATCTTTGCACTGGTTTTCTTTACTGAAAAGTGACCACCACATGCTTCTGAATGACAAAATTGAATAATGCTACCTATCTCATTGTCGGGTACACATCTACAAAAGATTTGATCTGGACAATATTTGAAAAGGTAGGGATCTTCCCAGTAAAACTTTTTTACCTCAGTCAAAAACTTATTTTTATCTTGTGAATTCCAATTTTATTGCATCATTCCTGTCACAAGAAAATTAACAATATCTGCAAATCAAGGTACTACAGTAACATTGAATAGTTGTTCATCAGGAAAAGTATCATTGATAGGTGGGGTTTGAAATGAATTATCACAAATAAGTCTTGATAAATGATCAGCTACCACGTTTTCTACACCTTTCTTATCACGAATGGAAATATTAAACTCTTGGAGTAAGAGAATCCACCTAATCAATCTTGGTTTGGAATCTTTTTTTGATACAAGATATTTCAAAGTTGCATGATCACTGAAAACAACAATTGGTGAACAACAAGATAGGATCGAAATTTTTCCAATGCAAATACTACAACAAGTAATTCTTTTTCAGTGGTTGAATAATTGATTTGAGCACCATTCAAAGTTAACTTGCATAGTATATCACAAGTGGTTACTTTTCTTTGCCCTAAAACAGCTCCAACGGCATAGTCACTAGCATCACACATTTTTTCAAAAGGTAAATTCCAATCAGGAGGTTGGATTATTGGGGCAGATGTAAGCATGTTTTTAAGTTTGACAAGCTTTTTCACAATTTTCAGTCCATTCAAAACTAACATCTTTTGTAAGAAGATTACACAATGGTTTAGAAATTATACTAAAGTCTTTGATAAATCTTCTGTAAAAACCTGCATGCCCTAAAAATGATCTTACCTCCTTCACAGATTTTGGTACTGGTAGATTAGCAATTAACTCAACTTTGGATTTATCTACCTCAATGCCTTTTACTTAAGTAATGTGTCCAAGAACAATACCAGTTGTTACCATAAAATGACATTTTCCCAATTAAGCACAAGGTTCTTTTCTTCACATCTTATCAACACTTTTTCTAAGTTCAACAAACAATCTTCAAATGATTCACCAAAAACTGAAAAATCATCCATAAAGACTTCAAGAAAACGTTCAACCATGTCACTAAAAATGATAAGCATGCATCGTTGGAATGTAGCTGGTGCATTACATAATCCAAAAGGCATCCTTCTATATGCAAATGTACCAAAAGGACATGTAAATGTTGTTTTCTCTTGATCTTCAAGTGCAATTTCAATTTGATTATATCCAGAATATCCATCTAAGAAACAATAGAACTTATGACCTGCAACTCTTTCTAAAATTTGATCCATAAAGGGCAATGGAAAATGATATTTTTGAGTAACCGAGTTAAGTTTTCTGTAATCAATGCACACATGCCAACCAGTAATGGTTCTAGTTGGAATCAGTTCATTATTTTCATTTTTAACTACTGTAACCCCAGACTTCTTCGGCACAACATGAATAGGACTTACCCATTTACTGTTAGAAATAGGATAAATTATTTCATTATCTAAGAGTTTAATAATTTCATTTCTCACTATTTCTTTCATATTAGGATTTAGTCTTCACTGCATTTCTCTAGATGGTTTTGCATTTTCCTCTAAATAAATATTATGTGTGCAAATTAGAGGACTAATACCTTTAATATCAGCAATGGTCCACCCTAAGGCATTTTTATGCATTTTAAAAATCTCGATCAACTTACTTTCCTGAGATGTATCAAGCCTGGAAGAAATTATTACAGGCAAAGTTTCACTCTCACCAAGAAAAGAATATTTCAAATCAGATGGTAAAGGTTTCAAATCAATTTTTGGAGCTTTTATGCTTGAAGGAATAGGTTGCATTTCTGATGATGACAACTCTTCAATTTTTGGTTTCCAAAAATGGTTTTTAGTGCTTGTAAAAATCCATTGGAGACATCAAAACATTTCATATCACAAACTCTCTCATTTTCAAAACATGTTTCAGTAAATTCAAAAGAATTATTGACAGTGAAATTTTCGTGAACAATTTCTCCAATTAAATCAACTTTACGTAGTTCGATATCATCAGCAGGTTGTTTGCAAATATTGAACACGTTTAATTCCAAAGTCATATTTCCAAAAGATAATTTCAAAATACCATTTCTACAGTTAATCAATGCATTTGAAGTTGCAAGAAATGGACGACCTAAAAAATGACAGGAATTTGTGTTTTTGCATCTATAACCTAGAATTTGAGTATATCAAAAACAATGAAATCAATGGGAAAATAAAACTTGTCAATTTGTACCAACACATCTTCTACTATTCCTTTTGGAATTTTAATTGATCGATCAGCTATTTGGAGTACAATTGGAGTTTCTTTAAGTTCACCCAAACCTAGTTGTTCATAGACTGAAAAAGGTAGAAGACTTACGCTAGCACCAAGATCAAGTAAAGCACGTTCAATTCTAGTGTCTCCTATAATGCATGAAATTGTTGGACAGCCTGGATCTTTGTACTTAGGTGGAGCAAATTGTTGTATAATTGAACTCACACTTTCAGTTAAAAATGATTTTTTCTTCACATGATGTTTTCTTTTAATTGTGCACAAATCTTTCAAATTTTTTGCATAAGGTGGGACTTGTTTGATTGCATCCAACAAAGGAATGTTAATTTTGACTTGTTTAAAAAGCTCAAAAATTTCAGAATTTGAGTTCAATTTTTGAGTTGGTTGCAATCTTTGAGGAAAAGGGGCAGGAGGTGAATATGTTTCATCATTTTCAAACTTACCTTTATTCAACCTACCTTCTTCATCATCACAATTTTCATTCTTCATTTCTGAAGATGAATTTAGAACTTTCTTAGGATTAATTGTTTTATCAACAATTTTCCACTTCGAAGTGTTGTGACTGAATTGGCCTCATTTACTGGATTTTCACCTGAATTATAAGCACAACACTGCGTAGAAGGATTAGGTTGAGGTTGAGCAGGAAACTTACCCTTTTCTTGAATTCGCAAAGGTGTGAGTGTTGAAAGTGAGTTCTTGATCTCATTGATAGCCTGAGAAGTTTTATTATTGATGTTTGTTTGTTCATTCATAAATGCTTGCAAAGTCTCCTCAATTGATTTTACATGTGGGGCTAGATATGAAGGAAAATTTGGTGGCTTTTGTGAATTTATTGGTTGAGCTTGATTATTATCACGCCAACTAAAATTAGGATGATTTCTCCATTGTGGATTATAAGTTTCAGAATATAGAGATCCATTCATGACATTTGCTTCAACAGGAATGTGCGGACAATCATTAGTTGAGTGTTCTTTAAGTCCACAAATTTCACAAACTTTTTTATCTTGCACAGATTTAACTTCTTTTACTTTTTTAACTTCCATGTCATCGATTCTTTTAGCCAAAAGCACAAGCCTAGCACTTAAACTATCTTCTTCAGTAAAATTGAGTTTTTCTTTATTTTCATCAACACTATGCCAAGATTGAGAATTTTCTGCCAAATAGTAAAGATATTCTAGCGCTTCATCGGGTTCTTTATCAAGAAATTGACCGTTACACATTGATTCAATAAATTGCTTAGTTTCAGGATTTAAACCTTCATAAAAGAAGCTGATTATACGCCAATTTTCAAAACCATGATGTGGACAGGAATTCAACAACTCTTTAAACTTTTTCCAACATTCAAAGAAAACATCTTTAGGATTTTGAGAAAAATTCTGAATTTGTCTTTTCAAAGAACTTGTTTTATGAGTTGGAAAGAATTTTTTCAGAAATTCAGTTTGCATTTCTTGACATGTACCAATTTATCTAGGTTTTAACGAGCTAAGCCAAGTTTTTGCTTTATCTTTTAAAGAAAAAGGAAATAATTTGAGCTTAAGAATTTCAATCGTGCAATTTTGATCATCAAATGTGGCACATACTTCTTCAAATTCCTTTAAATGTAAATATGGGCTTTCAGAATCCATACCATGAAAATTAGGAAGTAAAGGTATCATCCCTGGCTTAAATCAAAAGTTGTTTGCATTTAGTGGAAAAATGAAACAAGAAGGAGTAAAATTTCGAGAAGGTTGCAAATAATAACGCATATTATGAACTTCTTGATTTTCCACTCTTTCCATCTCATTTTGAACAATTACTTCTTCAGCCATAATGGGTGTGTGTGGAGGTGAATCAAAAAATTTTATCAAATTTTTGAATTATATCTAATTAAACGGCGAGAATTTAGACTATGACACCATGTAAGCATATAAACACACAATATTTACAGTGATATGTATATACAAACCTGAAAACCTACCTTGCCTTCCCCGGCAACGGCGCCAAAAACTTGCTACAACTTTAAGGTTGCAAACCCAAGTGCAGGTTATCTCAAGTAATAAATTTCTCGGGAGTCCGAGGTCGATCCACAGGGAAGTTGAGGGAAGTTTACGGGATATTTCTTATTTAAGTGATGAGTAAATAGATTTTTAACTAGTAAGAATATATATTTTTTTTACAAGAAATTTAATTAATAGAAATGTTGAGGATTAGGGATTCACTCTTGATTTCGGATAAAGGAATGATTATATTTTCTTAACTCTTAGATTGCCACTATTGGAATCCATACACAAAGAAGGTTCCAACGGAAAGATATTATACATATAAATCATGCAATGAGGTAATCATGTTGTATCATCAATTAGAATTTATCTTATAACATCAATATTTGTTTATGGGATCAAGTATTTATGCATTCTTTTGTCTACAACAAATCAAGGTATCCACATTAGTACGGTTGAAATAGACATTTAACTAAATGGAACCAAGGATTTGTTGTGCCAATAGATATACATAAATCAAGAAACACCACCAAACAAAAATGTATAAGCTAAAAACAAATTGATGATACAAACAATGAAATTTAATATGAATCTACAATCATTCCTTTTCCTTCATCAAGAGTTTCACCCTATTTCATCAACAAAATAAACTTAGAATAACATGATGAAATTAGAGAAAACAAAAGATTGAAGAAAAACTAAAGCAAATATTTTATAAAATACTATAAATCTTACTATAATTTAAGAAAAGCAAGAAAGAAAAATTCTTTTGAACTTTGTAACTCTAACTTTCTGTACATAAAACTTGCTCTTGGCTAATGCTAATGCCTTCTATTTATAGCCAACACAAAATTAATTTATAATTATTTTATTCTCTATTTTTATTACAAGTAAGAAAATAAGGAAATCAACACCAACTTTGCCACCTTCTTTGACTGGTCATTTTGTCCATGATATCAGCCATCTTTGCTCAATTTTCTTTCACAAATCAATTATCACATGTGTTAGTTTGGAATTTCAACTGATTTCATTGAATTCCAACAACCATGGGCCAAGATATGGTTGAATAATTGAGATGTAGTTGGCGTACGGGATTGACTAGTGCAACAGCCTCTTAGATTTTTTATAAATTCATCCAATACGAATCTGACTTTGGGGTCTTCATCAATGTTGTAGATCTATGATTTGTACATACTCAGTAACAATTTCAGATACAAATAACTTGTATTTTCCGAGTTATGTCCAAAATACCAAACTTGGCCAAGTCTGTAAATTAAATGAGCAACCTTTCAATCTTCATTTTATGATGAATTTTTTTATCCGAGAAAATATCATTCCAAACTTTGATTTTTGGTTTCAATATCTCTGAAAACTTGTAAATGAATGGATTGTGAATCCATATCTTCAAAAATCATCCCAAAATCATGTCGGAAATAAAAGTTATGCTCATTGATCCGAACCTGCACTAAAAAAATGCTTCCAAATACAATTCTATGTTGATTTCCTATTTTATTCTTAACATATTAATAATACTATAAATTTATTTTATTAATAATATTAATAAGGTAAAATAATAATATAATACAAAAATAATTAATATATTTTTAACGTTCATCACCATCTTACTAGCTGAGCTCTGGTACGACTCTATCTGTCACGCCCCAGACGGGGACGCGATGTGTATACAATACTAATATACAAGTAAACCAAACAGTCTAGACAAATAATAACAAAACCCCAAATGAAACAGAGTCAAATAGCAGCGGAAATAAAATACAAGTACGAGTACAATTTACAACCCAACAGTAATATCCAAATTACATCTTACAGTCCAACAATAATCAAAATCTCACCAAGTACACATCTAAACATAACAACTTAATGTCAAAAGGGTCCTACGCCCTTGGGTTACATCTTAAGAGGAATGACATAATAAAATAGTCCAATAATAGCAAATAACAGCAGGAAACAAATCCAAAGGCGATACACGGAGAGATCACTCCGTAGCTTGTTCGGCATCGTCAACGAAATCTTCATCTGGCCATTAGAAAAATAGGAGGGGATGATACAAAAATTCTCAGTGGATGTGGTGAACGTGTGTGAGTGTGGCGATATATATAAATGCAAGAAAACTGTTGTATGAAAATGCGTAAGTAATGTTGCGTGGTTCACACACGGTTCACAAGCGTCATGATATATACTTAAAATAATATACTTATACAGTTTTGATGAAAGAGTTCATGATCATATAGGCACTATGTGATTCAAGCAAGACAGGTAGGATTGCGTACGGAAACATAACGCCAACCCATGCAAAATAAGTAGCGGTTGTGTACGGATTTGTAGCGCCAAATTAAAGTAAACGGGTCCGACTAACTCCAGAATCGTGTGGATCAGACAGCGATTCCTACATTCTTTCTTGTAACTCCCCGAGCAAGATGGTCCAAGACCTGTCACCTTATCGCTCCATAGGCAAAAACAAATCCACAGTAGAGCTAGCTAGGCCTGGATTGTCATAATCATGATTATACCTCAAGTACTATGACCCATTTTCCTTGGACAAACTCCGTCCCTCAGTTGCAGGATTAGGATGATGGGGCCGAAGAGTAGAATAGCAGCTGAGCTGTCCGGTTCCATCCCCGAAGTATCCATTCCGACTATGAGCTCGACACACCAAGTTGACTCAGGCAGGGATATAATCACAAGTACATGATGTCAACCAGACAGTCGAGTAAATTGATTCAGGGAAGCAATTAAAGAAAGTTTATGAAAATTGCACGTGGCATTGATTGGCATTGATGGAGTAATTTGGATAAAGATAATTATCGGGAGGATAAATAATCTTTGATGATTTGAAGAATTAGGTGGGACATAAGTCCGTTATAAATTCGGAATCGCATGGTGAGGAAATCGCTCCACGAACGCGTATTAATCGGTCACGACAATCCGATAAGCCTAGGGATTTTTAGGAAAAAAAATATAATTAATAATAATTATAAGTTAGAGGTTCGAGGGCTATATTAAAAGAAAGGGATAAAAATAGTTTATCCCCTAAACTATACCACTTTTTACACTTTGCTCTATGAACTTTAAAACTGACACTTTTACCCGCTAAACTTTGAAAAATTTTGCACTTTGCCGAAAGGTCAAAAAATGGCCCAAAATTCCAAATATAACTTTTGCACCTCTCGATTTCCTTGAACTTTGATGATTTTTCTTGTTTCTGTCATCATGTGTCCGGAACAACCACTATCCATGTACCATGTTCCTTGGCACTCAGTTGTTCCTTAAACCTGCAATCAAGGAAATTAATTTTTAGGTACCCATACTTGTCTGGGTCCTGAGGGGTTAGTGCTATAAGATGTTCCAACCAACTTATAGCCAGATGATCTGACTCTAAAAGATTGACATCTATCAGTTCCATAATCATAGTGCACATTAGCAAACTGCTTGGGGATTTTAGGATCATACATCTGTCTCTTTTGTTTGTATGCATGTGTATTTGCTTGAGCATTTGCTTTCTTGGGGTAATAGTGAAATTTTTGTGCTTGATGGGTTTTGTGCCTGGGTGCATATGTGTGCGTTGATGATAGCTCTTTTACCTTGTGAATGACCTGTGATGAGGTTGAGGTCTCTGCCATTTTGGCTTGTATCCCATAAGTCTTGGCTGATATCTCACTTGGTTATTCCAATAAGCTTGGTTTAGATAGTTTCTACCATTCCCATCATATGATTTTCTTTGCTGAAATCTCTAGGGTTGTTGGTAGCTCTGTTTAGCTTTCACAAAGTATTTTTTTTTTAGAGTCTGTTGATGGACTTTTCTAAATTTTATTTCAGTTGTCCTTTCAGCATACTCAACTGGCTTCTTGCCTTTACCCTTATATCCAAGGCCAGTATGATTGTGATTGTGTTTTTGTGTGGGTGTTGGTGCAACATATGGTGTTTTGGGTTTTTGGACTCCTTCATTACTTGAGGATCCTTTTTCCAAAATCACTTTAGGAGCTTAAGCATGCACAAAGGAATTGAATCATATGCATGTCTTATCTCCACACTCTTTTTGAATTATTATAAGTTCATCCAATGATTTGGATGTCTTTGTAAATGAAGCAATCACATTTTTAAGATCTTTTTCTCTCTTTTCGAGTGACTAACTCGCTTGAATCTTGGAAATTTCAGCCTTCAGCTTTGTATTCTCATCAGCTATGTGACTTAGAGTACTCAACTCTTTAGTCAGCTGTGAGTTTTGGCATTTAAGTTGGTAGTTCTCCTCATTTAATAGTGTGTGTGAGGTTTTGATGTGCTCAAAGTCTTTCATCATTTTGCCAATTGAATCATAAAGATCTGTGGGTGATGAAGTGTTTGTGTCACTATCACTATCACTAGAATCTGAATGAGATGAGTTAGAGTGTACCTCATCTTCTTGATCTTGTTCATTGGCCATGAGGCATATCAAGGCCTTTTCCTCTGTGTCACTGGAGTAGTCTGCTTCACTACTATCTGAGTCTATTGGTTCCTTGCACTTGGTTGGTTCAACAGTCTCAGCAGCCAACATGACTTTTTTCTTTTCTTGTCTTCTTTCTCTGAAGACTCTTCTATCCTATTCATTTCTATATTTGTTGACTGGTGGATAAGAGTAGTCAATAACAAAATGTCCTGGTTGTCTGCAGTTCCAACACAGGTTTTCAGCTCTCTACAAGTCAACTCTCTCAGCCCTATGATTATCAGCTCTGTGATATCCAGTCCTTTGATGTTCAGCTATCTTGGGTGGCCTATCCTCCCTTGCTATGGAGGGTGTTGAGTGTATTCTTGAGGATTCACCCTTTTTTCCTATTGTAGTTCTTATTAAAGAACTTATTGAACCTCTTTACCATAAGGGCAATTTTCTCTTGGTCTATTATTTCTTTTGGCTTAGCTTTCTTCCCTCCACTGACCATCAGTGCACCTGTCTTGGGCACAACTGTCTCTTCTTGATCCTTTCTTCTCAGCTCAAACTCATATGCTTTGAGGTCTGAGAATAGCTCATGATTAGATGTTTTGGAGAGGTCCATGGAATGTCTCAAGGCCATGACCTTCATTTCCCACTCAGCTGGGAGGGACCTAAGGATCTTTATACACCTCTTTCTGTGTGTACTCCTTTCCCAGAGCTGAAAGCTCATTGGTGATTTCGTAAACGGCATCGGTGATCCGGACTTTCACCGCAATCATTTTAAAAAATTTAAATTTTTGCAATCATTTTAAAAAATTTAAATTTTTGGACTGCAATAGTTAATTTATTTTCTTTGATTTGTTCGGATCCTTCACAAATCAAAGTGAGTTTTTCCAAAATTTCTTTGGTTGTTTGCAAGATTTGACTTTTTCAAACATAGCATTGTCCAAGGTTTATAAAGGATATCCTTGGCAACATTATCAAGATTGTATCTTTTTCTGTCATCGTTGGTCCATTCCCAACGAGGCTTCTCAACCATAGCATGTCTGGGCTCTGCTGCAGCATTCTCTCCATCAGCTGGAGGTGCTCTTCTTACATCAGTATTGACCTTTACAATTTACAGTGGCTCATCCTCTATCATTAGCCACATCTCATCGTGCAAAGCTGGTAGATGAGCATGCATAGAAAAATTTTCCAGTCATCAAACTCTTCCACAGTGAACATGGGAATGCGAGTTAGATTTGCTTCCATAATAATAACTTTGCTTTTGAAATAAAAGTTTTAAAAATTCAAGTGTTATTTGTTTTGAAAAGACTGAGATCTAGTTCAGTAACCAGTGCAGAAGGCTCAATGATCCAACCGCTCTGATATCACTTGTAGGTCCCAAAGAGTGAGTTGTAAGGTTTAGAAGGGGGAGGGGTTGAATAAACCTTACCAAATTTTTGCACTTAGTCCTTTTAAATAATTTTCACAGAGTTAACTCAAATCAGCTAAGTCCTTGAAGGACAGCTGGGTTGGCTTACTTCAGCAAAGTTACCCACTCAACAGACTCAACTGAGTTGTTGATAGTATAACTCGGTTAGGATCAGCTAACAATTAACTTTACAGTTGATTTGGTTTTTGTTTAGCGAAAGTCTTTTCACCCTTAATGAATTAAACTTGTTTTCAACACTTGTTTTTAGCAAAGGTTATTATCAGTTGAGTTTAGCAAATATAACTTAACAACATATATAAATAATGTACAAGAAATTAAAGTGTTTTAAGTAAATATGACACAAGCAATTTTATAGTGGTTCGAGGATTGGGTAATTCCTCTAATCCACTCTTCTCCAACCCCTGGAGGAATTTACTAAGTAACAGATCTGGGTTACAAAGTAGTGAACAGTCCGAGTCAGCCTTGATCACACAGTTGGCTGCTCCTAGGACTCAGCTTCTTCACAAGACAGTTGTCTTGCTATTTCAGCTCCTTTGAACTCTTGGAATTGTTCACAAAGCCTTCCAACGAGCCCTAAGCCTCTGGTTCGAACTTGAACCTTACTACTTCTCCTTAAACCTTAGAGAGTAGACCCCTTTTGTTCTTTAAGCAGTTTCTTCTTCAACTTGATGAGGTAATCTTTCCTTCATTGAATGTGTTGGATTGAGTTTCTTCGATTTTAGGATTTAGGAATATCTTTGAAAGCTTGAGAGTATTTGCAGTTTTGCTTGCTTGAATGCTTGTAATTCCTAAAATTGATAACCTTGTCTAATTTGCTTCCTCAGCCTTTTATAGTGCTTATTCAAAAATTTGCCCGTTGAAGAGATATGCAATTTTCAAATAACACTTCTTGGTCATTGGCTTGTCTTTTCTTGATCTGCAGCTTATGATGGTGACATTTCCTCATTTTAATGAGGTGTGCAGTTTTGCAGGTTCTGACACACGCTCATTGCTTCCCATTGGTTTATTTTATTTGCACGCTTTTGGGATGAGCACTTTTAGACATGGCAGCATGGACATATTACTATAATAAGTAATGTACTTGACTTTTAGGAATGATTAAACTGTCTGTCAGCTGACAGACTTAGCTTTCAATTGACTTAACTGTCACTTCTTCATTCTTTACTCAGCTGTCTCACAGCTAGGTCTTCCTTGATCGAGTCTGTAAGTTTCAACTTGACTTCACACAGCTGGGTCTTATCTTCAGTCTTTAGTCAACTCTTGTAATCTTCAACTTAGCTGACTTCAACTCAGCTCATGCAGTCCTATCTATTACAGTTGAATTACAAAGAAAATGAGGTGCCAACTTCCTATTCTAAGTTTTACATGGTATCATGAAAATCTAAACATAAATTTTCCTAACACCATGAACTAGGAAATCGCCTGAAAATTGACATGAGTCAGATTAATTTTACAATCATCAATATTACAGGCATAATCCGAGTCACTATATCCCTTTAAAGATTTTTTTTCACTATTTAGATAAAACAAGCCATACGAGATAGTGCCTTTCAAATATCCAAAAATTCGTTTAATGATACTTAAATGAGATTATTTGGGATTGCTTTGAAATCGAGCACATAGGCATACGACATGAAAAATATTTGGTTTACTTGCGATTTTATAAAGTAAACTACCAATCATACCTCGATATTTGGTTTCATCAACCGATTTACCTTTTTCATCCTTGTCGAGTTTGATAATTGTTGCCATTGGAGTTGCAACAGTTCTTCCTTCTTCAATTCCAAACTTCTTTAGAAGTTCTTTAGTATACTTTGATTTTGAGATGAAAATAACTTCTTGGCATTGTTTGATTTGGAGTCCAAGGAAGAAGTTGAGTCCTCCCATCATGCTCATCTCAAATTCACCTTGCATTAGCTTAGAATATTTCTTGCACAAGGATTCATTGGTAGCACCAAAAATAATATCATCTACATAAATTTGAACTAAGAGGCTATCTTGATTTTTTTTCAAAAACAAAAAGAGTTGTATCAACTTTGCCTATTGTAAAACCATTTTCTAAAAGAAAAGAACTTAGTCTCACGTGTTGCTTGTTTGAGACTATATAAAGTCTTTTTAAATTTATAAACATCATTTGGTCCAGAAAAATTTTCAAACTCAGAGGTTATTCTTCATTTTAAATAAAGCCATTAAGAAAAGTGGATTTAATATCCATTTGGTAAAGTTTAAAATTTTTGAAACAAGAATAAGCAAGTAAAATATGAATAGCTTCTAAACATGCTACGGGTGTAAACGTTTCATCATAACCAATACCTTCTTCTTGGCAGTAACTTTGAGCTCCTAATCTTGCTTTATTTCAAATGATGTTGCTATCGTCTAATTTGTTTTGGAATACCCATTTTGTTCCGATGATAGTTTGTGATGGAGGACAAGGCACAAGTTCCTAAGTATCATTCCTTTCGAGTTGATTTAGGTCTTCTTGCATCTCTAAAACCAATATTCGCTCTTCTTGCATCTCTAAAACCAATATTCGCTCTTCTTGCATCTCTAGAAACCATTCTTCATCTTCAGTTGCTTCCTTTGTATTTTTTGGCTCTTTTTAAGATATAAGAGCTTTTTCGGCAAATTTTCTTCTTGTCATGACTTTGTCAAGTGGGTCCCCAATAATAAGATCTTTTGGATGATCTTCTTTAAATTTTAGTCTTATGGGAAGATCCGATGTATCACCTTTATCTTCTTATTGAACATTTGAAGTAGAAGGTTGATCATTTAGAGTAATGTTTGGAACAATTGGTTCGACTTCGTCTTCTTCATCACTATCATCATTTGGTATTCCTTCAACTCCGGAGGCTTCATTGAATTTGATATAAATAGATTCTTCAACCACCAAGCTTGTCTTATTATATACCCGGTATGCCTTGCTCTTAGTCGAGTACCCCATAAATATTCCTTCATCAGCCTTAGGATTAAGTTTGTCCAATTGATCATTGGTGTTCAAGATGAAATACTTGCAACCAAATATTTTGAAATAGCTAATATTTGGTGTTCTTCCTTTCCAAAGCTCATACATAGTTTCGTTCACCTTTGGACGAATATATACTCGATTTATAACATAACAAGCGTGTTTACGGCTTTGGCTCAAAAATATTTTAGAAGAGAAAACTCATTTAGCATGGACCGACACATTTCTTGTAAGGTGTGATTTTTTCCTTTCGGCTACACCATTTTATTGTGGAGTTCTCGGAGCCATAATATTATGTGCATATCTATTGGTTTCACATAAAACTCTAAATTCACCATCAAACTCACCACCTCAATCACTTCTTATAGATTTGATACCATCTTCTTTTTCATTTTTGTTAAATCTGCACAACTTAGCAAACTCATAAGAGGCATCACTTTTATTTGCAAGAAAAATGACGAAAGTGTAATGTTTTTCACTTAGATTAGCCGTGCCATCCCCATACAAATATAGGTGAAGAAGTTGTAGAGTTTTGGTTGTGGAAATTTCATCTTTAGCTTAAAACTACTTTTAACCAATTTGTTCATTTGACAAGTGTTACATAAGCCAAGATTTTCAAAATTCAATTTTGTATTCCTTTGATATGTTGATTTTTGTAAATATTTTGCAAATTTTTGTATCCAACATGTCAAAGTCGCCTATGCATATATTAGTTAGTTCATTGTTGGCGACAAGACAAGAAATATTTTGATTAACCAAATCACTTGTACAAATTTTGTAAAGATTGCCTTTTCTACTAACTTCACAAATTGTTTTACCATTTTTGAGAATAAGACATTTTTCTTTATTCAAAAGAACATCATAATCTAAATCACATAGTTGGCTAACACTTATCGAATTAAACTTAAGCCCTTCTATTAATAAAACATCATGAAGAGAGAAAGAATGGTTACCAATGTCTCCATCGCCAATGACTTTGCCCATGCCATTTTCGAACATAACCATTCCTCCTTCTTGTCGCTTGATGTTGTTGAAAATATGTTCCTTTCCGGTCATGTGACGTGAACATCCGTTGTCCATGAGCCATTTGGAATATTCTTTGACCGTAATTGCACCAAGTACCTAAGTTTAAGTTATTTTTAGGTAACCTAGAGTGTTGGGGTCTATAGGGGTTAGCATTGAGACCTTTGGATCTCCAAAAATGATTATTACTATTTCTAATTCTCCAAGTGCTAACAAGATATCCATTTTTGCCACAATAAAAACAAGTAATAATTTTAGGACTACTAGCACGTATAAAAGTTGGAGTTTGGTTCATTTTCTTGAAAGTGGCTTGTAATCAAGTCCTAATTTAAATTGCTCAGTTCTTTGTGCACCAAGAATTTTTGTAACCTTATCGGTACTCAAGTTAAAACGTTGCACATCTTTTTTCAAATTTTCTATCTCTTTTGCGAGGAATTGTTTTTCGAAATCAAGACTTTTAACTTTAGCAAGAGTAATAGAATGAGGATGATCAAGAGATTCAAAAGAAGAAAATAACTTATCTTTCTCTAATTTTAACTCTTTAAAATCTTTTTTCTAACTCTTGTATTTACAAATCATATCTCTAAACTCATTTTGTAAATCATCATGTAGGTCCCAAGGGGTGAGTAGTGAGGTTTAGAAGGGGCAGGGGGATTGAATAAACCTTACAAAATTTTCGATTTAGTCCTTTTAAATATTTTCAGAGTTAACATAAATCAGCTAAGTCCTGGAGGGACAGCTAGGTTGGCCTACTTACCCACTCAATAGACTCGACTGAGCTATTGATAGTATAACTCAGTTGGTGTCAGCTAACACTTAAATTTACAGTTGATTTGGCTTTTATTCAGCGGAAGACTTTTCACCCTTATTGTTTTAAACTTGTATTTCAACACTTGTTTTTAGTAATGGTTATTATCGGTGAGTTCAAAGAACTATAACTTAACAAAGAGATATAAAAGATATGCAAGAAATTAAAAATCTTGTAATTAAATAAGACATAAACAATTTTTATAATTGTTCGAGGATGGGGTAATTCCTCTAATCCACTCTTCTCCAACTCCTAAAGGATTCCACTAGGTAACAGATCTTGGCTTCAAAGTAGTCAACAGTCTGAGGCAACTTTGATCACATAGCTGGCTACTCCTGGGACTCAGTTTCTTCACAAAACAGCTATCTTGCTACTTCAGCTCCCTCGAACTCTTGGAATTGATCACACAGTCTTCCAACGAGCCCAAAGCTTCTGGTTCGAACTTGAACCTTACTATTTCTCCTCAAACCTTGGAGAGTAGACCCATTTTGTTCTTCAAACAAATTTCCTCTTCAACTTGATGAAGTAATCTTTCCTTCACTGAGTGTGTTGGATTGAGTTCCATCGAATTTAGGCTTGAGAAATGTCTTTGAAAGCTTGAGAGTATTTTCAGGTATTTGCTTGCTTGAATGCTTATGAAAATTCATAATTGGTTACCTTCTCTCACTTGTTTTCTCAGCCTTTTATAGTGCAGATTTGAAAATATGTCCGTTGAAGAGATAGACATATGTTTCAAATTTCAATCATAGGTTGTTGGCATGTCTTGTCCTTGTAGCATTAACAAGGATTGTACCATGAATTTAATGCTTCGCAGCCTTTCCTTAACCTCTGCAGGTTTTCAAGTACATCCCATTAGTTCCTTGCTTTTTGCACTCTTTCAGCAAAACAACTTTATTGATGGCAGCCTGACACATGCCTATTTCCAGCAAAACCTTGAGTTGTGTTGACAACAAATCTCTTTCAGCTTTCTTCAAGTCTTGTCTGTTGCATGCTCCTTTGACATTCGATTCCAATCATTTTGGAATGACTTAGCTGTCAGTCAGCTGACTGAGACAACTTTTCTGTCACTTGACTGATCCTACACTTGGCTTCACACAGCTGACACACAGCTGGGTCTACTCTTCAATCTTCAGTCGACTCTTGTAATCTTCAACTTAGCTAACTCCAACTCAGCTCATACAGTCCTATCTATTACAAGTTGAATTACAAATAAAATGGGGTGCCAACTTCCTATTCTAAGTTTTACATGGTATCATCAAAAACTAAACATAAATTTTCCTAACACATCATAATCTCCTTGAAGTTCATATATTAAAAAAGATGAAGAAGAGTTAGAGTGTACCTCATTTTCATCTTCTATGGCCATGAGTCATTGCTCTGTTTCCTCTTCATCATCAGATGTTGAAAGAAGTTCATCCCACATTTTTGTATCCGCATTCAATGCTTTATTTTTTGGAAAGAACTTTTTCTTATTTTTTTTTCTTCCGCCATTTTGGGACAATCGGCTATAAAGTGCCCGGATTTTCTATACTTAAAGCATGAGTTGTCTCTTGTCGTTCTTGCCTTTCTTGCCTTATTTTATTGACAAATATTTGTACGAGGGTGGCCGTTTCCTTATCATGCTAATCACTAGCATCATAAGAATTATTTGAACTAAAGGCAAGACCTTTAGGAGTAGATTGCATACCCATTTGAGAGGTGGATGTTTGGAGTTCTTTCTTTCTTTGAGGTAGACCTCATAAATGAGAAGATTTCCAATAAGCTCATCAAACTTGAGAGTTTCAAGATTTAGAGATTCCATAATAGCCATCATCTTTTTGGACCAAGAACCAGGAAGATCATTCAATACTTTGGTTACCTTGCCTTCTTCGGAGATGGCTTTTTCGAGGGCCAATAGAGGATTGACAATGTTGTCGAGGCATCCCACCATTTTTGAAATGTTTTCACCTTCAAACATTATGAAGTTTTCGAAGTCTTTAACAAGCATGGTTCTTAGTTCCTTCATAGATGGTGTCTAGTTTTTCCCATACTTTATGTGAAGATCTTATTCCTCTAATCCGATTAACTCGGTGGCGGTAAGTGAAAATGTAAGATATTCAAAGCCTTACCGTTTAGAGAGAAGGATTGCTTGTCATTTTCATCGAACTTTTTGAAACTTTTTGGAGCTATAGTTTCATCCTCCAATTTCTTGGTTGGTTGAGCTATTCCTTCGATAACCGCACTCCAAATGTCAAACCCGCAACCTTGTAAGAAGCATTTCATTCGGTCTTTCCAAAATGCATAATTGTTTGTATCGAATAGAGGTGGCTTGTTGGTTGAGGCATCAGTGGTAAGATAGCTTTCGTTCGTAGTGGATCTTTCCTCTTTACTTGCAATGAAGAACGAGCTTGCCAAAGAGTTTGGCTTCGATACCACTTTTTAGTCCAAGTGGCTATGAAAATCTAGAGGGGGGTGAATAAATTTTCCCGATTTTTGGATTTATGCCATCTTTTTCGATCAATATAAATGAACAAGATAAAAGTGTAGAAAAATAAATCAACACAAGATGATTTATAGTGCTTCAACCTACCTAGGGCCTACATCCACTACCACCCGGGATGTCCGGGTGGATTTTGAAAGAAACAATTTTATAAAGCCTAATAAGCAAGATGTGAAGTTTAGTGCTTAGGTTATTATAACAAGAATGTGGAAATAAAAGCTTGAGAAGTTTGATGATTTTCTTGTTCTGATTGTAGAATGATATGTTATATTTGATCCTTCAAGTTATTCAAATATATATAGAGGAGCTTCAAGGTTTGATTTTCAACATAGACTCCTTCAATTTGAATTTTATCTACAAAAGAAGGATCAAAAGATCTACAAAAATGGTTAAGAAATGATAAAGTGATTTTTGTTGATAAGTGCTTAAGCAATGGATTTGCTATCAAAAACTTTAGAGCGATCGGACTCTATGTTGAAAATTCGAAAGTTTAAACTGTTGGATCAAGATTTGACATGGTATGGCATCTAGGGCGACTAGTCGCTATTTAGGGTGACCGGTTGCCATGAAAAGTGACGGTTCGCTCGAAAAATAGAGAGTTTTAAAACAAAAACAAAACTCCCAGGCATTCTTATTTTCTCTCTGTTCTGTTTCAAGTTTTAACACATTCAGGTACGCGTCTCCCTATAAGGCGATCGGTCGACCTCTTTACAGAGAGGTTGTCCGATTTTTGTCAAAAATAAAGTTCAAGAATTTCTTCAAAAACTTAGTAAAAATCAATTGAAATGTTTTGAAATATTTGGACAACATTTGGAAATATTATTTTGGTATAAAACTCATTTATATGAAATCATCAAAGTAAAAATAAAAATATTTTTCTAACAAGGACGACCCAGACAAGAATGTCTAATGCCAAGAGACGATCAAATACGCGAAGAAAACGATGAAGTACATTTCACACGGTCTGCCCGTGTATTTTTGCATGGTCGTGTAAATTGTCCCCGTGCCATTTTACATGCCCGTGTGACTTGTTTGAGGGAATGATTTCAAAGGCAAAGTACATGGTCCACCAGTGTAATTTCACAAGGCCGTGGGAATTGATTAAGGACAAAAACAGAGACCAAAACCATTTACACGGTCTCTCTATGTGAAATCATACGGCTGTGCGATCTATCTGAAGGCTGATTTATTTCCTAATTTCGTCGGGACTCTACTAGGGATCTCTCAAAGCATCTATAAAAGGAAGACAAAGACCTAAAGCTGGAGACACGAAATTTTAGAGAGAAAACACACATCAAAGAAAGAAAATACACAACACAACGAAAAACAACACAAGACCTTTTCCAAATACGAAAGCACTAGAGTTCAAGATTGTGAAGAAGGATGCATCTACACAAGAGGGTTCCATCATCATAGTTTAGAGATTTTGTTTTGTACTTAACACCATGTTTAACTATTTATTTTCAGATTTGTCTATGAATTTGCAATCAAATATGTTAGGCTAAATCTCTTGATCTAGGGCATGAACGAAACGTGGATTCATGTTAATTCCAACTTGGTTGTTTCTTTCTTAATTGGTTTCTTGTGTTGTATTTATGAATTTGTGTGATCATTTCTTGTAGATTATCTGGCTAATAATTTGCATGTCTTATTTGTTAGTTCAAAATTTGGGAGATGAGTTCTAACTTTTGATAAATGAATTCATAACTTTAACGGGTATTGAGTCGGGAGACGTATAACGTTTGTTGGGGTTGACTTTAATTATATATGCTTTTGGGAGTTGATATTAATTGTTGAGTATGGATACCTGCAATTCTTATTAATCTACGATTTATTTGCACTTGGGGGAGGGCATAAACTATCTTAGGAATTAAACCTATATATACACAAAAACTAATTTTAGTGAAACGTTAATTGGAATTAATATTGATGAAGCATGTTACGATCATGGTCCTAGGATTGCTTTTCGTTGTTTGATTTCTTGTGAAGCTCGAGTTTTCAATAATTAGATATTTTAACTTGATAATTTTAGGATTTGTTTTTGCTTCAATAAAGTTGGAGTATGATATTTAATATACTTTATATGTTTCGGATTCAATACCTAAGGAATACGACCTTGGTTGTCGTTATCTACTAGGTACATCATACACTTGTTGTTTAGTGAAAAGACTTCCACGATTATATTTTTGGCGGTGTTATCGGGGATTGAAATATTCAACATAAATATAGTAATAAGTAGTTCAATTTTTATTGAAGCACGAGTTTTTTTATTTTTTTCGATTTTTAACATTGTTCTTATTGAGTGTAAGGTAGTGCATGATTACGCGTTCATCATCAGTTGAGCCAGAACCCATCGATTTGGAGATAGAATGAATCTAGACAGTTGCAAAAACAATCAAAAAAATAGTAGACGAGGTGAACCGTGGAAACAATGGGAACAATGAGAACCAGCCATTTATACAACCGGATGCAAAGAAGCCATCTCTGGAAGAGATATTAGCCTCATTCATTGATAAGACACGAGCAAGATTTAACAACGATGAGGTAAAGTTAGATAGGATCATAGAACAGGTTTCTCAGCTGAATACGAATATAAATGCGAGGTTGAAATCTTTGGAGACACAAGTGGCTCAAATATCAACAACAGTGGGAAGCCAACATCAAAGAGGCAAATTTCCAAGCGATACTGAAATCAACTCAACGGAACAATGCAATGCCATTTATCTGAGGAATGGAGTTGAATATGAGAGCCCAAAGATATCAACCGAGATAGTGCAAAAAGAAAGTGATGAGCAGCCTATAATTACCTTTAAGAGCCAAAGATAGATGTTCTGATGAGCAACCTAAATGGGTCTCAAGGTATGTGTTTCGATGTTACTAACGATGATATATTTGAATATGTGGTTGCTCTAGATTCAGCGGAAGAACATGTACCCAAGAAAGGAGCTTGGATAGAGGCACATGGCCGTGTGGTTTCACACGGACAGGCCATGCGATTTGATTATGAAGACAACATGGACACGCACATGGGCGTGTGAATTCACATGACCCAATCGTGCAAGCTGCCTCTTCACATATGAATTTGATGGACGAACTCCCTGCTTTGCCGGAACGGAAATCTCTTCTGGACCATTTTCGATATGCATTCCAGGGCACAAACAAGACCTATCCAAGGGCAGAAGAACTATTGTTTCCCATTGAAAGTGCAAAATCGCAAGAACACTTTGAAGAATTTCAAGCAGAGGTATTAGAACTGATGAAAATAATGGAGCAATGACAAAGTGCTCAAGGCCACTATCTTCCACCACAATGATATTCTCTTTTCTTTTGATACCTTCCTTATGTTTTCCGGACAAGACATGATTTAATTTTTTTTGGGGGGATGGGGTTGTCAAGAATGCACGATATAGTTGCATTCCATATATGATGCATGTAGAATCATATAAAAATTGCATCAAATTTTTTTTTCTCCAGTAGGCACATTTATTGCTTTAGCATCTTTACTGCTTTTGTGTGAGGTAGATTTAGAGTCATGGAACTAGTATAGAATACCTTTGTGAGTTTTACTGCAAATACTTGATTTCATGAGACGAAATACTTGGTGAATATGTGATGAATTTGAGAATAGAAGTCTTTTGTTTATTTGGATGACTGAGAAATTGGGTATTTAAACATGATGCGAAAAATAAGCATGTGAGCTTTTGTGCTTTTAACTGTTTTTATTATATGCAGTCTTATTTATTGTTGAGTGGGTCATTCATGTTGATAGAACTCTAGAACTTGCAATGGTATCTTTATCGAAACCAAATGTGTGTGTAATTTTTGAAGATAATTTAAGGCCATCTTTGTTTAAGCCTATTTAGCCTAAAAAATACTACCTATGAATGCATGATCCCCTGGTTAGCCAACTTTAGCCTTAGCCTTGTTTATTGTTAGCCACATATGAGATTCAACTTAACATATTCTTTATCCCAAAACTTGAGCTTATAGAGATGTCTATTTGAAGGGAGATGTGAGTTAACTTTGAAAAAGAATGTTGGAAAATGAGGGATGGACAGTGAGTAGGTGAATGATGAAGCTCGGAGAATATGAGCGAAAATAAAAAAAAAAGAAATAAACTCAAGTACTTAAAAGAAAAAAAAATCTTGAAAATCGAGAAAATTGAGCTTAAGGCAAAATAAAGAAGGCAATGGTCTAAGTATGAGAAAGAAGAAAAATGGTGGACTAAGAAGTATGAGTTTGAAAAAAAAAATAATAAGTGAATGCTTCTTTAGATAAAAGTGGATTGTGGAGTTGAAAGTGTTAGTACTTAAATTATATTTGCTCAAGTTCTAGTCACTTAATCCATATTTCTCCTAAAAGTCTTTTTTGATTCTTAAATTGTGCACACTTGATTGGTAGAGATGTTAGCCGATTTGCAAGCATATGGTAATTTTACAACATTGAACTGATTTGAGCGCATACACATCCTATTTGCTTTGAGAGTTGAGTGATACACTTTATCTAGTGAGTTGCGATGTCGAATGCTCGAAAGAGTATTGATTGTACCGAATTTGCAATTGATGACTTTTTGAAAATGAGTTAAAAGTTTGCTAAAGAATGGATTTGATTGAGATTTTGTATTTGTAGTGTTCTTATGTTGTGTAATCAACCCCATTGCATGCAATTAGTTTTTATTTTGCTTGAAGACGAGCAATGGTTTAAGTTTGGGGGGATTTGATAAGTGTAAAATATATGTGCATTTAGAGGCTTATTTGAGTATATATTTCATATATTTGCATGAGTACTTATTGTATTTTGTTTAGTTTCCTTTGTTGGGCGTGATCTTTGTATTCTTGTATACTTTTGCAAGAAACGGAGCTTTATATGAAAGGATATCAATAAGACGACCCGGACAAGAATGTTGAATGCCAAGAGATGATCAAATACGCAAATAATACGACGAAGTACATTTCACACGGTCTGCCCGTGTATTTTTGCACGGTCGTGTGAATTGTCCCATGCTATTTTACATGAACGTACGACTTGTTTGAGGGAAGGATTTCTGAGGCAAACTACACGGTCCACCAGTATAATTTCACACGCCCTTTGGAATTGATTAAGGGCAAAAAAAGAGACCAAAACCATTCACGAGGTCTCTCTATGTGAAATCATACGGCTGTGCGATCTGTCTGCAGGCTGATTTGTTTCCTAATTTTATCGGGACTCTACCAGGGATCTCTCAAAGCATCTATAAAAGGAAGACAAAGCCCTAAAGCTGAAGACACGAAATATTAGAGAAAAAACACACATCAAAGAGAGAAAATACACAACACAGGACCTTTTCCAACTACGAAAGTGCAAGGATTCAAGATTGTGAAGAAGGATCCATCTACACAAGATGGTTGCATCATCATAGTTTAGAGATTTTGTTTTGTACTTAACTCCATGTTTAACTATCTGTTTTCAGATTTGTCTATGAATTTGCAATCAAATATGTTAGGATAAATCTCTTGATCCTAGGGCATGATCTAAACTGTGGATTCATGTTAATTCCAATTTGGTTATTTTTTTCTTAGTTGGTTTTATGTGTTCTATTTATGAATTCGTGTGGTTATTTCTTGTAGATTATCTAGCCAATAATTTGTATCTCTTATTTGTTAGTTCAAAATTTGGGAGATGGGATCTAACTTTGGCTAAACGAATTCATAACATAAACGGGTATTGAGTCGGGAGACCTATACCATTTGTGGGGGTTTACTTCAATTTTATATACTTTTGGAAGTTGATATTAGTTGTTGAGTAGGGATACATGCAATTCTTATTAATCTTCGGTTTGTTTGCGCTCGGGGAAGGGAATAAACTATCGTAGGAATTTAACCCATAGATACACAGAAACTGGTTTTGATGAAACATTAATTGAAATTAATATTGATGAAGTATGTTAAGACCATGGTCCTAGGATTTCTCTTCATATTTTTTTGATTTCTTGTTAAACTCGGGTTTTTAATAATTAGATAATTTAACTTTATATTTTTTAGAAAGAAGTAAACTTTATAATATTAATCAAAGGAGGGGACCTCTGCCATGACAATGCTAACCAGTTCAGCAGGGATATCCCCAATAACATTTTCAAAATCCCTAGCAGAGAAAGCAAGTCTTGCCACATTGTGAGCTAACTTATTGCCCGAGCGTTTAATAAAACTAGGAACAAAACAATCAAAAGAGGGTAAACAAAGCAAAAATATCAACAAGGATGTTTCCCATATAGGAGAAGTCGTCTGCACGCTACACCATTTTGTTGTATATTATCAAACTATTCGTTTTAGCCATTAAGTGTCTCGACCCCAAACCTTTTGCTAGCGTCAAACCATCCCGGTAAGCCATGGCTTTGGCTATATCCACGTCGTACTCCATAGGTAGCAATCGATATTGGATCTTCATCACCTTCCCCCTGTGGCCGTGGATGACAACGCCCAGTCCAGTTTTCATTCCCTTCATTAATGATGCATCAGTATTGATTTTAAACCAACCCCGTTTCAGGTGGAGCCCAAGCATCTTGATGCTTCCAAGTCCTCCTAGTCCGCAGTTTCTCCCTAGTTGTCCTAAATTCTATTAAAATCGGTTGTGCCTTGTTGATACTCCAAAAATGATCCAATGATTTATGTTGGAACGTATGAACATTCCTGGCGTACCATGTAGTCCATAGTAGAGTTGCGGAAAGTTGTTGAGATTCTTGTTCCTCCGTTCTTGACAAAGATTGGATCCAATTGATCCCTTGCTCTCTAATGTTGGAAAGGAAATCCTAAGTGGGCATGACTTCCATAGAAAATTCGACCAGGGACAATCTCTCAGAGCATGTTCAAGATTTTTCGTGATAGCCCCACATCTCAAACAACTCGGATCCATTTGCACACCCCCTTTTAATCATATTTGTTTTGTTGGAAGTATATCATGTGCGCACTTCCACAAAAACATCTGAATTTTTGGAGGTACATCAATCTTCCACAATCATTTCCAAAAACTCCTAGCAGTCCCAGACGAAGAAGAGAGATTATTTCCTTCACCCGATAGATACCATCCTTCGTGTAGTGTTAGATTAATCTGTTCGGGTTGTAATACTACTGGATAGGTATCATACGGCACATACGGGCTTCCATCGGGCTAAACATCTCCTCAACTAAGCCAAAATTCCAAGCATGAAGATCCTTATCAATAAGGGAGGAAACTAGAGCGTCTTCAAGCCACCCATTATTCATAGATGTAATTCAAAAATTAGGTTAGTCCAGTATCCATTGGTCCTTCCAAATTCTCACACTTTCCCCATTTCCGATATTCCAACGAAGCCCCCTACAGAGAATTTTCCTTTTGGAAGCAATGCTTCTCCAATTGTACGAAAGATTATAGCTTTTTGTCACATCAAGGAAAGATTTCGTAGGATAGTACCTCGCCTTCAATATCCCAGCCAATAGTGACTGCTCCTTGTTCATTAGGCGCCATCCTTGCTTTGCCAACATAGCCTCATTAAAACATTGAAAATCCCTAAACCTAATTCACCTTCCTATTTTGGTTTACATAACCGTCCCCATGAAATCCAGTGGGCCCGTCGTTCTATATCCTTTTGTCCCCATAGGAAGTTTCCCACAAGAGATGCAATTTGTTGACATACTTCCCGTGGGATCAAGAAACAACTCATTATGTACGATGAGATTGCATGTGCTATTGATTTAATCAATACCGATTTGTCTGCCATTGATAAGAGCTTGCTTTTCCATCCCTTAAGCTTCTTTCTCATCCTGTCAATAATTAGCCGAAAGATTTCTAATTTTGAGCGTCCCACTACTGTAGGTAATCCCAAGTATGCGACATGCTTATTAACCACTGTCACCCCCATTCGGCTTGCCTGTTCCTCAAGTTTTGTATTGGTAACACCTTTGCTAAATGAGATGGCCAACTTATCAAAATTAATGCATTTTCCCAAAGCCTTCTCGTACGTATGAATGATCTCTATCATTCTTTCCATCTCTGCATTGTTGGCTCGTCTGAAGATAATACTATCATCCACAAAAAATAAATGTGATATTTCCGGGGCTTGACGACATACACAAACATCATGAATGGATCCCATAGTCGTCGCTTTCCAGATCAACGCTGAAAAAGATTTCGTACACAACAAATATAGATACGGTGAAAGCGGGTCTCCTTGTCGAAGCCAAAATGAAGGGTGAAATGTAATGCCCGGTGTTCCATTTACTAATATAGAAAACAACACTGAACTCACATAACTCATGATAAACTTAACAAAAGATGAACAAATACCCAATTTAAGCATGATGTTTTGGAGAAAAGCCCACTCAACATGGTCATAAGCCTTACTCATATAAAGTTTAAAAGCGAAAAAACCTTTATTTTTGGCTGAGTTATGCTTCATAGAGTGAAAAAATTTGAAAGCTGCTAAGACATTGTCCATTATCAATTTCCCCAGCACAAAAATAGACTAGGTAGGAAAAATTAAGCTAGGGAGAATTTTTTTAAACCTATTTGCAATAGTTTTAGATATTAATTTGTAAATAACATTGCAAAGATTGATAGGCCGAAAATTGGATACGAGTTCAGGTTTTTTCTTATTTGTAATTAACACAATGAAAGTGTGGTTGATAGCAGTTGGACTCATGGAACCATTTAGGACATTAAGAACGACAAAAAATATATCATTATGAATTGTAGACCAAAACTTCTGGAAAAAAAATAGCTGGCATGCCATCAGGTCCAGGCACTTTTGTGGGTGCATCTGAGTGAGAGCTGCCGTAATTTCTTCTTTCGTCCATGATTGAGTGAGGATCTCGTTCATTTCCCTCGTCGTTTTCTGATCAAGCACATCTAGAGCTTTAACCATGTCCAAACTAGGTGATGCGGCAAATAACTCTATGAAATAGTTTTTGAACACCTTCGCAATTTTTGCCTCGTCTTCCACCCATGAACTGTTGGCCACCCTAATTTTTTGGATATTGTTTCCATTCCTCCTGCCCGATGCTGTCTTATTGAAGAAATTCGTATTTTTGTCACCATCTTTCATCCAATTTGTACGGGACCATTGGTGCCACATCAATATAGAGATCTCCCAGTTTTATTTTCCAAATTTCTCCTTTCTATATTCGAAACATCATTCACAAGGCTAGTGCAGTTAGTCTGAAGCTTTTCTTCACATATTTTAATTCGGTGCCCAATATTCCCAAAGTGACTTTGTTCCCAAATCTTCAATCCTTCACCACACATTTGGATTTTCCATTATAAATCCGAAGCATTGATAGAACCCTCATCCTGGTTCCAGCTATTATTTAACACAGACTTACAAGTCTCATCCAAAAGCCACATAGTTTCGAATCTAAACACCTTTCTTCGCTTTCTCCCTCTCCTTGCCAAATTATATGTTGATGTCGTCCATTGGATAAAAATGGGACAATGATCCAACGAAATCATAGGGAGATGTTGAATGTGGTAGGACGTGTGAGATTCCACCCATTCTATATTCCCAAAATATCTATCGAGTCTCTCCTGAATATTATTGTCGCCCTCTTGTCCATTTGTCCAAGTGAAAAAATATCCGTTATATCCCAAATCATCTAATCGAGCATCTTGAATTGCCTTATAAAAAGTTCCAAGAAGATTATCTTGTTTTAGTTTGCCACCCACCTTTTCACAATGATAAAGAACCTCATTGAGATCACCAAAATATAGCCATCTCCCCGTGGTAGAAGCAACCAAATTTCACAAGAGATCCCACATAAACCTTTTATTACATTCCTCCGGCCACCCGTAAATTCAAGTAAGGTGCCAGTCCTCACCTCCTTCCATAATCTTACCATCTATATGATGAGCCGAATCGGATAAAATTTGAAAGTCCTCTGCCTACATCCACATTCAACAAAGTCCTCCTCTATGTCCTTTTTCAAAGTGATTGCAATCTACTATGTGAACCCCGTCAAAACCTAGATCCTGTATCACCTTCTTTATATCATGCGAACACATCTTAGTTTCCATTAAAAACACAAAATTGGGATCTTTATTCCAAATACGACATTTAAGCACATGAACTGTTTGTTGGTTTCGAAGCTCCCGGCAGTTCCAACTTATGCAACTCATTGCTCTCGGTGGGGTTGCTCCGAAGCAATCTCCGCCGATAGAACAAAATTGCAAGGAACATTATTTCTTAAGATTGTAAGGCATACATGCATTATCTTAGAGCTCTTTGTCTCTCAGGTGTCTTTTTTGGTTTGAGTTTTGACTAGCTTGTTGTTTACTTTGTTTATATTTCCTCCTAGTATGAGGGTTAAGGTTAGAAGTAGTGGGTGTTAGTAGTGCAATTTGGGGTTGTATAGACGGTGGGTCAATAAGTTGGGGAGGGGCGCTTTTCAGGGAGGAGGGCAAGAGCTTATGTCGCTAATTGGGATTATGTTTTTTGTTAGAGGTGGTGGGTTGGCTAGTTGGAGATGATGGTGGTTGTACATGAGGGGCAGTAGTTAAGTATGGTGGGGTTTTTTGGAGTGGAGATATTTGTCTGGTTTTATTATCATTTAAGTAAGGCTTGGGTTTCAAGGTATATGGTTTGTCAGGGATATTTCTTGACTTTTCCATGGCATTAGAGGGTATGATGGTAAGAGATTTGAAGGATTGTCTTAACTGGCTGTTAGTGGGGGATATGGAATCTTTACTTGTAGCGTTTTGCTATATCTCAGGTATAGGAGGTGGTGGGGTTTTTAGTTGTAGTTTAGGGAATGGCGTGACTTTTGGTGTAGAGACATGGGGGTTTTGTCGGGTAGCTTTCGTTGGTGTTAGGCCAAATAGGTTCTGACTTGTACCTGAGTGGGATGGTTGTGGATTATCGCGAAGATTGGTGGTGCGTTTAAGGGGAGATGCTTTCAGCCAGGACCCATATTGCATGCTCTCCATATTCTGACATTCATTACGATCGTAAGATTCACAGTTTTGATACAAATGCCCAATTACGCCACAACATAAAAAATAAGTGGGTAAAGACTCATACTTTAACGGTAGTAGTAATTGTTACCACTCACTTTAACCGTCAGAGCTCGAACAAGGGTTTTGATTATATCAATCCCGACTTATAACGAATGAATTTGCCAAATAGTCCCTCTGTCGATTGATCCAATTTCTCCTACCAATCTGTGTTGCTAGGATCTCCGCCGATTTACTGTTCATGCATGCAACGGGTACGCCATATGCTCTAATCCAGAAAGCACCATGGTTAATTTGAACGGATGAAGGCTGTTCATTGTCATTCAATTTTCTTATCGCAAATAAGCCTCCATCATAGTGCCAGGGCTGGTTGGCTAGAACTCAATCACGTTCATCCTTATTCTCAAATGAAAATAAGATCAAATCTTTCCCCCATTCCCGCGTCGTTATTTCATCCTTCGCCCTCCACGCCTTTTTCATGGCTTCAATCAGATAATAAGCCTTCCATGTCGACTTCCCTACCAAACAATGTGCTGATAGGATCACTACCTCCGGATCATAGTAGATGGTAGCATCTAAATCGACAATTGTCTCTTCCCGCTTCGTTAGATCTTCCATTGATGGATCGAAAATATTTGCTACAATCACCCCAAAAGGACACAAATCTAAGCTATGGGTGAACCTGCAGTCAATAAACAAAGCAAACAAAAAAGAACCAAAACGCAAACACAGAAGAATATTAGAAAAGAGAACCCGAACTCAAGATGCAAAACCTTAAAGCAAACCTAAACTTAAAAATGAAAACTTGAGAAAAGAGAAAAGAGAGAGACGTAAGGATTTCGTAGAATGATATATGGATTTGGAGTGAAGATTAGGGAAGGAAACAAACGAAAGAAAAGCCAAAACTAAGAGATCGAAAACCTCTCAATGGAGGGAACAACATGGAAACCCTAACTGAGGCCCTAGAGGCAACTCAGACTCCTTTCGAGAGGAGAACGTTAATTATTTAGCCGATTAATTCAGATTGCATTTTTTTTGTTTTCGATCGCTTCAATAAAATTGGAGTACGTTATTTACTATACTTTATGTGTTTCGAGTTCAATCCTTGAGGAATACGACATTTGCTCGTCGTTATCTACTAACTACACCGTACACTTGCGGTTTAGTGAAAATATTTTCACGATTGACGGGGCAACAAGAGTCTTAAAGAAAGAGTTCGCTCGCCTCGACTTGCTTTACTGCTTTCCTTTTCGCTTTATTCGTTACATACGTTATTACATATGTTATTAGTTCGAATTTCCCCCGTTGTATCCTTGATTTTTGTTGTAATCCCAACATATCATTTGTTGTTAGTAAACTTAATTCAATCTTAATTAAGCTATGTATTCTAATTATTCATTATTCTATTGATTTTCAATAACAAAGACGGCACTTGCTACTCTCCAAGCTAATCAGAAAAGAAATGAAAATAAAGCCCCAATGCACTATCTTAATATTTTATAATATGCAAAATTTGTCCTGGAACAAAGCTATTTGCACGATTTTTAATTTTATGGGTGAAATTGATTTTGACCAACCCAGCATGCATATCTCATCTTGCTTTTTGTCTAAAATAATATAATATTACACAAAAGGATGTAAGTCATTTATTTTAACAACATGCATTCTAATAAATCTTATTTTAATGACATGTATGTATATATGCGTATTAAATCTAGTAGCCCTAAAATGTGATGAATATAATATTTCAAATTCCCATCACCCTGGTGAACGAGTTCCTAGCCATTAGTCCATTACACATGGATATAGTATATTAGTGTATTCACGAATATGACGGTGGGAAAAAAAATTAGAGGTAATTTTAATTTATTCCCAAACTATGCGAATTTTTTAATGTTGTCCACTTAATTTTTAATTGTTCTACTTTACTTCTTAGATTTTGTAAATTATTGCATTTAGCCTATAATTTCCAAATTTGCTTCTTAATCTTTATGGTTATTTTATTTTATAATCTCTAAAAATCGTATCATACCTTAGGTTTATTGATGAAATTTTTACTATTATCTAATACTATTTATATATTGACTAAAGAGGAGATTTTGAGAGAAAATTGATCTTAATAATTGTTCGAGATGTAATAGTTTCAGATAATTCACTAACAGTGATGGGTAAATTTGGAAATTATAGGCTACGTGCAACAATTTGCAAAGTTTAGAAGGTAAAATAGAGTAATTTATAATTAAGTATGCAAAGTAGAAAAATTGATGACACATAGTTTGGAGACAAATTGAAATTACCTCAAAAATTACTTACAAAGCTTTTCTCACTGTGGTCAATTTTTATGGGCCGTCATTGTCTACTTTTATTGGAAGATGAAAGTGAAGATTTGTACTTTATATTTTATTAGGGTTATAAGTAATTATTTGTTAAGCCCTTATTCCTTTTATTAATGACAAAAATTTGAGTTAGACCGTTTAACGGGTATTTTTCGTGAGACGGACCCAACCCGATCCTGGTTTTATTGTAATTTTATGCACTGGTGGCATTTTAGTAATATTTTGGGGTGGTGTCATATGATCTCTGGACTGGTGGCATTTTTGTAATATTATGGGTTGTTAAAAATATTAGTTTTTCCTCTGAAAAGTATTAATAGTACATCTGAAAAGTATTAGTAGTATAACTGAAAAGTATTAGCTGCGCCCATCAGATGTTGTAGTGTTAGTTAATTTGAATGTGAAAGGAAATAGAGAATATTAGAGATACAATTTCAAATATATCCCAAACAAGCAACATATTTTGTTAATGTAATATAATTATAAACTATGCAAGATTTTTTTATAGTGAATACTTTAACTTAAAATGTTAAACTTAAATGTTATATATGTTCGAGTATAAAATTTTAGATTTAAATATATAATTTTTCATATTTTTGACTTATAGCCTCATAATGGCTTGTTTAGTCCGAAGCCCGCTAGGATTAGGGTTAGGTTCGCAATATGCTAGCCCGTTTAATAGTGGCCTATTTAGCTCGAAGCCCGTTTAGCCCGAAACCCATTTAGCTCGAAGCCCATTAGGGCTGGCCCTATAGGGCTAGGGCCAGCCCGTTTCACATATATACATGGACCCTTATCAGTATATAATTTAAAGTATGGGGTAAATTGCAATTTTAGTCCGGTATCTTTAGCATAGTCACAATTTTAGTCCTCTAACTATTAAAGTTACAGTTTTGGTCCTGGATAATTTGCCCTTATGGCCAAATAACAGTTTTGGTCTTTTATCTTTCAAGAATTGGTAATTTTGGTCCTTTATCTTTCCAAAGTTTGATCTAAATAGGGTACTGTTCTAAAATTTATATGTTCCATCCCACGGATGAACTTGGTTTGTCTTCCAGATTCTTGACTAGCTTTTGAATATCTCGAAGTATTTCAAGAGTCTCCTTCTGATATTTGGTCATCGTCTCTATCTGGTTTTGGGTCTGATGAACTTATGTTGGTAGATGATTATGGCGGTCGCCATAATTCTGCATCGCCTTTTGGACTTCTCTAAGATCTTGTGAGAACTTAGATGTACTTAGAAGTATCTCTCTCCATGTTGGATTATCTTCAGGACTCATGGTTTGAATAATGAGCCTGATACTGAAGATTCTCCAAATAACATAGCATCATTTGGTTTAATTCTAGGTAATTGAGGCTTTGTTCCACTCGTTTTTGCATTCCTCATTGGACTTCGAGGCTTGCTCCTTCCCATCTTCGTAACACAAGTTGGTTATCCCAATATGTTATTTTTTCTTGGTGTTCATGTTCTTGTACCTCCAAAATTTGGTGATATCTCATGTATTGTATACATCTTGTACATTCGTCCAAATCCATTTTCTTGGAGAAAATCTCCTCACCAATTGTTAATTACATAAAAATAATAAATATAACTTAAAGCTCTTAATAAATATATGCTCTGATATTATTTTAAGCAAATCACTTAGTAAATTAAGCTATTTGTATAGACAAGGGTATTCTTCGTATTTTGAAAATGTTAAATAACCGATGGGGGCCAATATTGTAACAACTCAAAACTTACAGGATTGAAATTGCTTAGGTATAAAACTTATAAGACCAATTTTGCAAAAACTTTCAAACTAACAGGACAAATTTTACAAACTCAATACTTATGGGATCAAAATTGCAAACTACTAATAGTTACATGACCAATTTTGCGATTTCCCCTTAAAGTATTTATGTACGTATATGCATTTAACAGAGAAAGATAGATTTCATGCATGTGCATATAAACAAGTTTTATTATGTTTTGTGAGTTATGATGTTACTTACTAAGTGTTTGCTTATAGATTTATATTCATATTGTAGATAAAGGTAAGGATGGAGGACAACAAGACTGTGCAAGGTGATAATGGTGGAATCTCGAAAATTAGTTTCTGCTAGTATTTTAATTTTCTTAGTTGAGAATTAATTGAAGTATTTTGGTTTTCAGTTTGCATAGATTTTTCTTTAAATAAAAATTTTATAATGACTTTTTTCTCAGTATATTCTTTCAAGGATTATGAAGTTTCTAGTAGAAACTCCTTAAAAAAATATTTACTATTTTCTTATTATCTTATGTATTGTTAGATGCATATTCGGCCATAAAATGATTGAAATAGTTTTCTGTATGAAGTAATATCCCACTAAGGGTGTGTTACATCCCTCGAGGGAATCAGATTCCTATGTTTTATTTTTATAATAAAAAAATCTATAAAATAAATTACTTAAAGTAACTAATAATTAAAATAAATGGAACAATCTTAGGGGTTTTCTACATCAGGGTAAGAAAACAAAGTATGTAAGTTGGTAAAGTCATTCTATGGCTTGAAACAAGGACCAACATAATGGCATGGGAAATTTGATAATGTCATAAAAGAACGTGTATTTAAAATAAATGAATGTAATAAATGTATCTATGTTAAAGAGACTGGAAATGACTATGTCATTTTATGTCTTTATTTAGATGATATGCTTATCATTGGAAATCTCGATAAGATAATTAAATCCACGAAAGATATGTTGAACTCAAGTTTTGACATGAAAGATATGTGCTTAGCTGATGTGATCCTCGGAATAAAGATCTCTAGAACTTCAAATGGACTTGTATTTGATCAGACACATTATGTGGATAAGATTCTAGAGAAATTTAGTAAGGATGACACGCCATTAGCTAGATCTTCGATAGACACAAGCAAACATCTATCAAAGAATAGAGGTAATGTTGTGTCTCAAGTTGAATACTCACGGGTCATAGGAAGTTTGATGTACTTAATGAGTTGTACAAGACTAGGTATTACTTATGCATTGAGTAAATTGAGCAGATACACGAGTAATCCAAGGCATGATCACTGGAAAGGTATAATGAGAATACTACGGTATTTAAGATATACTCGTGATTTTGGATTACACTATACAAGATATCCCGCTGTTATTGAAGGATACAATGACGCTAATTGGACATATGGTATTAAAGACTCTAAATCTACAAGTGGATTTATTTTCACTTTAGAAGGTGCAACAATATCATGAAAATCTTCTAAACAGACAATTATAGCAAGGTCCACAATGGAGTCAGAACATATTGCTCCAAACAAATGTGGCATGCAAAGAAGTTGAATGGCTCTGAAATTTCTTAGAAGATATTCCAAGATAGCCAAACCCTGTGCCGGCAATTTGTATACATTACGATAGTTAATCTGCTATCGGTAGAACATAGAGCAATATATACAATGGTAAGTCTAGACACATACGTCATAGACACAATACTATTAGACAACTTCTCTTAACTGGTGTTATTTCTATTGACTACGTGAAGTCAAAGGACAATTTAGTGGATCCGTTAACTAAATGGTTGAGTCGGTAGTTAGTTGTGAAATCATCAAGAGGAATGGGAATTAATCCTCTAGAAAAGTGAGTTGATACAATGAAAGTCCAACCTAGTTGACTGGAGATCCCAAGATCTAGGTTCAAAGGGACATCCTACATCCTAGTTGTAAAAAGACTCTATGATCACTGTGTGGGAGTTATCCATTGTCCATTCAAAGTGATGCCCGTGGAGAAGAGGATAAGCAATTGGCTTTTAATGATTCTTATGCGTCGTTAAGTCAAACAGAGAGTAGTACGAGCTACTCTTAAATGAGAATCACTTATGTGAGAGAGAAGTGAGGCCGCCTTCAAGAGAATTGTGTGAGGCTCAATTCTTAGAACCTCTTCAGAACTGCACGTATGTTTAGGGCCATGAATGAACATAACTATGAGGACTGAAGTATGTTAAGAAGAATCTTGTGTGAGGTATATCATCGTTTACATAATAGGCAGAACGGTTCAAGAACATCACATCTACTGATCACCTAGTAAAATAAATATGCTTTCACAAGGGAATGTTCAAAGGGTAACACCTAGCTATCCTATGCAGGATTCAACTGTTGGATTTTATCACAAAATCTTTATATCTTCGTAATTTTCTTCATGAGGGGGACTGTTGGAAAATTTGAAATAAAATTCCTTATTTGACCTTTTCAATAGTAAACGATAGATTTATTTTTGACCTTTTAAATAGTAAAGGCCAAATTTATTTTTGACCTTTTCAATAGTAAATACAAATATTTTATTTGATGAAAGGTCATATTTATGCCTATAAATATGGCTTATTTCTCACATTTTAAAAATAGACAAAAACTTACAACATTTCCATGTATCTCCTAAAACTCTTGCAATTTAATTTTCGGTGATAATTTTCAGGCATAATTTTCTATTTGTCGAATTAGGTAATCCCGTTTTCTCGTCTTATCCTGAGAAATAGACATCCAGAAACGGGACAAACCTGTTTTAAGGATAGTGTGTTGAACACACGATTCGAACTAATTTTTATCTTGTTTACTTTGCAAATTTTACGGATTCGGATTTTTCAACTCATACAAATTGTACTAGAAGAAACACTACTATTTTTTAAAGTATTTTCCTTTTAAATAAAAATTCATTTGAATAGGCACATTAATGGGAAAATTTTTAAAGTACCACTATGGATAGTGGGTACTCTTTTCTACCCACTAAGATAACAAACTTCTTTTCTACCCAAATTGGCCAAATTACCCCTCCTTTAAGTTGGTGTTTTTGAATTTTGAAATTTAAGTCATAATTATACCATTCAAAACCGTATAGGAAACCGTATAAAAACAAAAAACAAATAAGAAAGCAAAAGAATATACCCATCCCCATTTTCGTGCCCCAACAGTCAAAAGGAAGAAAAAATAACCCATTTCGTGCCCATCGTCTACAAGAAGAAGAAGAAATACCCAACCCCCCATTTCGTGCCCACATCGGTCAAGAAGAAGAAAATACCCATCCCCATTTTGTGCCCAATATCGTGCGAGAAGAGAAGAACATGGACTCAATCGTGCCGTCGACGTCGTCCGCCTCTTCCGTCGCCGCCTCCGTACCCTCTACGCTGTTATCGCCCCTTCCAAACAGGGTAAGCATATCAATCCCAGCCCTTATGTTGGAAAATATATTTTGGGTTTTTAAGTTTTGAACTCTATTTATGTTAGATTCATGGATTTAGGGTTTTAGTGTTCGATTTTGGTGTAGTATGGTGTATAAATTGGTGTATATAACTTGATAATAATGTGAATATGTTAGATAAATTTGTGTGTTGGGTTATTGTTGGATGTTGGTGTGCGGCGCGATTTGATGTAGAAGATGATGCGGCACGATATATGGCGCATATTGAAGATCGTGCCGCATTTCGTGCCCAAGGATTAATTGGGCACGATATCGCGCCCTAGGTATATTTAGGCACCTCCGATATCGTGCCCTAGGTATAGTGGGCACGATATCGTGCCCTAGGTTAATTTGGGCACGATATCGTGCCATAGTTTTGTTTAGTGTTATTTTGAAATCATGTCTATATCGTGTTTCTTTCTTTAATTTTTGTACCTTATTCTTCAATTTTTCAACAATTCATCTTGTTAAATTGCAATTAATTATTGTTTTAGGTCGGTCCACGGTGGAGGAGACCCTCTTATCATCGAGAGAGGGCCCATATCATACGTTGCCGAGTATAATTGAGATAATCGAGAGATGAGTTGGAAGAGATCGGTGGTGGTTTATATGGGCGGTTTAGACGGTCGGTTTTCGGCCATTTTATTGATTTTGGGTATGATGATTTAGTTGTAATGCGGCACTTCATGCATTGGTTGCGATGGAGGTGCGTGTGCGGATGCTGGGAATCGGAGTGTTGGTTCCACGCCGGAGAGGAGACTATTAGATTCTCTCGGTGTGAGTTTGCTATGATATCCGTTTGTGATTTTAGGGTCCACATTTGACCCTAACGGTGTTTTTGAGGTACCCGAGACTAGTATATATAGCGGTATTGGCCAGGGGTGCTCGTGTTACGCCCCAGCGCAGATTCGCGATCTATTTGTTGGTGGCACCTTCCGTGGGGAGATGATGCCCGAAGGTGGCGAAGGTGTTATTTGCCTTTTATATAACATTGTGTTTCAATGGCCGACAAACCGCATGGACCGTTGATTGTGGTTTTTGATCGAGGCGATCAAAATGGGAGGCTTTCCTCGGGGGAAATACTCCTTTCGATATTGATGCATTATATTCGGTTTGTGTGATGTTCGCCACCTGGACGATATACCAGGGGCGTTCCGCCGATATCGGCCACCTACTTATCATTTTTATGGAGCCACTTATGTCTTCATGATGCACGTATATTTTTTATTTTATTTATATTTGTACTTACCTTTTAAATATTTAAAAAATCTTATTTTCACACTTATTAATGTTCTGACAGATTTGGGCATTCGAGGCGATACCTCGCCTGGGTAATGCCTAGGCAACTCGAGTATCCGGCACCCAGTTGCCTAGGTGCCTCCGTTGGAATGCACCCGCCTAGATGCATTGTCATTCAAATTTAACCCACATCCATGGTGCTTGTCAAACTTCCCTACTCTCCAAATACCATCCTTTCCATATGCACGCATTCGAAAAGGGCATCGTTCATACTTGCATTTTGCATGAAAACGAGTCTTATCCAAGCGTTCAACTCGATACTCGACTTGATTTTCAAGGTGATACATGCCTAGTGCGATCTACAATTCAGTTTTGCTCATGTATGTTGCTCCTTGGCGCAATGTCCCACCAGATGCTTCCAATCTAGCGGGTTCTTCGGGAGGAAGGCGAAACGTGTGAGAGTGAAATTTAAATCACCCAACTTTGTCCTGTGGGCACTATTGTTTCGTCCATATTGTCTCTATGGATATCCGGATGTATGTTAGCACCTCGTCTTACCTGGCCGCATCTTGGTTTTGGTTTTTCGAAATACTTCTCTCACTTCTACGTCTCCACTCACAAAATCCTCAAAATTCAAAGACGTTCTTTGGTCATTTTCAAATTGATTATTAGCTTCAACATCGGTACCAACATCATTAGCAAAGTGTAGTTCTCACCAAAATCATCCGGGTTGTTATTACAATCAAGCATCACCAAAGACTTTGTAGTTTTCACCATAATCAACTTCATTATTATCACAACCAACATCAAAGATCGGTATTATCACGATTAACATCAATTATTATCACAACCCATATCGGGATAATAGCCATCTTCATTGCTTGGCCTTATACCAGTCCCGGACAATTGATATTTGGACATTAAGCGTAAGTGATAGTGTGACGCGGATGATCAATAATGGAACATTGTTCATATGCATAAAATGTGCTCCACAGGCCTTACCGCATGACTATATAGATTGATGTGCGGTACACCGTATTATTGAAAACCAAGATGGTGCATGTAGTTGTAACTAGGCCCAATGACTGTTGAAAAATCATTCTGACTAGCCATTAGTTGCATAAAACTTCCACCAACACCTTGTTGACCTTCAACGTTCTCAACTCGATTATGCCCAGACTGACTTCCCAATACATTATGCGAACTAGTCTCACCCATCCTTTTTCTTTTCAGTGTTACAAAAACAACCGGTAACTCGGTGTTCTCAAACGCACTTTCAATGTCATCGTCGTTTTTCAACTTTAACTTACCAAGTTTGTTTCCAGAAATATCTATAATAGCATGCATTACACAATCGTATACGCCCCTATCAACTTCAACAACACCATAAACCTCCTCCAATATTTCACTATAATTCATTTTGCCCGGTTTAATACGTACAACTTCTTCTTCACCATTTTTATATTCTAAACCTTCTCAATGACCACCAAATCGAACAACAACATAGCCAGAGTTCATCTACATACAATAAATATAGAAACAATATTAAAGATATGCAAGCATACATAAAAAAGGGCCTGTTTTGTATTGGAGCACGATATATCGTGCCCGCCCCAATTTTAAAATAGGCACGATATAATATCGTATATATATATCGATGTCTACAAAATAGGCACGATATATCGTGCCTAATATTAGCCGCGATATATCGATATATTTATTTAGACAAAATAGGCACGATATGTACAAATATTAGGCACGATATATCGTAATATTTGTGTTTCATAAATGCGAGAAAATTTTCCCTTTCACAATACACTTCACATATTTTGCAAATATATTGGTCTTGAACGATTTAAACAAGGTTAAGTAATTATGAGGAGAATAACATTACCTTGTTATTCGATTTTTTGGTGCGATTTTGGTGATGAAAGACTACAAAAATAACTTCTTGATATTTTGTGAAGAAGAAGAAGAAGAGAGAAAGAAAAATGAAGAAAGCAAAATAGAAGGGGAGGGAAACGTATGTATGGGAGTATTTAATTGCACGAGAGAGAAATACACATATACCTACTTTAAAGACTTGCATTTAAAGCCTCAAGGGTATTGTGGTAAAAGAACACAAAAAATGGGTAGAAAACTATATTTTTTATCCTACATGTCAAAAAACTCTATCACCTATCCCAAGTGGGTAATTTGCCCTATTTGCTCCACATTAATTCATCTACTAATTCCGAGTCGGTTTGCTACTTTGTTAGCTCTCTCTATCATTTTTGGCAGTTTCTTGGATTTGAAGAGCTAATAGTACTAGATGCCAACCTTGTGGAGCTGACCCTGCATTCATCTATAAATATTGGTAACAAACGACAAAAGAAAAGGAAAATATACTTCTCTAAAGAACTATGGCATCATTAATATGCATGAAATTCTGACATGCAGTTTTTTTCTGTTCGTTTATTTGTGTCTGAGAATAGAATAGCCTGCCTGCAAGATTCTCTTTTCTACGCATTTTACAAAGTTAAACTACTCTCAGTGTTTGGCAGAAATGGAGTCAGCACTGCCATCAGTAGGGGAAGATTGTCTGGTTTTTGAGGTGAACGGGGAGAGATTTGAGGTCTCAGAGATTGACCCATCAACTACTTTGCTGGAGTTCTTGCGCTCACGAACCCGTTTCAAGAGTGTCAAACTTGGCTGTGGCGAAGGTGTGTGAATGTGTGTGTGTGTGAGTGTTTTTAATTTTTTATGTGTTGATGTATTCATGTGTGCTTTGAATTTGGGAAATTTGAGAAATTGCCCCTCATCTGGTGATATTTTTAAAAATGCCCCCAAAATATTAAAATTTGATTTATGTTCCCGTACTCCTACTACCCACCTTATATTACCCACCAAATTCTGATCGAAGAAAAAATCAAATTTGCAATTTTTTTGCACATTTGAAGAACAATTACAACTATATACTCTCTATATTATATCTAATAAAGTCAAATTATACCGGTTCTACAATTGTAGTCAGCTGAGATTTGATCGTATTCATTATATTTAATTGCATTTGAGTTTAAATTTTATTCGCAAATGGTAAATTGGTCTAATTTTTAGGATTTTTAGAACGGGTATAAATTGACATTGTTAGAGAGTATAGAGAATGAGTATATAGTTATGATTGTTCTTGAAATGTGAAATAAAATTGCGAATTCGATTTTATATTATTACAGAATTTGGTGGGCAGTGAGGTGGCCAATAGAGGTGTAGCGACATAAATCAAATTTTAATATTTTGGGGCTATTTTCCTCAATGCTCCTAGTTGGAGGGGCAATTTATCAAATTTCGTTTTGAATTTTGACTCTTGAAATGGGCTGTTTCCTTCGATAAATGTGTTTGCCTGTATGATTCACAATTATTTGTTCATTCTTTGATGGCTAGCTGTTGCTTTTTTTGTTCTTATGAATTCTGTTTTATGGATGTGTATTGTGGTTGGTTTGTTTTTTGATGTGGGTATGTGTGGTTGCAAATTCTTGGTTGTGCTTTTGCAAGTGGGAACATCTATAATCTGCCTTTTGTGTGTGTGTGTGTGTGTGTGTGTGCCCTTTAATGGGGAAAATGTGTTTTCTGTTTGTTGTGGTCCCGTTTTCTAGTAGTTATTATCTCGCTTTCATCGTTTGCAATTTGTTAATGTGACTTTAGATGAACTTACTAATGGTCGTGATAGTTAATTTAGTTAATTCTTCAAGGGACTAATTAGACTTCACTAATGGTTCTTCTTTATATTGTAACTTGTGTGTAATCCGTTGAGAAGTATCGGACACTAAGGCTAAGAGTTGCCACTGTGATGCAACATAAGACGTGGATGTTTACATCATTTTGTATACGGATTTTATCCGATTAATCTTCAGCAAACTTTTTTGGGAAGAGTAACAATGGCCAAATATAACCACATTTTGGTCGGTTTTATTTTTCTTTCTCACTTGAATAAATATATTTACAGACAACTCCAACGTGCAGTGATCTGAGTTTTGAAGCTTTTTCCTATAGCTAATCCTTTTCCATTAACAAAATTCAACCTCTTCAGGTGGATGTGGGGCTTGTGTCGTTCTGCTCTCAAAGTACAACACTGAACTCAAACAGGTCGAAAATTTCACCGTGAGTTCATGTCTTACGCTTCTTTACAGTATAAACGGCTGTTCAATTACAACAAGCGAAGGCCTTGGAAATAGCAAAGATGGATTCCACCCAATCCATCAAAGATTTGCAGGTTTCCATGCTTCTCAATGCGGCTTTTGCACTCCTGGAATGTGCATGTCACTTTTCTCAGCACTTGCCAATGCTGAAGAAACAAATCGGCCTCAAGCTTCACCTGGATTCTCCAAACTGACAGTTTCTGAAGCCGAGAAGGCTATAACCGGAAATCTTTGTCGATGCACTGGGTATAGGCCCATTGCTGATGCCTGCAAAAGTTTTGCTGCTGATGTGGACTTGGAGGATTTAGGGATCAATTCATTTTGGAGAAAAGGAGATTCAAAGGAAGTCAAGGTTCGTAAATTACCATTTTATAATCCAAAGGATCATTCATGCTCATATACTGAAAAATTCGAAGATGAATACAAGTCAACAAGGCTTTTGAATTCCAAAAAATATTCGTGGTACAGACCTGTATCTGTTGATGAGCTTCGAAATTTGTTGCACTCTGATATGGTTGAAAATGGTAAAAGGACAAAGCTAGTTGTTGGCAACACAGCGAATGGGTATTACAAAGAAACAGAGAAATATGACAAATACATTGATCTGAGATACATCCCTGAGCTTTCAGTGGTTAAAGAGGATCACTCAGGTATTGAGTTCGGAGCAGCTTTGTCGATTTCCAAAGTTATATTATATTTGAAAGAGAAAAGTAAAGGCAACTTACGGTCAAGTGGAGATATGGTGTTCATCAAAATTGCTGGCCATTTGGAAAAGATTGCTTCAGGGTTCATCAGGAACTCGGCTAGTATTGGTGGCAATTTGATTATGGCACAGAGGAATTATTTTCCTTCAGATATTGCTACATTACTTCTTGCCGTGGGTTGAGTGTTAGCATTCTGTCAGGTCATAAATATGAAAAGATTACAATTGAAGATTTCTTGAATAGACCACCTTTGGAACCCAAAAATGTGCTTTTGAGTGTACACATTCCTTTTCTGGAACCAATAAGAATCAACGGTACATTTCAAACTAACTCAAGATTGTTGTTTGAAACCCACCGTGCTGCACCACGGCCTCTTGGAAATGCATTGCCCTATTTAAATGCCGCCTTTTTAGCTGATATTTCTTGCAGTAAAAATGGAATTATAGTAAACACTATCCAGCTGGCTTTTGGTGCTTATGGGACAAAACATGCAACAAGGGCAAGGAAAGTTGAGGAATATCTGACCGGGAAAATACTTAGTGTTGGGATTTTGAAAGAAGCAATCAAATTGGTGAAAGGTGATGTGGTATCTGAAGAAGGCACTTCACATGCTGCTTACAGATCAAGCTTAGCCATCGGTTTTCTTTTTGAATTTCTTAATAGCTTCTTCAGTGTTGGTTCTGCAATAACCAGTGGTTTGTACGAGGATTTGAACGGCTTATTGCTAAATGGATTTGCTAAAAGCAACAGTGAGAGTGAAATTAGTCAAATAGGGAACCCGCCGTTGCTGTCATCTGCAAAACAAGTTGTGGAATCAAGTAGGGAATATTATCCAGTGGGTGCACCGATGCCTAAATTTGGTGCTTCCATCCAAGCTTCTGGTTTGTTATGCCTTTTTCAGTTTTTATTATAAATTTTCTGCTTAAATGCTTAATTTAACTCACCAATGGCTCCTTGCTAACCAGACAAGTATTTTCTCCATTTGTTGAACTTGTTCATGGGAGGAAAATTCAAAATTGTGTCGTCAGTATGGTGTAAAGCTGTCTATTATCACAGTCATTCATTTCTTCCTTTCTATGATATATCGTTCAAATCTTTTGTAGAAATTTTATATCTTGACAATTTGCAAATAATTAAGATGTTCAAGTTCTCCCTGCTCATGAAATATTAGCATATTTAATTTTCAGAAATTTTAGGGCGCGACTGGATATCCTTTCGTTTTGGAATTTTTATTTTTTTTTGCTAGAGACTAGTGATGAAAAGTTTTTTGAAAGAAAAAGAATGGATTTTGATAGAGGGATTGGATATGAGATGAAAATGTACTTATTGTCTGCAATCTGCAGGTGAAGCCGTGTATGTAGATGACATTCCTTCTCCCCCAAATTGTTTGCATGGAGCGTTTATTTGTAGCACCAAGCCATTAGCTCGAGTGAAAGGCATTACTTTCAAGTCTCACCCTCAACCAGCTGAAGTCGCTGCTGTTATCTCTGTCAAAGATATCCCAAGAGAAGGGGAAAATATAGGATGTATGGCCATGTGTGGTTCTGAACCTTTATTTGCTGATGATCTTGCTAGGTTTGCTGGTGACCTCATTGCTTTTGTGGTAATTTGACTTGCTCATCTTCCTGGCCTATTAGCTGCAACTAGACTTGGCTGCTCTTGACTTTGAATTATATAACAAAATTGGTATCTTGGAAAATCTCTCTAGGTTGCAGACACGCAAAAGAATGCCAATTTGGCTGCAAAAACTGCTATAGTTGATTATGATACACAAGGGTTGGATCCACCCATTTTAACGGTCGAAGAGGCTGTTGAACGGTCAAGTTTCTTTAATGTTCCTCCTATTTTATATCCACAAGAAGTTGGTGATTTCTCTAAAGGAATGGCTGAAGCTGACCACAAGATTCTCTCTGCTGAGGTATTTTTATTTATCTATTGTATTTTTTAAGATCTTAATCATACCTTTTAGTTTGAACCAATGGACCAAAATATTCAAAGTTGGATCATATTTATAGTACTTTTAGATTACATGGGGCTTTAATTAGCTCTCTCGAACTGTTTTTCCAAAAATAACTTCATCCCATACTGTATTGGACGAGTTGAAGTACTGATAAATTGAAACTTCTTTCTTTAATAATTGCGAATTGGGACTTTCCAGATAAAACTTGGATCACAATACTACTTTTATATGGAGACCCAAACTGCTCTTGCAATTCCAGATGAAGACAACTGCATTGTGGTTTACAGTTCAATTCAATGCCCTGAGTATGCACATATTGTGATCGCGAGGTGTCTCGGTATTCCTGAGCATAACGTACGTGTTATAACAAGAAGAGTCGGTGGTGGCTTTGGTGGAAAGGCAAATAAAGCAATGCCTGTGAGTATGATTAACATCATGTTGGATTTTCTCTTTTTCCCCCTTTTACATCTTTTATTAGGACTGTGCAAGTTGCTAGAAAAATTATTGCTTTAATGAGAAAGTGGTATTCTTTGATAGTTTGATGGGTGGATTATATAAATGAGATAACAACCAAGTGTATGATTTTCAGGTTGCTGCAGCATGTGCACTTGCAGCTCATAAATTACGCCGTCCAGTCAGGATTTATCTAGATCGAAAGACGGACATGATAATTGCAGGAGGGAGACACCCTATGAAAATAACCTACAGCGTTGGATTCAAATCCGACGGCAACATCACAGCTTTACGCCTGGACATACTGATTAATGCTGGGATAACTGCAGATACAAGCCCCGTAATGCCACTTAACATTATTGGAGCGATTAAAAAGTACGACTGGGGAGCTCTATCTTTTGATGTAAAAGTTTGCAAGACAAACCATTCGAGCAAATCCTCGATGCGGGCCCCTGGGGATGTGCAGGGATCTTTTATTGCTGAAGCTATAATCGAGCACGTAGCTTCGTTACTGTCAATGGATGTGGATTCTGTACGAAACAAGAATCTCCACACGTACGAAAGTCTAGAGTTGTCCTACGGTAGTGCTTCTGGGGAATCTGTTGAATTTACTTTGCCTTCTATTTGGGATAAGGTGGCCAGATCATCGATCTTTGATGAAAGGATCGAGATGATAAAACAGTTTAATCGCTCGAATATATGGCGTAAAAGGGGTATTTCTCGAGTGCCGATTGTGCATGAGGTGCATGTAAGACCAGCTCCGGGAAAGGTAAGTATACTTTGGGACGGATCTATTGTTGTAGAAGTTGGAGGGATAGAACTGGGCCAGGGGCTTTGGACAAAGGTTAAACAAGTGACTGCCTATGCTCTTAGTGCAATTCAATGTGATGGAACTAAAGATTTAGTGGATAAAGTGCGAGTGGTACAGGCAGACACGTTGAGCTTAGTACAAGGAGGGCATACTGTTGGGAGCACTACGTCTGAATCGAGTTGTGAAGCTGTTAGACTATGCTGCAACGTCTTGGTCGAAAGATTAGCCGCTCTTAAGGAAAAGTTGCAGGAGGAAATGGGTTCTGTGAAATGGGATGTTTTGATTCTCCAGGTTTGTGCTTTCCCTATTTGGATTCGTTTTAGGAAACTTGTGTTATTGATTGAATGGCAGGAAATGGATTTCCCTCCATTTTGGTGATATATGAGAAATTATTTTTTTCTCATCTAGAAGTATTTTTCTTTTTATGATGTGAAACAGAATAGTTCAGTTATCATGCCGAAAAATTCAGATCCCTTGACGAGAAAAAGTTACGTTGCTCATCATAGAAAGAAAATTATTCAGACTGAACTTTTCTGGTGAACATATTAATGCTAGAAGTTAACTCTGGAAACAGTAATAAGTCAAGGAAGATAACAGTTTTAATTTTCCTTGTCCATATCTATCTATATGTGTAAGTTTGTTAAGTTTTGCTAATCCACATAAAAGTAAATGCATCCATTTCTATTATAATATTTATTAACAATATTATTTTCATCAAGCAATTTATTTTCTGGATGCAGGCACATTATCAAAATATAAACTTGGCAGCGAATTCTTTCTTTGTACCTGATTCCAATGCGACTAAATACTTGAACTATGGTGCTGCTGTAAGTGAGGTAAACACTTATCTTGTTAAGAGCCTCTTTATTATAAAAATATATGAATATATATATTTTCAATTTATTCCGTACACCCATACATATGTTCAATTATGCATGGTTAAATTGATTATATTTGCATCATGAAGTTTTTCCCTAATATAAAACTGCAAATGTAAATCTTGATACGGTCTTTGTTGCTCAAATGAGCTGCTTCTACCATTCTTTAGTCGTTATAGCACTCCATAAGCAACATGATTTGCATCAGATGAGTGTTAGTCTCTAAAACATTACAACACTGACTAATGGATATTAATTTGTATTTGCAGGTAGAGGTAAATATCCTAACAGGAGAAACAAGAATACTGAGAACAGATATTGTGTATGATTGCGGCCAGAGCATGAATCCAGCTGTGGATTTGGGACAGGTTTGAACTTCAAAACCCCATCAATGGTTTTTACATGTATCATTTAGTGAATTTCAGATTTATAACATCTCACAATGTTCAGATTTGACTTTGTTTCACTACATGCAGTTTTTCAGTTCATTGTATCATTTTTTTACCTTTATATTTATCTCATGCAGTCATAGTGACTGTTTCTGTTTTTCTTTTTCCCCCAAGATTGAAGGTGCTTTTGTACAAGGACTTGGATTTTTCATGCTAGAAGAATACTTGACTAATTCAGACGGATTGGTGGTTGCGGATGGGACATGGACATACAAGATCCCAACTATTGACACTATTCCGAGACAATTCAATGTTGAAGTGCTAAACAGCGGACATCACCCAAAACGTGTTCTCTCATCTAAAGGTATGTAGCATTTGTGTTAAAAAACTTATAATGTGAAGTACTTGGTGGATTAGCAATTGTAGTATAGAAAACAAATATAGATGGAGTTGAGAGGTCATACAAATACAAGTCATATCTCAATAAGATAGAATACATCAAATATATCATCTCAAAAATTTCGATTTATCAACATCCAATGCTGACTTTATGATATTAAACTTGTGGAAATACCATTAGACGATCGTATATCTCGGTTTTTTCTAGCCTTGAAAGCATGCAGAGCTTTGATTGCTGCTAGAAATTCGACAGAAAGGCTAAGGTCTTGTATGGTTATGTTTTCAAGTGACAATTTTCATTTTCCAAGTATCCTTAGAAATGAAATCATGCTTGTTTATAAATTTTTCCATTGGAAATCATAATTTTCACTTTCCATTTTACACATAAAACATCTCACACCTAAAAGTTTGATTAGATACTAGATAGTCTTATTACAGTTTCTAGAGTTAACTTCTAACATTAATATGTTCACCAGAAAAGTTCAGTCTCAATAATTTTCTTTTTATGATGAGCAACATAACTTTTTTCTCGTCAAGGGATCTGAATTTTTCGGCATGAAACTGAACTGTTCTTTCTCACATAATAAAAAAAAAGGGATCCACCACTTACAGTCTTACAAATATAATATTATATATTAAATTTTAAATATTGAAAGTGGCCACCACTATCAACTTTTCAAATTATTATATACTTAAGAAACTATTTCAAAACTACTCAACCAAACATGTTTTAATTTTCACTACATGTAATCTAATTTCATTTATTCATCCAAACATAATTCCGATTTTCACATGAAAACCAATAAAGTTTCAAAACTAATTTTTCAACACTTGAAACTGGAAATGGATCTGGAAACATAATCATACAAGGCCTAACTTCTGCATATATGAAGCCTCCTTGCCAAGTCTAAATCTTTCCTAAAAATATGATCATATCACTGTGCTTGGTATTTCTGACAATTTTTCCATTAGTGTATAATTGGGATAACTACAAAAGCTACCCCTGAGGTTTGGGATGATTACAAAAACACCCAGAAGTTTTTGAAATTACAAAAATCACCTTGAGATTTGGTTTTGTATCATTACACTTTACCCCCTTGATATGCAAAAACATTTCAGACACTCCATTTACATTTGTAAATATATTACAGGTATCCTCTTACATTTAAGGCAAAATCAAACCTCATGTTTTTTTTTGTTTTTGTAATTTAGAAACTTCTCTGTTTTTTTTGGACTACCCCAAACCTCAAGGGTAGTTTTTGTAATTATCCCTATATAATTACATCATTCAGCCTCGTAATCTCACTTTATCGAAAATTTTGGCAGTTACACCATAACCCTTGTAAGCCTGCTGTGTGAAATGGTCTCGTTCTTACCGTTGCCTCTTCGTCTTCTGACCAATATTTTTTCTTTAACTAACTCTGAGTATTTTGTGCAGCTTCTGGGGAACCCCCACTGCTTCTGGCAGCATCAGTTCACTGTGCCACAAGAGCAGCCATTAAAGAAGCAAGAAAACAGCTTAAATCTTGGGGAGCTGCCGATGGGACCGATTCGGTATTTCAACTGGATGTCCCTGCTACTATGCCCGTTGTTAAGCAACTGCGGCCTTGATACAGTGGAGATTTATTTGCAGACTTTGCTCTCAACCTGATAAAGCTGTATAAGTCATCGTTTCCTGCATATCCATATTTACCGATGGAACTCGATGGATTAAGTTCATAACTAGAGGTTGGCTTGAGCTCCACCAATCTTTCCGACTGAAGTTTGCTATATTTATGTTGTCGAAATCTTGAAATATAGGCTTCAAATTGTAAATGTGTTGTTTCAAGAACGTTAGCCTGGTATAAGCTGGAAGTCTGTCTTGCTATTGTATAAGTAGAAATAAAAGGCAGCAAGAAATAATCAGAGGAGTGAAATATGGACTATGCAATCTTTCTGGTTGATTATAATATTTATATCCTTGAGATTTGCTGTGTTTACAGATATTATCCCTTTAAATTATAAATTACAATTTTAAATTTGCTTCTGCGTTACAATTTTGTTTGTCTGATTAGATGCAATTTATAAATGGAGAAAAATGTTTAAATTTAGAAGGAAAGTAGTCAAATTATAGAGGTGGTTTAGTAATTAATATTTCCTTTTCAGTGATCAATGAAGGAATTATGTGGGCATTATGCACAAATGCATTGCCTTATGATTCATCAAAATTCTAGGACGAAAGTAAACAAAATCAAAATAAATCCAAAACTTCGAACTTGTTCAGTAGTTTAGGAAAACAATGACGAGAATAAGTATTGAGACAGCTTTTTTGAATTGGCAAGAGTTTTACTTTGGTGCTAAAGGGCAACCATTGTTTCAGGTGATCTCTTCAAAATGTGCATCAAATGTATAATGCTTTCTGTGGTAGCATTGGGGTTATTTAACTGTTTGTGGTGTTTGTGAGAATTTGTCGCAGAAATATAGTGGGTTTATGGCATGTTATTAATATAGGTGTTGGCGCTATTGGAACTAGCGCCCTTAAGACAGGCGCTGCTACCAATAGCGCCAACTTTCAAATTCAGCTTTTTTTTATATATATTTTCTGACATTATCAGGCGCTAGTCAAACTAGCGCCCGGCCGCATTTATAAAAAAGCTGAGCTGTTCTTTGAGCTAGTTTAACTAGGGCCTGAACTATTTTTCTTTTTTTTTAATTGTTCCTCTCTTTTTATAAATACCCGATCCCCTCTCATTTTACAAAAGTCTCCCACCCTCCACAAACACTCGGCGGCGGCAGGCATCAGATGGTGGCGGCAGGCGGCGGACGACGGCGACAGGCGGTTTACGACGTGATTCCGACCATTTTTTGAATTTCCAAGTAATTTTTTACACATTGAATAATTTTTAATATTCATAATTTATTTTGTTAATTGTTAAAGTTGTTGAATAATATATTGTTTGTTGGTATGTAATTGTATAACTTTTTTTAGATGTTATTTTTAGACATTTTTACTAACTAGTAAGGAGCACGTGCGTTGCACGTGATCTCTAATATTTATTAAGTAAATTAATATTAAAATCTCAATTAATTGAAATTAGTATTGATTAAGTTTTTATATATTTATTATAAATATCGTTCATATTGGAAAATATGAAATGTACCAAAATCTAAATCCAAGTTTTCTAAGAATATTTTATCAATGTGTATGATAAATGATGTTACAAATAAAGTACTAACTCTATCATGTATATTCCAGCTAAGCTCGAAGAGTACATGGATTATATTCTTGATATGAGTTTTAAACATTTTAATAAGCATAGAGCTTCTTGTTCTTGAGAAAGAATATACGCTTTGAAATATTCTTCCCTTTCTTTTTTAAACATCTTGAAATTATATATACATCATCAACAATTGACTATTTCTTGAGTATCTTGAATACAAATTAATATATCATGCCTTATAACTTACGGAAGACATCATTTTAATTTCATTTGGAATCTATTAACATAAACTCAGAAATTATGTACATTTTCTTGTATAATGATTTTCTAGGCAGCAAACTTTTTAATGTTTTGATACCATTGTGCCTCACCTCCATATGTAGAAACAATAACTATTGAAAGACAAAGACTTGTGTAAGACGGTCTCACCGGTCTAAATCCGTGAGACGGGTTAGCCTAAGTCTGCTGTGCAGATTTTAGTAAATTAGACAATGGTAATTTTGTAAATATGAGGGAATAAATGCGTAATGCATTGATTTCTTATACGTTGCTTATAAACACGTGGTTGGTTGGATACATGAGTATCAACCATAAAGGAAAAAACATAATAAGTTTGGCCCACACGCCTTGTCATGTGTGGTGTGTCCATGCAACAATAAAATTTTTTGTCTTTATTCTTTTTTAGTTCTTTAAATAAAAAAATGGTCATGCGATCAATAGTTGATAAGCTTTTTATATAGTTTAATATAGAAATAAGTTTACTCTTTGAAACAATGTCATTTTTTAATTCTCAATAATATTCAAGTACATATATATTTTCAATAACAAGCTAATTGAAATATTAAACTAAATATATAAATGAAGGTATTTATCAAGAACACCTGTATACAATTTAAAATTGACTATTTCCTTTAAAAATTTTTTTTTTTACTTTAAAATTATTACTTACTATTCCTTTTGAAGTACTACTTTTGAACTTGAAAAGTTATGTATTATTTTGTATTCAAAAAATATTACTTTGTACTGGACAATTATTACTTACTAATTACTTTATCATTTAAAATAATATACTATTTTCTTTAAAATTGTTATTTTTTACTTTAAATTATTACTAATCCCTTTAGAAGTTTTAAGTAACCCTTACAAGTTTTAATTACTTAAAAAGTATCAATTTTACTCGAAAAGTATTACATTTTATTGCAGTGGTACAACAATTTACATCTTTTAAAATTATATTCTATTTCCTTTAAAAGTATTACTTTTTTCTAGAAAAGTAATACGTTTTACTTAAAAATTATTAACTACTAATAATTTTAGAAGCAATGTTTACTTGAAAAGTATCACTTTTTACTCGCAAAGTATTTATTTTTCTTGTAAAAATATTACTCACTACATCTTTTAAAATTATATACTAATTCCTTTAAAACTATTATTTATTACTTTAAAGGTAATACTTTTTGTTAAAAAAATACTACTAACTGATTCCTTCAAAAGTGTTAATGTTTATTTGAAAAGTATTATTGTTTACACAAAAAGTATTACATTTTATTATAAAAGTATTACTTACTGTATGTTTAAAAATTATACCATTTTCCCTTTAACTATTGTTCTTTACTTGAAAAGTAATACTTTTATTTAAAAATTATTACTTGCTAATTCCTTTAGAATAATCAATATTTACTTGAAAAATATCATTTTTTACTCAAAATGTATTACTTTCTATTGTAAAAATATCGTCACTTACTACATCTTTTAAAGTTATATGTTATTTCTATAAAACTATTTTTTTAACTTGAAAAGCATTAATAGTCCATAAAGAAAGTACTTACTACAATGCCGTGTTCAAATGTTATGTTAGTAGTATTTCTTACAATCCATATATAGGTAACTTGATTAGTTGACGGAGAACTACACACTCACTGCACCTATTCAAAGGATTATTTTGGATCTTCTAAAGTATCTTGTATATGAATATAACTCTAAACTTTTATAAGTACTTTATTCACGGTAACTTCAAATAAAGTTGATTTTCAAGTAAATTTATATTTTATTCTCAACTTAATTTTTTATCTCCTGAAAATATCACTGAAAATGATTAGGACCAGTGGATATTAACCGTGGAAGATTATTAATTCATTATGTTTAAAAGAATAAACATCTCGTCTTGCACATGTATTCATGTAAAATAAAATTTGCAATTTAATATACGAATATTTGTTTGAAAATAGATGATCTTTTCTGACTGAGAAGGAAACTACTTTATATAATTCATTGGGAACTTCAATAGATTAAAGTTTAATTTTTCTATTTCTCAAAAAAAAAAAAAAATTGGTTTAAAACCTCTCTCAAACCCTAGCCCCCTTTTCTCTCAAACCCTTTCATTTTTCTTGCTCTTCATTGTTAAGGGGGTGATTTTTGACCATTTTTAGCCTGAAATCACCCCATCTATATCGTTTTATTTTCATTTTCAAAATAAGTGGATTTTTCACATAGATCTAGGTTGTTTGTTTCTTTTATTGTTTGTGATTTCGCCACAGGTTTGTTGTCGTCTTGTTACGATGTTTTTCTTGTGCGGGCGATTCAAACAAGAAAGTTTTCAATCAGATAGAAATAAATCAAATTATGGTCTTCAAATGTTTGCGAGATCGGAATCATAGGTATTCTAGGCATTATAGATTTTTGAAAATTATAGGCTTTAAGCCGGTTTTTGTTATTAACCTAGATGCTATGAATCTTTTCATAGTTTTATCTTTTATGGTTTTTAATAGATTTGTTTCTGATTTCTATTGATGTATTGCTAGTTTGAATTAATTAATAATATTATTTCTCTTGTAAAAAAAAAAAGAGGCTCGTACTCAAAACTTCTAGCAGCAAAAAGTATGTAATTGTGCATTTTTCCATTAATATATCTCCAAAAAAAATTTAGTTCAAAAAATTAAATACATTTAAATCATTATCTTGTGAGATTTATTGAATTTAAAATAATCAAACTATATATATTTATCTTACAGACATATTATACATTGAAAAATCGAATTCGTTTATACTGAAAGCTGCAATGTAAGAAAATCCAACATAATGTGAAACTAGGTCATTTGTCTTACCTCAAAACCGTTGGCAATGATATCATAACAAAGAACCTAAAGAATGCCTTAATTCTATCTTTCTTGGATAATAGCATTGCTATTTAATTTGATTTGCAACAGGGACAACAATTTGTCACCTAGAAAAACCAAATAGGACAATGCATTAGCCATATGGAGATGGAGTTCAAGATGCGGAAAAATCATGGCTGAAAACAATAAACAGAGTATGAACAATTACAAGATTGTAGATGGGAGTCAGATACAAAAATTTGGTGAAAATCTATACTCGGCTGCAATTTAGATTCTTCAGCTCAGATATTCATATTCACATCTCATCACTGCAAACCATAACAGGTCTAATCCACCCAGAGCAATTTCAGTTATCTTCACATTAGTCAAACATCTCTAATTGGAAAAATCCCTGCCACAACATGAAGTCACATTCTATGTTAGTAATAGAAAGACCAGTTCCAGCCCTAATAATCAGTAAAATCACTGTAAAACAGAAGGTGGATAAATGCAATCATAGTAATGGAATACGCGCGGACCCAACGAAATCACATTTAACCTAAGAATTTTTTTTGGATGTATTAGTGTAATTTCTTAATTTTTTTTAAAAATAAGCGTGAAGATTTTTTTTCTTTTTTGTGTGTGTGAATACTTACATGGATTGTCTTAGAAATGTTTAACCTATAATGTATTAAACAAAATCCAAATCCATCTATCCATCCATTATATGTCAAGAAATCAGGCGAAGAAGGTTTGTCATCTCCAAAATCTGAAACCAAACAAACTCATCCATTAAAGTGAGTAGATCAAACCATAGACTGTCAACTTTTTTTTTTCTTCTTCTTTTTTTCCCTCCATCTTTTTTTTTTTTACATCTGCTGCTTGAACACTCAAGTACATATCAACTAACAACTCTACATTTGAATCCATAAGAAACTTATCACCACTGAAAATTTAATGCGAAACAACACTCACGTCTAAATTAACACCATCCACAACAACAATGTATCAATTTATTAAATACAGGACTATCTTCAATACATTATATTTAGATTGATTACGTAAATTTTTTTATGCTATGTAAATTGCTTAATTCTTAAAAGAAAATAAAATAAAAATCACCTCTCTCGTAGGCAGAATAGGTTCTCCCTCATTTCCTTCCTATTAAGAAATCTGCTAACAATCTTTGTATCAACCAACAACAATCCCATATTTGCATAATGTTGTGACATATCTATCTCCAATGAAATGACCAATCAACACCAATAGTGTCGTAGCTCCAGCAAGAAAGCTTGAATCTTAAATTTTTCCAAATTTTGTAATAGAGTCACCAAGTATCCGCTTCATACCTAGGCAATTTTATGGTCGCATCAACCATCAAAAAAACAAGTGCCTACTACTCTAAAAACCAATAAAACCAAAACCCATCATTTTAGTCCAATTTATATTCATAAGTACACTCTGCAGATTATTGCGAAAGCTTTTTTTTTTTTTTTTGACAGCAAATTATTTCCAAGGCAAAAACTTGTATTAGAGAGTCTCATGGGCATTTTTCATGAGACGGATTCTATATGTAAATAAGATTTATACCCACACCCAAACCCATAAAAATGACCCATATTTTTGTGTATTGTAAAATTCGTCTCACGAACTTAAGTCCATGAGACGATCTCACAAACCAATGAAAATGACCCATGTTTCTCTCATGCTTCCTAGGAGGTTGATGAAGTATTTGTTCTTCATCAGCAACAAACTTTGCAAGTTTTTCTATAGTTCAATCAAAAAGGGACTGAAATTATTTGTGCATATGTATTCATGTTCTCGTAAAAATGCACCAACTAAACGAATAAAGTTAAGTGCTTAACTGCTTACATCTGAACTCCCTCTCATCAAGTCTTGCCTTGATGCCTCAAACAAGTCCTCTTTTCCTACCACCTAATTTGACTTGCAACACTACAAGTTTGTGCCACGAAGATCTAAGGCATAAAAGACTCATTCCTCATCACTGAGATGAAGATATGGGTAGACATAAAAATTCCAACATAAAATCAAAAACCTATCAGAAACCCATTAATGTTTTACCGCAAGCTATAACCCTTCCCCCCGAACCAAAACCATCAAAATTCATATTCTTAATAAACCATTATAAATATAAAGAGTGATGAAAACGTGATGGTACATGCACTTTTTTTGCCTTGAGTCTCCTTCCCGGTGGATCTCCTTGTGTTCCTTGCAGTATCAGCATTGAGTCTCCTTGTGGGTTCTTCTTCAATTTTGTGTTATCTGTTGATAGAATTCCAAATTCCCTTAATCATTGTCTAATGTGAGTTGAATTTTCATAGTCGAGCCGTGGCTTTCGGGACGGGGGTTATTTGATTTCAACGTTTGAGTGCAGAGAGAGGAATATATATGGTCGTGGCGTTTGGGATGAAGGGTAATTTAGGATTTTCAAAATTTCACGAATAGGATAAAATAGATTAGTCTGAATAGATTACAAAAACCTTAAGTTTGATTTTCGTCTTATATTTTCTCTTTCATAAGTAAAAAAAAATTAAAAATTGTCCTGACATTTATAAAAATATTACAATTACCCTTTTAAATTTAAAATAAAATCAAACTTGAAGATTTTTTTTTTGTTATTTTGAAACATCTAAGAGTTTCTTTAATAATTAGCCAAAACCTCATGAGTGTTTTTGTAATTATACCAAACTTTATATTGTTTTCTAAAATAGTTTTTCATCACTACTCTACTTCAAAATTAGAAAAAAGTGTCAAAAAAGGATAAGAATAGTTGCTTACATTTCTTTCGTTCCTCAAAATAGAAATGAATAGAAAAAATGAAAATGTTGTTTTGATTACATTTTAACCGTTCCTCAAAATGAAAAAGAACGGAAAAACGAAAATATTCTTCGAAAAGTATGAGTGAATTTTGAGTTAATAAATATATTATAATGATGCTGATGTTTTTAATAAAATTGCAATTAATCTAAAATAAAATTACCATGACATTTCTTTATTTAAATAATATTTTTATTTTTGAATCCCTAAACAAATATTTCACATGATTAATATATCTATATCTGTCATTCTGTACAAATTTCTTTTCTAATTTTGCCTTTTGAAGCTTTCACTTTTAACAATATTTAAAGTCTTTCTCTATTGATAAAAAAATCTCTCTCTCTCTCTCTCTCTCTCTCTCTCTCTCTCTCTCTCTCTCTCTCCCTATATATATATATATTTAGTCATAATTTCTTTCTTAGTACTCATTTTCTTGAATATTTCTTGTTTTGAAAACTTCTATTTTAGAATACATTTTATTTCTTTGAAAAAGATTTTGAGTTTTCTTCCTAATATATATAATTCCTTTTCAATAAGTTTTTAAATGCTTAAAATAAAATAAGATAAATATTATACTTAAGCTAGCTATATGCTATAAGTGAAAAAATAGTCTAAATATTATATTACACCTTTCCGTCCATTTCTGTCCTTTGGTTTGGATTTCATTTTAGCCTTTTCGAGTCTCGTGCCGTTCAACTTTCTTCAACCATCCTATGGGTTCCTCTAAAAACTAACTCAAATAACAAATTACTATTTAACCATTAAGATTAACAGGAGGGTATTTTAGTCCATTCAAAATTTTGACAGAAATAGTCATACTTTTATAGAGATAGAGATAGAGATAGAGACTAGTAAGGTGCACATGCGTTGCACGTGAACCATATAATTTTAATAATTTAATTAAAAGTGAATTATTGCTATAATTTAGTTTTATTGTAAATATGATTCATATTGTACAGTGCAATTTGATTAGAAAAAACTTGTATTCAATAAAATAAAGTATAGTAAATGACACATAGTAAAGACATTGTGGCCCCAAAACCTATACCAAAGAATTTAAATTGAATTCTCCTAAAAATGTCACCAATGGAGGTTTAAAAAGTAAAGACTAGTATAAGTAAATAAAGTTGTTCACGAATTCAAATTGCATCAAGTCTTCTATTTTTCTTTCTTTTTTCTGATAACTATCATCGTAATTTTCAAATCATGTTGATCTCTTTAATTCCTTACAGAATAATACTTTATGAAACTATATGAATGGAGATGCATGTGTTGAAAAATACCCAATTGCATATATTGTCAAGTTGTTAGATTGATTATGAGCCTTCGAATTTATGTTGTGTTGATGGGAAAATTAAACGTGCACCTATTGAAGTTCCACATAATTTGTATGAGTTGTTTACAGCTTTTAATCGGGACCAAATATAATACGGAATCAGACTTTAAGAGGACTTCTGTAATTTTGAAGTTTCCTTCAGTTCTTTTGTGATTACCTCTATCCTTAGGATCATTTTTTTGTAATTATCCCCATCTTTTATTTTTTTAATATGATCCATTGCTTTCAATTTCAGAAAAAAAAAATTAAAACACAATAGATAAAAGGTTAAGTTTTACAAGATCAACCATTTGTTTAGAAAAACACATTCGAAGATATGACAAAGAAATGATAATAGTATGGGTACGCACCAATTTTGTTTTCTACTTTAATCAATATTGTAAAAAGCGCTAGGCGCTCGCTAGGCGGCAGATTGGGGCCTAGCGCCTAGGCGGAGCCTAGGCGGGGTTAGGCGGGACTTGGACGGGATTAGGCGGGCCTAATCGGAAAAAAAATCTTAGGCGGACAAGGGAGGCCTAGCGCCTAGGCGGGGATTAATTGGGGCTAGGCGGAGATTTTTACAACAGAGACTTTAATAAAGAGTCATTCAACAATAATTCAATTTTTAAATAGGTATTCATAAATTATACACAATATGAACAATTAGTTGGTTTTGTTACCTTTTTTTCCAAGGTTGCAGAAATTGCTAGACGCTAGTCGGGCGATGGTCCAACGCCTAGAAATAGTATTTTTTTTTCTTTCTTTTTCTTTTTTTTTTAAATTTAATTTTACCATTTTTGGCCGATTTTTTGTTGGCCGCCTAGGCGGGGGCTCCTAGACCGATATTTGGCTGGAACAATATTTTGGAGCGATTTTGGCAAAATCGGATCGGCTTAAGAGTGCCTACTCGGCGCCAGCGGCCATCTAGACCGATTTTACAATACTGCTTTTTTCTTTCGCACTACTAATGGATTGGTTCCTTGCATTTTTTGAACAATCTGATTAGTAAAAGTAAGTGTATGGATTGGTTACTGTGTTTGGTTAAAATGACAGTGCGTGTGTATATATATTCTCTATGTTTAATTTTTAATTCTGACTCAATTTCAAGTACATATTTAAGCTTTCAAAATTTATAGGCCTTTATGTATTTCCCACGAAACAGAATTTATTAGTATAAATATTCTTAAAATCACTACAGTTTCCTAATGTGATTGATTCAAACGTGAACAGTTGAGTTTTACAACCAAAACTCTGTTGGGAAAAATCGGATCCCACATTCATCCCCTAGGGACAAGCAGAAATAACCGAGAAATAACATGAAAAATAACAACAATCCACAACACAAGAATTTACGTGGAAACTCCAAAACCGGAGAAAAACCACGGGCCCACCGAGAAAGAAATTCCACTATGTGAAACATTTTTACAATCACACAGACATTCTTTCTCCCGACATTCTTTCTCCCGACCCCAGTAACCCCACACTCTTACAAACCTTTGACTAACTCACACCTCTCTCCCAACTCTCCATACTAGAGAATACAAGAAAGGAATTTAACTAGAGTCAAACTACAAAGGTTAAAGTGTATTTGACTGGTGCACTTGAAACTACACCACATGGGTTCCTTAAATAACCTTAAGGCTCCCACCCATTTTGTTCCACATTCAATGTGGGATAAAACTCACTTCTTTTATTTGACACCAAAAACCAACAAACTCCACCTTGGCAAAATAAAAGAAGTTCCACCATTGTCTTCACCGACAATCACGATTCTCAAACCAGAGAACCATCATTCTCAAACCAGAGAACCCTACTCCACCATATGAGTAGACCACTTAGAATGCACCATTCTAAGAATTTCCTTCGGCACATGTCGAAAAATCCGCTGAAATTTATGGTGCAACTCCCAGCTTTTGGCCCTCCCGGAAGTCCTTCAGCCATCGACATAAACACACACCTTGTATCCATGCCAAACCGATACCCGTGTGTAAATTCTACCACACACCCTGCATCCATGTCAAACCAATGCCCGTGTGAAATTTCACCACACCCTGCATCCATGACAAGGCAATGCCCGCGTGCAAATTCCTAGATCCGCTAACATAACCGCATCCTCTTTCATGGCAACTTGGCATGCCCAAAGGACATACATTTTCTCACGAGAAAATCCTCACTGCCACAATGTTAGCCCGGATTAGGAGCAATTTTCCAGATCAGCTCCACCTCCACCTTGACAGTTAACCTTCAAAGCCTTGTGTAACCCAAATTGAACTATCACATCATTGACTTATACTTGCCATAAGTCAAACTCGACCCTTCCATCAAATTTCTCCACCTGCTTGAAACCACCCTAACCTGATGAACAACCGCCTCCAAAGAGACCCCCGGACACCGCTCAAGAAATCTTTTCTGATGTGGAAGGTCAGACATCGCTGCGACCACAAAGCATACTCAGAATTTCAAGAGACCCAATTGTTGGGAAAAATCGGATCCCACATTCATCCCCTAGGGACAAGCAGAAATAACCGAGAAATAACATGAAAAATAACAACAATCCACAACACAAGAATTTACGTGGAAACTCCAAAACCGGAGAAAAACCACGGGCCCACCGAGAAAGAAATTCCACTATGTGAAACATTTTTACAATCACACATACATTCTTTCTCCCGACCCCAGTAACCCCACGCTCTTACAAACCTTTGACTAACTCACACCTCTCTCCCAACTCTCCATACTAGAGAATACAAGAAAGGAATTTAACTAGAGTCAAACCACAAAGGTTAAAGTGTATTTGACTGGTGCACTTGAAACTACACCACATGGGTTCCTTAAATAACCTTAAGGCTCCCACCCATTTTGTTCCACAAGCAACGTGGGATAAAACTCACTTCTTTTATTTGACACCAAAAACCAACAAACTCAACGTCTTTAAGGCAACCATACACAAAATATGTATAGAGAAATAGAAACACATTTAAATATACACCCAAATCTACAACTTTCCGTAGTTATACCAAAATCAACAGTGACCATTTTGATTATTTTCTCTATATAGCATACTAAAATAATACATTAAGGATGGAACAAATCGAACTTCAAAAGTTTAGACACAAACTCCATACAAAAATATACTTGGTCTGCAGCTACCAGATTTCGAGAAAAAAGAAAAATAAACAAACGTGGAATAGGGTGGAAGAAGGATAACATAGAATGATGGAGAATTAGTTTGAGATGAAATATTTTTGGTGTTAAAAAGAAGATAAGAAATAGTTCAACTAATCAATTTGGCACGTACAGACCGATAATCAGATTATGAGGCACATGTTCAGCTAAATTATTTGGACAACAAAAGATTCAATCTTTAACCATAAAAAGGCCACACTCAAACACAATAAACTATTACAAAGGTCTTATGACATAAATGAGCACACATTTACACACAACAAAACAAAAAAGAAAGAAATCTTGAAGTGCAAAACTAAAGGTAATAAAAGAAACACTTACCTGCTCCAAGAAATAGAACACCTCTTCCATAATCTATGTAACCCCAGTCAGACTATGTAACCCCAGTCTAGACAAATCATTCAACTAATTTCAAACAAAATCATTTGTATATATGAACAAAAAAGAAAAAAAAAGATGGAGCATAATAAGTTAGAAACCAGAGTTAAAGGGATATAGTATATGAACATATAGTAAAAGAGAGCGCATTATTTCAAATGATAGGAGCAATGCGGTTAAAATGCTTCTGGCGTGCAACTGCGTCCTCATGGCTTAGGTGACCGATTCAACTTTTCCCAAGACCCTGTAACTTTCTGTTTTTTTCTGTAGATAATCTTTCTTGTAAACTCATCCAAATACCTATGAAAATTTATCATAACTTGTGAATTAGCTTCTTGTTTTGTTGTATTTATCCCTCGAGGTTAAACATACAATAATGACAAAACCGGTACTTCAAATTTAGATAGTAAAGCCAAAAAAAGCTAAAACAATGGCAAATTGCTACTTTATTCAACCTATATTTTGTTCCATTCGAGACATATATGAATAAGTTGGTGAAGCAAGTGTCGATCAAAGTGAAGCATAAAGAAAGCCGAGGAAAAAACTCAGCTTTAAAATAAAGGATTGCAGTACAGTTAACAACACGGGCAAATTAAACTATTTTTTCAATTTTATCCCTCCATGCTAGACATCAGTCACGTGTTTCGATAAGCCATACAACTTTTTGACCAAGCCACATCATGCTCATCCCACCTCGCCCCTACTTGAAACATCATTAGAATAAAAACCATTTACACGCACAAACACACTCCACTTTCACAAAGTAATTGAGCTCTTGTTTAACATCTCAACTCTATTTTTGTTCCCTCTACAGCCGGTTTTTCACAACTTTCACTGTATTGTTAATGCTATCTTCCATAATTAACAGTGCTATCAGAACATATTGGCAAATTAAAAAAGTAGTGGAATTCAAAAAAAGACAATACTATCATGATCCTTTGTCACAAAATAAAATAAGAAGCACAAAGTGAAAGCTATCAAACTATCACATTGAGTTTCTAAGTTAATCAAAATGCCAAGAACCAATACTACGATGATGCATAAAAAATACTAAATTATTCAAATGATGCACAAAATAGAATCGAGAAATACATTTAACTTACATATTCTTGTCAGGACTTCGTCCATTTTCTTACTCCTCACTCATTCGATAGCTGTAATAGGTAAAATAATATTTTAGCAAGAGTTATTTGACAGCCAAAGCACCAACAACAATATGAGAATAACATAATCAAAATTTTGAGTTCATACACAAATACATCTATGTTAAACATGATGCATAAAGTGAGCATTGAGGCCTAAACTTGTGATCTATTTTGTAGCAGAAAGACGCAACCATAAAAATATCAAATTTAATATTTGTCATTAACATGAAAAGGAGCTTTTGTAGCCCCTTTATCAACATAGCTAGTTAATATCAATTCATAATACATAAATTCTTGCACATGGATTTGTATTGCATCCAAATATTAGAGCATGTGAAAGCTTTCAATCGAAACCCAAAAGGTAAGAATTTTCAATCAAGACAACGATATTCCTAGCTACGAGCATGTGAAGATTTCAAATACTTCAAAAGAGAGTGATTAAACTAAAAGACTAAGAACCTGGTGAGGTTACGCAAGAAAGACTTTTGAGGACATACAAAAGCTCCAAAAAAACTGCGACTTCACTCTTTTACATCCATCTCCTGTATGGTACGATCTACATTATACCTTAAATCATTCATATTTAATTAATTCTCTTTTCAATTCAACATATGGTATTTATTTGCTTGAAGTAATAACATCATATCGATAACATAAATAGAAATTGTCTAGTAATATACCTCCATGCATTTAAGAATTACAAAAATTGCGATGAAATAAAAGAAAATAAAAGAAATAAAATTTATAATATATTTCAATTATGAATCTTTCAACATTTTAGTTCTGACTAAAAAATTCTATATTGATTTACTTTACATGATAGTAAATTTGACTGAGTGATCTTTGATGCATTCACATATTATAAAGAAGTCTAGAATTTGATTTGTTAATTAATTCTGCTTTCAATAAGAACATAGATACATTGTAATTAAATTACTACAAAAAATCAAGAAATGAGTGCCCATTACTTTAAAACACCATAAAACCCAATTACCCTAAAATGAGCGCCCTTTACTTGAACCATAATTTCTAACAATAGACGATAAAAGAAAAACTAAAAAGACTATCAAGATTGAAACCATAAAAATCACTCAGTCACTTTGAATCACTCAATCACTTTTTTCAAGACAAACCACAACAATGCCAAGATTTGAAATCTGTTCGCCTTATTTTTAGCTTCACCGCAAGTGTACAGTGTAGTTTATAAAATATGATAAGCAAGGTCGAATCCACAGAGACTAATAAATTAATATACCAAGTATTGAGATTGTAATAGTTTTATTTTTATCTAGACGATCGAAATTGGATGATTGGTTTTGTAATAGCAAGACAATATTTTATCATAAAAAGACAAAGTAAAGAGTTGATTGAAAGATCAAGGAGATGAATGGATTCATGGGTTATGGTTTCAGTCAATATCCCTTTTTGTCATCAGATTAATCATAAGCAAAATTATTATTATTCTTCCTTATAAGACAATCACGAAAAGAATTTACCCTTTCTCTCGAGATGTATGTAAAAACGTTGATTGGATTATCTATGCTAGCATCTCTACTCAACAAAAGATATCCAACTCCCAAAAGCACAAAAAATCAAATATCCTCACAAATATTCACAGATTTCTCAATCTTGCAAATATTCATGTCAATTACTCACAGATCTAGTATTGAAACTCATCTCTCGAATTATGAATCAATACATCAAAGCAAGTTAAACCAATGGCCTTTTGATAAAACAAGTAATAAACCAAAGTACTTGAATAGGGTCTGAAAATAATAACTTCAATTGCAATTAAACATCAACAAAAATATCCATTAACCTAATCCCAAACCCGAGAATCACAAGATGATTAGCCAGACATGAGAAATAAATAATTCATACACAAATTATTCAAGTTCATATCTAACTAATCGAAAATAAATGATACTATGGAATGAGCAAACTCAGGGATGTCGATGATCTCTCGATCAATCTTCAATCCTCAAGCATGTGGTTGCGACCTCGATCAATCTCTCGAATCCTTCGGTAGAAGGTTGCTCTATTCTATGCTTTCTAGGGCAAAAATCAGTCTCCCTTTGTTTGGGGCCGCCTCGTCTCTATTTATACTCCTATTAGGTCCAAACCTAAGTTAAAAATCATCAAAATCTGACTTTCCCGCACAGACGCACGGGCCGTGAGCTTCACGCACGACCAGGTCGTGCGTCAGGCCGTAGGATTGCTTGACTCTCAAAATGACGCACGGGTCGCGCGTCACCCAAACTTCCAAATTTGCTTATGGGGTCTTCATAAAAGTTGTATCTGTATCTCTTATCTTTCCGTAGCCACGTGCACCTCAATAGCAATTTTGTAGAGACAGTTATGGCCAAAATACTAAACCCGCGATCTTTGGAAACTGTTAGCAGCGTTTTGCGTTTTTGAAGGAAATTCCCTTTTCTTTGACCGTCCATGCTTCTTCCTTTCATATTTTTGCTCGTACCTTGTCTTATTACATATCATTCAAAACATGCTATCATCTTTTGTCCAACTTAGCTCCACTTTCTGCAAAATTCATAAGAGTACGCAGTACCACACCCAACAAGGGAAACCAAGTAAAACACACTGAATATGCGTGTAAATGCATCAAATATATATCATTTTAAGCCCTAAAATGCACGTATATTTTACAGTCATCAAAATTCTACATAATTATGTACTCACTCAATCACTTTCATCAACCATCAAGAAAATCTACAATGCGTTGAATGTATAGGAATTGCTTTCCCATATAAAGGGGACTTCTTAGATGTTGATAGTGGAACTAAATTTTGAGAGCAGGTCCTTGTATGTAAACAAACTTGTACCCATTTTCTCATTGAATTTAGCCAAAAGGAATTGTCCATATCCAACAAAAAACCATCCATCATTTAATCATTTGCATTATGAAGAAATCACCTTTGTCATGTCCAGTGCCTCAATGGGACTATCCACATCCAATAGACTCACAACAAGCTCTCTACATTCCTCATGAATCTTTTAAAAAAAAAAAACATTTCTAAGCTTGTCAAGATTGAATAATTTTGGTAAAACGATGAAAGAATGTTACTTTATGTAGTTCCTAAATTAATCAAGTATTGTGGATTTGATTTTCATGTTTTACTCTCTCAAAAGAAAATAAATCCACTTAGTACCTCTGATAAGTGCAGTACAACGATATCAAAATTGCAAGCCCAAGAACACTAATCAATTCATCAATATTTAAAAACATTACATCCCACTCGACAAAATCGAAAACCCATTCAACCAAAACCAAAAAAAGTCCAAGTCCGTCACCAAAAATTAAATAAAATTGAAAGACAGAATCATACCAATAGAAGGGGTGGTGATAAGAACAATATAAAGCGTCAAACCTGTTGCAGACGTTCAGTAGAGGCAAAAATAATTGTGAGAAATTATTACCGATAAAATAACCACCGGAGTCCAGACTTAATTTCCAACATCATTGGTGCAACGATCGGCTGGCGGTTGCCATATCATCTTTGTAATACCCAAATTTTTTTACCTATTTGGGTTTTAGAAATTTTTAGACTTGTAGGATTTTAATTATTGGCCCAGTATAGAATTTTAGTAAAAAGCCCAGTCTTAATAACATTAACAGGCCCATTTATAAACTTATATTTTTATTTTTATTTTCAAGAGCCCATACTCAGTTTCTAGAAGAGTTACAATTCTGCAAAATTATTATTTTCATTTAATTTCGAAATTTGAAATTATTTAGCCTTATCCTAATATATCAATTTAGATAAAACAAAATCTTTTCTTAACAAATTCTGGCATATATCAGATATCATCCCATGTTCAAATGCCCACTATTCTCTCAACCTCCTCAAACCGCATCTGATCCACGTCGTTTGGGACTCTAAAAATCGATATTAACTCCTCAAACACCATCATTACACGATCTCAACGAGAAAAAAAAAAAAAACTCTCTTCAAAGCCTTAAGCTTTTTGAGTTCGTTGCAAGTGTTTACTATTTCTCTTATCTTCACAAAGAAAGGTAAATGCCCTATATTTCTTTTAATTCTATCAAATTTCCAGTCGAACTTTTTCAACCACCATCCGAGCCGCCACCAGTCACCAGCCTCGAAACCATCAGCCCAAACCCAACAAATCTCCGAGAAACAAACCCGGAAATCTCAAACCCGTAGGCCCGAACCATGTCGTCGGAAAGTCCCAAAGTCAATTTTTCCACAAAATTCCATAAAACTTCAAAACTCTCCGAAAACCATCGGAAAGATTTCGAAACCCATCGGTAATACCCTAAACCCAGAAATTTCCCAAGGCCTGAACCCGAATCATAGGCCCGAAAACCAGAAAAACTCGAAACCCAGTTGAAAAAAAAAATAGAAACATACCCGAACCCGCTGCCTCCCACCCCGCTTCTTCCCGGCGTTCACACGCGCCTGCCTCCGGCGTTGCCGCTGTGATTTGGAGTGAGGTTGTGAGAAATCGAGATTGAGAGGAGGGGGAGAGAGACGAGGGTGAGACAGAGAGCAGAGCGAGACTGAAATTTTGGGTCTGAGATTGAAGGAGATTTGAGAGAGGAAGGCGAGAGAGAGACTGAGAGAGAGATATGGCGTGAGAGAGAGAGAGAGAGAGAGAGAGAGAGAGAGAGCGAGAGAGCCTGTACAAAAGTGAAATTGGAGAAGATGGAGTGAAATGGGCTTCATGTTGGGCCATGTGGAATTCTAAATCCCTATTTATATTAAATCATTTCTGCCCTCATTTATACTACAAAACAGACTTGATATTTCTCCTTTTCTTCCAATTCTTGACCTCCCAATTCATAGTTGACCCAACAATTTAGTTAAATCTTGTATACGATTTTCCAATTATTCAAGCCACCATTTCTTTATTTATTTTTTTGCCAAAATCTTTCTAAAACTATTATTTAAATTATTTATTTTATTTAATTGTAGGAAATCATTCTTACGAGGTCTGAATTTTCAAGCGAGCACGCATTTGGTATTTTTCTGCACTTTATTTGAGGTGGAGTTTATTGCTTTTGTTTAATTTAAATGCCTTGTTTTAACTGTTAGTTGCATATTCATGATAAATATGTGCGTGATGTTGAGACTATTTGTACTTAATTGTACGCGAGACTTTGAGACTATTCGTACTTAAATGTACATGAGACATTGAGACTATTTGTACGTAATTGTACGCGAGACTTTGAGACTATTCGTACTTAAATGTACATGAGACTTTGAGACTATTTGTACTTAACTGTACTTTAGACTATGATATATTTTCGTGAAAGTTTGTGCTAACTGTTATGCATGCGTATTTAACTTGAACAATTGCTTCCTCACTGAGTTGACGATAACTCACCCCAATAATTTTACCCCCTTTCAGGTTGAGGAGTCCGACGTGGCGCGTGGCGGGTGAATTGATCATGACAGTTGTTTTTGTCGAATTTTTATTAATAGTAGAATTTCATGAACGATGTTGGTCTTTTAATCTTTTCGTATTTATAAAACAAACAGTGTACTGGACTTAATTCAATTGATGGATGATGCAAATTTTTATTTAAGTTAGTTATTTTATTCTTTGGAAAAAAAATGGTTGACTCGTTTCCGTTAGATTTTTGGCCATTTGTGAGTATTATTATGCGTAGTTGCATTTTTCAAAACTAGGGTGTTACATTAGTGGTATCAGAGAAGGCTTACGTTTCTGTAGACTTGAAAAAAAATGTTGGAATTTTTTTTTAAAAAAATAATCTATGATCAATCACCTTCGCCGCACCACGGGGACTTTGAGGTAATACTTATATTTTTGTTACTAAATGTTTCATAATGAATTTTGAGCCTTATGTTATGCGAGCATGTTATCTTATGAGACTTGAGCCTTATGTTAATGTCATTCATTGCGAAAATGCATATTTTAATGTTGAGAAATGATATATATCTTCATTTTACTACGCTTCGAACTTAAGAAATTTCATGATATTTAAAAATTTTAATGGGCCTGATATATGTATAGTTAGAATGGCTGGGCCTCACGAGACCGCTAGAAAGACTGTCATTTGTCTCGCAGTCCTGAATAAGAAGCGTATTAGAGACTTTAAGAACTTTGAGAGATAGGATGATGATAATGGAAATATTTTGCATTTCTTTTATATTATGGATGTCTTATCTAGCGATATCTTTTCTTATGATGAGTTGACTTATAAACTGTATTTTGACTTAGAACGCATATCTCAGACGAGTTTTACTAAGTTGTGGTTATACTTTGGCTATAGGAAAATGATTCGAGGACGTAGGGTGAGCACCCGAGGTGCTACTACTACTAATAATCATGCGAATCGAAATAATGAGGCAAACCCATTTCCGGCATGGAATCGAGGGAATAACGAGAATGATCACGTAGTCAACCAAGCCCTGGCATTAACTCAAGCACAAGTGGTAGAGCAGTTTCATCGCTTCTCACCGCTGATCTTTAATGGGCAAGAAGGACCTGCCTACGTAGACGAGTGGTTTGTGTCATTGGAACGTACCTTCGAGTTAATCGGGTGTACTGAGGCACAACGCATCCTTTGTGCTCAGTACCAGCTGGTACAAGATGCAGGACGTTGGTGGATGAGCTACTGGAGACTAAGGCCTGCCGAGGAACGAGCAGCCCTAACTTGGGAGGGGTTCAAAGAAATAGTGATGGAGAAGTACTGTCCCCAACATTATCGGGAACAGATGGAGCGGGAGTTTTGGGATTTAAAACAAGAGGGAATGTCCGTGACAGAGTACGAGAGGAAGTTCAACCAAATGAGCTTCTTCGTGGAATATATGGTGGATACAGACCGTAAACGAGCGCTAAGGTTCCGAGCGGGTTTACGACCAGGGATACGCCACATTGTGGCAAGTCACGGGGTTCTATCGTACGCAGACACAATATTCCGTGCTCAGGAGATTGTTGCAAGCCAGGAGTTAGACCGGCAACAAACCGGGAATTTGGGGAAAAGGAACTGGAATGGAAACCAGGACAGGAATCGAAATCAGAATAAAGAGGATCGACATGAGACCGGGCCTAAACCTCAAACGGTAAACCGTGGTGCGAAATGCGGGAAAAATCATAATGGGGAGTGTTTGATGGGGGAGAATAAGTGCTCTTTGGTGTAAGATGCCAGGACATTCGTCATGGGATTGCCCCACTCGGGAACATGGAAGAAAAGGGAAAGGTTCGGAGGACAGCACGAGTATATGCTATGACCTGTGGGGGAAGTTCGACGTAACCAGGCACGATGTCGGGTATGTTAAATGTACTTGGAAACACGCTTTAGCATTATTTGATACGGTGCCACACATTCATTTATGTCTTGAGATTTTATAATATGATTGGACATAGCGATATTAGGATCGACGAACCTCTTGAGATTAGTTTGCCTTCTGTTAAGACAATTTTCACTGATTCAATCATTAAGGATGTAGACATTGACATAGGGGGAAAGGATCTAAAAGCTAAATTGTATGTAATTGATATGAAGGATTTCGATATAATATTTGGTATGGACTGGCTTAGTAGATATCGAGCTGACATCCAGTGTCAGGAAAAGGAAGTGGCACTACAATTGCCAGGAGGAGAAGCAATAAAGTTTTACGGGACTAAGACTAGGACCGTGCCTAAAGTTATATCAGCAATAAATGCTTTGACCTTGCTGAAAAAGGGAAAGTGTCAAGGGTATTTGGTGAATATTGTTGGAACTCCAACAACTGAGTTGACACCAAATGACGTTCCTACAGTCCGGGAATTTGTGGATGTCTTTCCCGAAGAGTTACCAGGAGTACCACCAAATCGACAAGTTGAGTTCTCCATCGATTTGGTACCTGGAGCGGCACCAGTATCTAGAGCACCCTATCGGATGGCACCGAAGGAACTGCAGGAGCTAAAGGTTCAAATACAAGAATTAATGGAGATGGGATTTATTCGCCCAAGTGTGTCACCTTGGGGCGCGCCAGTCCTATTCGTAAAGAAGAAAGACGGATCACTTCGAATGTGCATCGATTACAGAGAGTTGAATCGACTTACGAAGAAAGAACAAGTATCCCGTTCGAGGATCGAAGATTTATTCGATCAACTTCGAGGAGCTAGTGTGTTCTCCAAGATCGATCTGAGATCTGGGTACCACCAACTGAAGGTAAAGGAGTGTGATATTCCAAAAACGGCATTTAGAACCCGTTACGGGCACTATAAGTTTGTAGTGATGCCATTTGGTTTGTCTAATGCACCAGCAGTCTTTATGGACTTGATGAACAGGGTATTTCACCCTTACCTAGATCAATTTGTCATAGTCTTTATAGATGTCATATTGGTATATTCAAAGGATAAGGTGCAACACGAGGAGCATTTAAAGATTGTATTGGAGACACTTCGCAAGGAGAAGTTATACGCGAAGTTTAAGAAATGTGAATTCTGGTTGGATCGAGTTGTGTTTCTCGGACACGTGGTCACATCACAAGGAATCGAGGTTGACCCTGGTAAGGTTGAAGCAGTAAGCAGTTGGAATGTACATAAGAATGCAAGTGAGGTGTAGAGTTTTCTAGGTCTAGCTGGCTATTACAGAAGGTTTATCGAGGGATTCTCTAGGATAGCCGTGCCTATGACTCGGTTTACGAGAAAAGGGGAGAAGTTTGAATAGACTCATAAGTGCGAGGAGAGTTTTCAGGAGTTGAAATGTAAATTAACTTATGCCCCTGTATTGACAATTCCAAATCCTACAGAGGGATTTGTCATCTATAGTGACGCATCGAAGCAAGGCTTGGGTTGTGTTTTGATGCAACACGGCAAGGTTGTGGCTTACGCCTCGAGACAACTAAAGACGCATGAGTTGAATTACCCCACGCATGACTTAGAGTTGGCTGCTGTGGTACACGCATTAAAGATATGGCGACACTACCTATATGGAGGGAAGTGTGAAATATTCACGGATCAAGAAAGCCTTAAATATCTTTTCACTCAGAAGGAGTTGAATATGAGGTAGAGGAGATGGTTAGAACTGGTGAAAGACTATGATTGCACCATTCAGTACCATCCGGGAAAAGCTAACGTAGTAGCCGATGCCTTGAGCAGAAAGACCAGAGGGGAGTTAGCTTGTATGCTCATGGAGCAAGAGCAGTTGGCAAGAGAGTTTGCCAAACTGGAAATTGAAGTTGTTGAGCCACCAAATGGTACGGAAGCCATTTTGGCATCATTGGTGGTGCAACCCATCTTAAGAGATAAGATTAAGGAGGCCCAACCCCACGATAAGTTTTTGTGCAAGATGAGGGAACACGTACAAGCTGGAGACATCGAGGGATTCAAGGTAACGGGTGATGATGTTCTGACATATGAGGGAAGGATTTGTGTCCCTAAGGATGAGACACTCCGGAAGGAAATTCTAGAGGAGGCACATAATACTCCCTACACAGCTCATCCGGGAGGTACAAAGATGTACCACGACTTGAGGAGACTTTTCTGGTGGAGGAGCATGAAGAGAGATATTGGGGATTTTGTAGAGAAATGCTTGGTGCGCCAAACAAGTTAAAGCAGAGCACCAGCGACCGTCGGGTTTGCTTAAGCCGTTGGAGATTCCGGAGTGGAAGTGGGAACATATAACTATGGATTTTGTGGTTGGACTACCACAAACACTAAGGAAGAATAACGCAGTCCGGGTCATAGTGGATCGATTGACCAAGTCAAGACATTTTTCACGTAGATGCGAATGACTTTTAGTATGGATCAGTATGCCAGAATCTATGTTAAGGAAATTGTGAGGTTACACGGGGTGCCAGTTTCTATAGTGTCAGACAGAGATCCGCGGTTTACATCGAAGTTTTGGAGGAGTTTGCAAGATGCAATGGGGACGAAATTGAGATTCAAAGACCACTTTATCATCCATGAGACCGATGGACAATCCGAGAGAACTATTAAGACGTTAGAGGACTTGTTGAGAGCGTGTGTACTGGATACAGGGGAAAGTTGGGAAACAATGTTGCCATTGGTAGAATTCGCGTACAATAATAGTTACCAAGCAACGATTAAGATGGCCCCGTATGAAGCATTATACGGGAGAAAGTGTAGGTCCCCTTTATATTGGAGTGAAGTTGGAGAAACGAAAATTTTGGGACCGGAGTTGATTGAACAAACGGAGATCCGGGACAAAATAAAGGTTGCTCAAGATAGACAAATCCTACGTGGATTAAAGGACATAGATTTGAAGTTGGAGTGTGTTTTTGAAGGTGGCTCCAATGAAAGGAATTATAAGATTTGGTAAAAAGGGAAAACTACAGCCCCGTTATATTGGACCGTTTGAGATACTAGAAAGAGTTGGGGACTTGGCGTATCGTTTGGCTTTGCCACCAGACTTGTCAGGGGTACATAATGTGTTTCACGTATCAATGCTGAGGAAATATGTGTTTGACCCTGATCACATTGTTAATTACAAGGATCTACACATAGGAAATAATTTGTCGTACGAAGAGATGCCTATAGCTATTTTGGATCGTAAAGTGCATGGGCTTAGAAACAGAGATGTGGTTTTTATCAAAGTACAATGGAGTAGACACGGGAAAAATGAGTCAACATGGGAAAGAGAAGAGGAAATCAAATCCAAGTATCCCGTATTCTTTGATCAAGGTATGTAACCGAAATTTCGAGGACGAAATTTTTTAATTGAGGTGGGTAGGATGTAATACCCCAATTTTTTTACCTATTTGGGTTTTAGAAATTTTTAGACTTGTAGGATTTTAATTATTGGCCCAGTATAGAATTTTAGTAAAAAGCCCAGTCTTAATAACATTAACAGGCCCATTTATAAACTTATATTTTTATTTTTATTTTCGAGAGCCCATACTCAGTTTCTAGAAGACTTACAATTTTGCAAAATTATTATTTTCATTTAAATTCGAAATTTGAAATTATTTAGCCTTATCCTTATATATCAATTTAGATAAAACAAAATATTTTCTTAACAAATTCTGGCTTATATCAGATATCATCCCACGTTCAAATGCCCACTATTCTCTCAACCTCCTCAAACTGCATCTACAGTCCACGTCGTTTGGGACTCTAAAAATCTGATATTAACTCCCTCAAACACCATCTGTTACACGATCTCAACAGAAAAGAAAAAAAAAACTCTCTTCAAAGCCTTAAGCTTTTCAGTTCGTTGCAAGTGTTCACTATTTCTCTTATCTTCATAGAGAAAGGTAAATGCCCTATATTTCTTTTAATTCTATCAAATTTTCAGTCCAAATTTTTCAACCACCATCCGAGCCGCCACCAGTCACCAGCCCCGAAACCATCAGCCCAAACCCAGCAAATCTCCAAGAAACAAACCCGGAAATCTCAAACCCGTAGGCCCGAACCATGTCGTCGGAAAGTCCCAAATTCAATTTTCCACAAAATTCCAGAAAACTTCGAAACTCTTCGATAACCATCGGAAAGATTTCGAAACCCATCGGTAATACCCTAAACCCAGAAATTTCCCAAGGCCCGAACCCGAATCATAGGCCCGAAAACAGGAAAAACTCAAAACCCAGTTGAAAAAAAAAATAGAAACATACCCGAACCCGTTGCCTCCCGCCCTACTTCTTCCTTCCCGGCGTTCACGTTGCCTCCGGCGTTGCCATTGCGATTTGGAGTGAGAGGTTGTGAGAAATCGAGATTGAGAGGAGGGAGAGAGACGAGGTGAGACAGAGAGAGCGAGCGAGAGGCGGAATTTTGGGTCCGAGATTGAAGGAGATTTGAGAGAGGAAGGCGACAGAGAGACTGAGAGAGAGATATGGCGTGAGAGAGAGAGAGAGAGAGAGAGAGAGAGAGAGAGAGAGAGAGAGAGAGAGAGAGAGAGAGAGAGAGAGAGAGAGCTGTACAAAAGTGAAATTGGAGAAGATGGAGTGAAATGGGCTTCATGTTGGGCCATGTGGAATTCTAAATCCCTATTTATATTAAATCATTTACGCCTCATTTATACTACAAAACAGACTTGATATTTCTCCTTTTCTTCCAATTCTTGACCTCCCAATTCATAGTTGACCCAACAATTTAGTTAAATCTTGTATACGATTTTCCAATTATTCAAGCCACCATTTCTTTATTTATTTTTTTGCCAAAATCTTTCTAAAACTATTATTTAAATTATTTATTTTATTTAATTGTAGGAAATCATTCTTACGAGGTCTGAATTTTCAAGCGAGCACGCATTTGGTATTTTTCTGCACTTTATTTGAGGTGGAGTTTATTGCTTTTGTTTAATTTAAATGCCTTGTTTTAACTGTTAGTTGCATATTCATGATAAATATGTGCGTGATGTTGAGACTATTTGTACTTAATTGTACGCGAGACTTTGAGACTATTCGTACTTAAATGTACATGAGACATTGAGACTATTTGTACGTAATTGTACGCGAGACTTTGAGACTATTCGTACTTAAATGTACATGAGACTTTGAGACTATTTGTACTTAACTGTACTTTAGACTATGATATATTTTCGTGAAAGTTTGTGCTAACTGTTATGCATGCGTATTTAACTTGAACAATTGCTTCCTCACTGAGTTGACGATAACTCACCCCAATAATTTTACCCCCTTTCAGGTTGAGGAGTCCGACGTGGCGCGTGGCGGGTGAATTGATCATGACAGTTGTTTTTGTCGAATTTTTATTAATAGTAGAATTTCATGAACGATGTTGGTCTTTTAATCTTTTCGTATTTATAAAACATACGATTAATCTTGGTCTTAATTCAATTGATGGATGATGCAAATTTTTATTTAAGTTAGTTATTTTATTCTTTGGAAAAAAAATGGTTGACTCGTTTCCGTTAGATTTTTAGCCATTTGTGAGTATTATTATGCGTAGTTGCATTTTTCAAAACTAGGGTGTTACAATCTTTGTTGTATGATGATTCTACATCCTTAAGATAGTAAAATAAACGGCTTAGGGGAAAAAATGGGGTCTTATTTTCATATTTCTATTCTGCTTGAGTGGATGTAGATTTGTGGCATTTTATGCAACGACTCTTGGCGCTACGCCAAACACGGAAAAAAGGCTTTGTTACCTATTCCGTTAGGAACCGCGCAGATGATGTAAATGCGAAAGATTGATGAACTTGGGAGTAGAATGAAACTTCTTCATGTGTCACGTTGAAGAGTTTGGTGTGATTGTCCTGATTCCGCTTGAGTCTCCTTGCATTGAATTGATTTCTTTAGGTGTGTGTGGGTATCCCAATTCCCAATTGCTGTTGATTGTTTTAGGTCTCTATTCATTATGTGCATTGATTTTGAAGTCTCTCTAATACTCCTCTTACAAATACTAAATTGTAAATTACCTTTTTGCCGTTAAAATTATTAAAACAAAGGGGTAATTTAGTCCTATCATATTTTGACAGAAATATTCGCGTATTTAGAGATAATATAATATACTTAGATTAAATTAGATTTAGATTAGATTTAGATAGATTTAGATTTAGATTTAGATTAGATTGTTAGAAGAAACTATTGAATAATATGGTAGGTAGGTATTTTTAAGGTATTTCTTAAAAAGTTAGTAAAATCATAGATTAATATAAATTTAATTGCTTGTAGATAACTTTTTGTAAATGTTATTTTTAGACATTTTTACAAATTGTTAGAAGAAATTGTTGAATAATATGGTAGGTAAGTATTTTTAAAAAAGTTAGTAAAATGATAGATTAATATAATTTTAATTGCTTGTAGATAACTTTTTGTAGATGTTATTTTTAGGTTTGTAGATAATATAGTTGGTATGTTTTAATTTATTAGTAAAAATAATAGAATTATTGGAGTAAATTAATTATAAGTTACTATTAATTAATTAATTATTAGTAAAAGTAACAATAATGTTTAATTTTTCAAGATATGTCAGACAAAATTGGCGTATTTGTGCACTATGGCGGAGAAGTTGTCGGAGCAACACATATTGATCGAAGTATTGACCTATCAAATTTATTAAGACTTTTGTATGAATTGACGGATTTGGATTAGAATCGCCATAAGTTGACAGTTTCTGCTAAGTATTTTGACAATGGTAATTCACGAGTGGTTCCAATTAAAAGGATCGGGAACTTAGATTTTTTTTGGATCCGATAGCTGGTTTAAGGTCTCTCGATCTATTTGTTGAATTCGAAATTTTGTCTCATACCGCACCACCACCAAATCCATTAAAAAATGAGTTTTACCAATATGCATCTTACATTATTAGTGACTCTGAATTGCCTTCGGTTACTCAAGGAATGGCAAATATAGGTTTGGGTAGTGCTTGTAGACCTAATCAGGGGAATTTGGATGGATTTAATGTGCAAGTTGAGAAGCGACCTACATTTAGGGGTGATTCTTTTCCTGGAGATATAACGGGAAACTCGGAACCTAGTGATAATAGCGAGTATGATGATAATAGTGATGATCATGTTGAGCTTAATGATGTACAAGATCATGAAGATGATCATCCTGCCCAGCGACATGTTCCTTTGGCAGTTCCTCATCATCCTAATTTATCAAGATCGTCTTTTTTTGAGTTGGGTACGAAGATATTTCTAGTGATTCTATTGATGCCCTGTTAACAACTATGTATTATGACTCCGAGAGAGGTGAGTTGAAAAAGGGTATGGTTTTCGTAGATAAAAAACATGTGCAATCTGCAGTTAAGGATTTTTCTATGCACCATGTCAGACGTGAGTATAAGGTTGTGGAGTCTACGCCGACATTGTGGAAAGTTGTTTGTAAGCATAATCAATCAGGAGTTATTGAAGCGGGCTTATCATCGCAACAATGCAATTGGTGGTTGCCGTTGAGTTTTGTGAAAAGACATTAAATATGGAAAATTACCAAGTTGGGACCTCCCCATAGTTGTGTTATGAACACCGTCTCCAAATATCATAGAAATTTGTGTAAAAATATTATCGCTAAAGATCTTATTGGGATGGTACAGTGTGGTCCGACGTATAATGTCAAGTATGTTCAGCAAAATGTGAAGGACAAATATGAATGTGAAATTTCATACCATAAAAGCTTGGCATAGTTTGAAACGGGCAAAAGAAAATGTATATGGGACTTGGGAGAGATCTTGTCAATACTTGCCTAATTTATGGGGGCATTGCAGAAATACAATCCCGGAACAGTTGTGGAGTGGTTCCCTTACATATAGACGAACGTCGTGTGCATACACTGGGGCATGTTTTCTGGGCATTTAGGCCGTGCATTGAGGGTTTTAGGCATTGCCACAAGGTCATTAGTATGGATGGAACACACTTGTATACTAAATACAAGCACATGATGTTAAATGTTGTGAGTCTGGATGCAAACCAATATGTATTACCTCTAGCAGATGCTATTGTAGATGAGGAAAATTTTAGGTCATGGCTTTGGTTTCTTCACATGGTGGCTAAATACTCCCTCAATATCATGATCGGGTCGACCAGGAGTGGTTTGTGGTGCCGAGGGAATGTGTCTTATTTCCGACCGCCATAAGGGTATAATTAAAGTGGTTGAACGTGTTTCCGAGTTTCAAGCACCAATGTGAGTACACCGATTTTGTCTAATGCATATGACATCTAATTTAAATAATCATTTTAAGAATATCAAACTCAAGGACTTGTGTTGACAAGCTGGATCAGAGTTGAGCATTCGGATGTTTGAGAAAACAATGGAGCAAATTAAATCATTGAACCCAGATGCTTACGAGTATTTGGCGGCGATTGATCCTTGGCTATGGACACTCTGCTACGATGAAGGGAAGTGGTGTGGAATTATGACTACAAACATATCTAATGCATCAATGGAATACTTAAGGATGCTTGACGCCTTTCAATCAAAGCCATTATGCGGATCACTTTTGCAAGATCGGCTAAGTGTTTCTTAGATAACATGACGAATGCATCGTTGACTCAATAGCGAAACCAAATTTGGCCAGATGATGTACACCATAGGTTTGACAAAATACAGTGCCTCAGATTATAACATATGATGTAAATGTATGATTATACTGAACAAACTGCAAGTGTCATCACACAAGCATCGGGTTCTAGACATTCACATACCTTCAAAGTGAAGTTATCTACCCAAGAATGTTCATACGACCAGTGGAAGAATGATGGAATTCCATGCTCTCATGCAATGCAAGCTTGTCGCCATTTTATGATTGACCCATGAACTTTTATGAAGCAATATTATAGCACCAGTGCTTACTTGAGGACATATTCTTCACGATATTTTGAATTGTTGTCCGACGATGATGAGTGGGATGATTCACCATTTTATGATTGTGGACCATATCTATGATTTGTACCTACATCGGGTCAGATGAGGAAGAGGATTCGAATATATTGTACAGCCATTTCAAACCATCTAAGAGGCATTCAGATCACAAAGCATACTCCCGAGAACGTGGATGAGCAGTATGCACGAGGTTGTGCAATGCTCTTATTAGGTTGTATTATGAAACTGTCTCATTGCTATACCTACAACAGCTACAGGATGTCCGAGCAGCTGGGTTTTTCAGTTGGGCAGTGCAGTTTTATCATTTCTATACTGTGAACTTTGTCGTGCAGTAGATAAGGAAAATAATGGGATCGAGGGACCACTGGGTCTTCTTCACATATATCTTTATTGTTATCTCATAAATTATAACTTGCATTTACAATTTCTATTGAAATAATAATATTCTTTTTTTAGATTTGGGCGTGGTCTCGGATGAACACTGTAGTGCCCGCGGATATTACTTCGATGATTGTACAGGGCCCACTTGTAGGTGCTTTTGGTAGAAGGTTAGGGATGCTACCGTATGGGGCTAAGTGGATACAACATCACAACTACACTCGCAAAGCTAGACATTATGTATGTGTATATAGAGATATGTTTGACCGACTATTACCCGATGAGGTAATACCCTTTTACATTATTCATTACTATAAATAAATATATACATGTATTTTAATTAATGAGTATTTTTGGCAGTTTTTATGGGAGCCCTATGATCTAGTGGACCCGGATATCAGAGATCTTGGACATTCTTGCTTGACTATACATTGGCTATCACGATGTTCACTTATCAATTATGCGATTATGGAGATATACCATCCCGATCGAGTGCTTATACAATTTGGTTGTATACAGGATATTCCACAACATATACACCATACTCATATGGACCTGTATAAAATTAATCATAGAGGTCAGGATACCACTGATTAGGAATAGTGTCATCGGGATTGGGTCGAGTTATGGAATTAGAGATATTTATCGATACTCGATGTTTAGCCGATTGCTGGAGGTGATAGTACAGTCGAGGGATATATGCGTTGGTATGGCAGGATTACACAACGATTGATAACACTTGGTCACTTGCCTCAGTAGCCTGGGTTCCAGCCATCAGTCACCGCAACACGTGATGTTATAGTATACTTACTGCTCTCTGACTTGATTTTTTAAAGTGAATTATAAGCATAAATAGATAAAATATTATGCATGTTGTTTGTTTTTTCCAGTTCTCGTCGATGGAACAACTTAGGCTTAGTTCAAATTTGAATCTTTATTCGAGGGCGTTGAGTCATATGCACGCGTTCTGACGTGTTGCTATGGATGTTAGCGATGACATTAAGCGGATGCTACACAGGCCACCATACCACACGAGTCCGCCAGCAGGTGATATACATGTCGAGACAGCCCCGAGAGCCCATACAGGTCGTTGCACAAGCGGCAGAGGACAACAACAGCAGTCACGACCATTTACTGATGGTGCTTCCATATCTCATGATATTCCTCCACCGGTACCCCATGTTGATATAATGGGACCTTCTACTTATACACCCCAGATGAACCATGGTATGAATTTTATGAAATTCTTAAAAATTATAAATTGAAAAAGAACACATAAATTATTTCTATTGATCACTTTTCATTATATATGACAGATCCATCTACATCTACTCCTAGTTATTATGTCCCTCAACCAGTACAAATTGATTATAACACACTAGAGTGGACATCATTTACATCTCTAATTATAGACATATTTTGGTGCTCTGGGAGTTCCATATGGTGGTCATGATCCGTCCACATCCGATCGTCCACATTTCAATATATCACCTGTTTCATTTCCACCTACACTCAGTGAGTATCGTGATTTGACCAGAGAGTCGACATCATCAGCTGCATCTAGTCATCATACAACAAATGATCAAGAGGATGATGATCCACCACCGTAGGAGGTTCAGGGAGATGTTGGTAGGCGTAGGAGTACTAGGCAGAAGGTAGCTCCTATGTGTGGTACCGTGGGACATAGGATTTGGGATTAATTTGGACTTGTATCGATTATAATTTTTTGTATTATGTTTTTGTATTGATTCAAACTGCGCGGATGTGATTAATTGAATGATTTTAATCTTTTTGTTTTATGGATTAATTTGCAAATATTTCATAAATTAATTAATTATTAAATAAATAAAAAACAAACGAAAAAAATAAAAAACATATATATAAAACTAGCGCCCAAACTAAAGAAAAAAAATAAAAAACATGTCTGGCGCTAATCGGAGTGGCGCCTTCCTTTTAGGCTCTAATCCGATTAGCGCCTATGCCTAATATATTAACGCCACCAATTTTTGCCATACATTTGCAACAATTTGTCACAAATACTATAAACCGTTAAATAACCTGAAGCATCGTGCAACCTAGCTAATTGCTCAACCTTAGGAGGATGGATTTGTTTGGAAGGGGGTCAGCTTGTGAAAACATGGGCAAGCTCTAGGGACAGGTCTCTCAGTCTAGTGCATGCAAGCCTTTTTGGGATTAGACACCTTCTATTGATGGCTTATGGACAAGGTATGATGAAGTTCACTATCAAGATAGATGATGAGGATATTGGTCAAGAGGTTGAATATCAGAGATATTATTGAGAAATGTAATCCGACTATAACCAAAGACATCTATCTTTTATGTTTTCTTTTAGATTCTTGTCCCTTATTTTGTAATGATCACAGGAGTAACGGTCTTTATAATAGGCTAGCCATTATGGCTTTTGATGTTGATGTGGATTTGAAGTGGTCGAACCGATTCCCCACGTGGTTGTGTTGAAACCAAGTTGGATCATAGCCAGTGGGTTTTGGGTGTATTTTTCCTCTTGTAAGTTGTCTGAGTTTTTTCAATAAAAGCTATCTATCGTTGGGAATAAAAAGGATTGACACAAGGTAATCCTCTATTCCATTTAGTGTTTCATCATCTATTTTAACGGTATCAATGCATGCCACGTGTACATAATGATGTTATATTTTTATACATGGTATTTACACAGTTCACATGATCGTATATGATGAAACATTAAATAGAATATGGAATCTCAATTGCATATTTTGCAAACTTTAGCTAAATTTAAGGAAAAATTGGTTAAGTGACAATTTTTTAAGAGCAAGTTACTCTAAAATAGGGATGATAATTTTACCCACCCTGCAAGTGCTCGTGCCCGCTCCCGCACCCGCCCCGCCTGAAATTATAAAATATATTTAATATATATTTTACATATATATAATATATATGATAATAAATTTTTTGTCTACTTAATATTATATCTAACATATATAGATTGATAATGATAATTTTTATAGATAATATACATTAATAAAACAAAATATAAGATTAAAAAAAACTTATAAATAGGCTTATAAATATATTACAAGCTTATAATAATTTATTTTTCTTGTTTATCATTTTTTTGTTTTATTTTTATTTGAATTATTGTGTAATTTATTATATAAAAATATTTTTTATTCTAAACATCCGAACTGTCTTGACCCTCCCACCCTGCCCTGCTGAATGGGCGGGATGGGCATGGGTCTTCAAGTACCCACTCCATTGTCATTCCTACTCTAAGATGTGATGCATATCTTTATATTATCTTGACTTTTATCTACAAAGCAAATATGTATTTGACTAGTAACTACACGTTCTTTGAATTTTGAAAGTAAATATTTCCCCCGTTCCCAAGCTTAAAAAAAGTAGTCATACTTTCTCTTCTTCATCTTCCCTCAATTGGACGATGGGGGAAGAGATTTCTGTTTAATTTTTTTCTTGTTTAGTTTTTATTTTGTCTTTGATGCTGCTTTCTTCCGCAGATCATCCCAAGTCAAAGATGGTCCAACTTTTTCTCCAGAGCTGGTAGAATCTTTGGATGGAAACTAACCTGCAATACACAGAATAAGGTGAAGGGATCCCTGGGGTGGTTGCAGGGAGGCCCCTCCAATGTTCAAGTCAGCGACCGTAGGAGAAAAATTCAAAGAGAGCGGGAATGTAATTCGTAGTAATTAATTGAACTTACTTACAAATAAGCTGGGTTAGCGGGCATCATGAGTCTGTAGGGGAAGGTGGTGTGTGGGCCGGTTCGGGGCCCACGGGGTGGATCTGGGCCACGTGTTGGGTAGTTAAGGAGATTAAATAAATGCATTAATTAAATAAAAGTGATAATTATGAAAGGACTTTTTTGCCCACAACATAAGCCCCACAACTCTCGGATTGCGGAAGTGGAACAAGCATTGTGGGAGCTAAGTTCTTTGTCATTATGTGATCCGTGAGGAATTTGATTTCTTAAAGAGGAGCTCCTTGAGGAGGAGATCTCCGAAAGGAAGAAGTCCCAAGTGAACGAAAAATCTCCGGAATGCGGAGGTTCTGGAATGAGCGAAATTTGGGAAGTCCCCAGAAAGCAAGAGTTATACATAGCGTGGGAGCTCGCGGGATCCCATGAATTGCCTTTTTTGCATGGGATTATTCCCCATGGGACTTGGCCTTTTTGAAAGGATCATACTTTTTGTGAGTGATTGGTAGTCATGTGACTTGAGAGTTTAGAGTCCCCAAGGGACTTATTTATTCTTTGAAATGTTTCTTCTAGTCTTTTTGGTATTTCGTCTTTTGGAGACTTCTTGTGAGCTTACTTTTTAGGGATTTCATTGGCGAGTTGAGAATGTAGAGTACCCATGTAGGAGTAGGGAATATCACCCATTTGCCCCGGGTGGGGAAGGGCGCCCTTGTTTGTGGGCGTGAAACCACTTCTAGTAGGACCGGTGCTTGATGAATGCTCTAATTAATGTGTAGCTATCTCTTACGAGACTTACTTTCCGGATAATTAATGGTTGGCTTTTGCGAGAATACTGCTCTTGGGATGTCATAACTTTTCTTTTTCAGGTAATAAGTAACTGGTATTAGATAAATGTTTTTATCATAATATTGATGATTTTGTTTTTACACCAAAACAATATTTATAAATGTTGTCCAAATACTCCTAAATGATTTAAAATATTTTTACTAATTTTTTGGAGTATTTCTTAAAGATTATTTTCGACAAAACTTGGACAACACATAATTGTTTTGTCATGATTTTGATGAATTTGTTTTGTTGTGTTTTTACACTAAAACAATGCTTCTAAATGTTTTCCAAATACTCCCGATCGGTCTAAAATGTTTTTACTATTTTTTGGAGTATTTCTTGAAATTCATTTTCAATAAAAATTGGACAACTCCTCTGTTTTGAGGTCAACCGGTAGCCCTATAGGGCAACCCGTATATGAAAGTTGTGCGAAACTGAGAACAACCTGTTTGCTGAAAAAAGGGAGGTGGACTAGTCACCTATAGGGCATCCGATGTCCGAGTTTGGTTCGAATTTTGCAAACTTCTTTGTATTTCATTTTGAAGAGGGCATCCGGTCCAAGGGGATATCGTCGGTCGAACCCCATGGTGACCGGCCGCCTGTAAAATCTCGGTGTTTTCAAGGTTTTCTCATTTCTACGCGACCGGCCGCCATACCGTTTTGACAAAGAAAATTCAAGTCGTTGACAATGACAATTTTTCCTCAATTTATGGTGTTGATCTCTAATAACTATATTCTTCATTTGTCTTGCAATTTTTCTGATTCCAATCTCCTAGGAGGAGCCTATCAAGTTCAAGACATCCTCTATAAATGGATGAAGAATTGATGCAACACTATATGAGAGAAGACTACAACACAACAAGACACATTCAAGCAAACACTTTTGTTCTTATATTTCAATATTCTTGTTGTAATAGCATAAGGTCTCACACTTTCACATCTTGAGGTCTAGGCTTTATTCTTGATTATACTTGCACTCAAAATTGTATTATTCATTATCGAGTTGTAATATTGAATTTTTGGGTTCATCATTCAACACAAGATATCCTTGTGCGTGTTCTTGTGGTAAGAACGCACTTAGGTGATCTAGGTGTTAGGTGCAAGAAGATTGTGGTAATCTTCTTATTGAAGAGTTTGGTGCTCTTTAAGGTGTGAATAATTTGGTATTCTTCAAGTTTAAAGATTGTGGTAATCTTCATAAGGTGCCGTAGAAGATTGTGATTATCTTCAAGGGAGATTGTGGTAATCTCTAAAGAGGTGTTGTAAGGTGATGTTGTATTAATTGTGGTAATTAATAAAATCTTTTTTTCTTTTTGAAATCCATCCCGGAGATACTGGGGTGGTAGAGGATTAGGCCCTTGGTGGGTTGAATATCTATAAATCGACGCGTGTTGTTTACTTCCAGCACTTCCATTCTTGTCTTGGTGTATTTATTCGAAAAAGATGGCATAATTGTTAAAATGGGCATAATCTACTCACCCCCTTTAGATTATCGTAGCCACATGGACTTACAAGTGGTATCAGAGCCAAACTCTTTGGCAAGCTCGTTCCACATCGCGAGTAAAGAGGAACGATCAATGGCTACGAATGAAGTCTACCTTACCGGCACCTCCACCAACAAGCCACTACTATTTGATTCCAAAAATTATACATTTTGGAAAGAAAGAATAGAATGCTATTACAAAGTCGTGGGTTCGATATTTGAAACATGGTCATTAATGGAGAATCCATCTCGATAAAAGACGGACCACTCACCTCCAAAGTCCTCAAGGAGCTCAATGATGAAGACTAGAAAATTCTCTCCTTAAATGGTAAAGCTCTAAATATTCTTCATTGTTCACTTACCTCTTCGGAATACGGTCATATTCAAAGAATACGATCGGCACATAAAGCAAGGGAAAAATTAGAAGCTAACTATGAAGTATATGCAAATGAAAGGAGCAATTCAAAAGCACCTACCTCTCAAATGGATACAACATCAAATCTAACAACATGGGATAAGCTTCTTACAACTTTCGATGATGAAGTAGCCGAGCAATGTTTAATGGGCATCGATGAAGACAATGAGGTACGCTCTAACTCTTTCTTTTAGTAATGAAATACATGATGATTATGATGATTTGCAAAATGATTTCGATGAACTTCAAAATGAATTCCAAAGCTTGCTTGTTAAATACAAAAATTTGAAAAAGGAATTCAATGTTTTGAAAAATGATAAGGATAGCTTATTCACTTCCTATGAATCACTTTCATGTGCTCACACCACCACACTTGTTAAGGTTAGAAACCTTGAAAAGGAAAATAGTACTCTTGTTCAGAATATTGATTGCATGAAAAAGGATTTATTAAAATTCAACTTGAGTACCGATAAGACTCTTGATGTTCATCGTTGTGATCATGAGAAACTAGAACTTGGTTATAAGCCTAATGTTATCAATGATATGAAAAAAGAACCAAGTCACTAAGCATATTGGTCATTATACTTCTAAAATTATTACATGCTTCTATTGTGGTAAAAAGGGTCATACGATAAATTCTTGTCGGGCTAGAAATAGCTCTAATTATTGTTGGAGACCTAAAAGTCTCAATACTAAACCCAAAGGACCCAAACACTTAAGGGTACCACAATAAAATTTTATGATAGGTACTTGGCGCAACAAAAATCAAAGAAAATTCAAATTGTCAATTCGACAACAAACATTTGCGCCACTTGATCAAGGAAGAAGATATTATCAACAAAGTCAAAGAAGAAACTATGATCAAAAATGGGAAGGACACAATCCTTGGAATTGGCCAAATTGGAGAAGACATCATCAACAAGATGATTTCCCAAAAGGAAGATACTACCAACAAAGGGAAAAATATAATCCGTGGAAATGGCAAAATTGGTAAAACGTATCTCCTTATTTAAATACGCATAATGTTTTATTACTATGTGTGCTTGTATTCTTGCTTTAATTGTCATAATGATTTTTTCAAATATTTTTTGTAAAAAATTGAGGTCTTCACTAAATACTCTTATTTTCTTAACTCTTTTGAAAAGAAGACCTTGTATATTGCTTGTCTAAACTCTTGTGTATTTACAATAACTTATATGTTCATTATCTTTTATGGATTTATATAGTATAAGTATATTTATGACATCTCTTATTGCTTTTAGCCTACACTTTTATTACTATGCTTTGTGCAAGATTTGTTTAAGAATTGTGTAGGATATATATATATATATATATATATATATATATATATCTTCTTCAATGGCTATCTACTCATAATGTGTCAAGAGTGACATAAATTATAGAGGTACGTTCACCTTTGTTATTCATATCATAGACTAGATTGGGCTTGGTTTTGCAAGCTATTTCAAAGAATCTCATACAAGTGCCATTAAAAGGATTTTTCAATTTTTGAAAGGTACTATTCGATAAAGCTTGTTTTATCTGAGACGTGTAAAGGATTATATTTTGTTTTGATAAAACATTTAATTTTAATCCTTATCTTAAATTATGCATTTTATTGCACATATTCATGTCTTTATTCTTGGTTGCTTTGTCAAAGCTCTTCTTCAAAATACTTCTTATAAATGAGGTCTCAACTATATGCTCTCGGATTTTCAAATTTCAAAAGAGACCTTATATAGCTTCATATAAGCATATTTGAACTTACATGGATCATTAAAGTCTTGATGATTTTTTTTAAGGCATAGTATGTGGTACTTGTTATAGTGTCTATGTTACTCGATATTACTATGCTCTTGTGCAAGATATCTTGTTAAGATTTTGCAGATTTTTTTTGGTATTTGAACAAGCTTGATGATCAAGGCAATATTGTTGAAACAAGGCAAGCTTAGTAGCTTAAGGGTATTGTCAAGAAGAAGAATTACTCTAAGTTAATGCAAGGTGAATGCAAGATGAGCATGATGGGGGATCTATATTTCTCCCTTGGACTTCAAATTAAGCAATGCCAAGAAGGTATCTATATTTCACAATCAAAGTATACAAAAGAACTTTAGAAGAAGTTAGGCATTGAAGAAAGAAGAACCATCTCAACTAGGGATGTCAACGGGCGGGGCGGGGGCCGGGGAGCTATCCCCATCCCCGTCCTCGCGACTGGGAATCCCCGCCCCGTCCCCGTGAGACAAACGGGAAAAATTCCCACCATCCCGCTCCCCGCGGGATCCTCGCTCGCTGGGGATTCCCGCCCCCATGGGATTCCCGTCCGCTTTCAATTTATTTTTTTGCAAAAAAATAATATTTTTTAAAAACTAACCATTTTTAAATATTTAAAATATATAAATTATATAAAATAACTAATAAAACACTAATTAATAAAATAAATTAAAGATTTTTGTCATTTTATTATATTTAATGTGGATATATTTATAACATATTATATATATTTAAAATATTATATTATATATAATATTCGGTTCCTCAAGGGGAACAAGGCGGATCCCGCGGGCGGGGGAGTATGATCCCCATCCGCCCGCCCGCCAACGGGGGAAAAATTCCCGTCCCCATCCCCATGGGGAAATATTTGGGAATCCCGCCCCGTCGGGCGGATCCCCACGGGAACGGGATTCCCGCCCACCGCCATCTCTAATCTCAACCCCTATGGCAACCAATATCAAGATTGACAAAGTTTGAGAAAAGCATTTGGTTGACAAACAAATTCGAGGTATGTTCATTAACGTCTATTATTCCCATAGACTTGACATTTTTTATGCCTTATGTCTATATGCTCGACTTCAATACAATCCCAACGAATCTCATTAAAGTGCCGTTAAAAGATATTTTTAAATATTTGTAAGGCACTTCTTCTTATGACTTGTTTATCCAAAGTTTTAAAACGTTCATATTTTTCGGGATAACAAGTCCGGTGATTATAATTTATCAAAATACGGTTCGTCATAATCGAACTAAACATATTGAGATTCTATATTTTTTTCAAAGGGATTGCGTTTCCTAAAACGAAAAATTGAGATATGTTTAAATCCGTCTCAAGGATAACTCGCGGACATTTGTTTTTAATTGTTAATCTCCGATTCTTTTACCTCATTTTGAGTTTGTTTAGGCATAACGTATATTGAATGAGGTCTATGTTTGCATTTCGTATGTTTTTAAAACTTAGGGGTGAAAAATCGGATTTTTGGTTCAAAATTCGGACATAAACTGGACTGGTGTTCAGACACCGGTCGACCAGGTGCAGGGACCAGTCACCCTACCCATCGACCGGTCGGCCTAGGTGGTTTCGGGGTTAAAAATACTTCTGTCCTTAAAAATGTCATTTTTGGTCTTTTTCTTTCAAACTCGAACCCTTTTGCAAATTTCATACACAATTCACTCAAAAAGATTTCTTTCTTATAAATTATATATTTTTGAGTTTATACTATTGGTAATCATCCGTGATACCCGACCTCTCCAATTAATTGGTAAGAATTCTTCTTCTTTATCTCAATTGGGTTGAACCCTTGAGAATGTGATACATATTTGATATCTTGTTGGAACTCTTATATATTTGTGTTGGGCATGATGATTGTTGTTGGATGATATTTGTAAATTTGCTTTTGGTGATGAAAAATTTGGCTTGGTTATTTTTACAAGGGCTATATACATCTTCTTTATTATTTTACGCCCGCCAAGTGTTCGATAAAACGTTTCAAATAAAAATTCATCACCTACATGATTATCTCGATTTCAAATATCTTATATATTTATAGAGATCATGTTTTGCAAATCAAATGAGCTTTTACGAGCTTTTACAAGTCATATGATCAACTCTTCCCTTAGCTTTTGGAATTTTAAGCTTAATGATCAATAGCTCGATAAATCGGTTAAATTGCGCACTTTGATATGGATATATGATGTTTTTATCGTGCTAACATTCTTTTTGATGATTCTAAAGGGGGAGAAATAGGATATAAGCTCTTTAGCTCAAAGAAGCTAAAATAAGCTCACGAATGAAGCTATAAGCTATGGCTCTTTAAAGCAAAAAGTTGTGGATCATACTTAGTCCATTTGTTGTATTGTGAACTCATTTACATGTCTAATTGTTGGGAAATTTATTGTTTAGATTTTGATGAATGCCATGTAAAACTTAGAATAGGAAGTTGGCACCCCAATTTTTGTTGTAAATCGCATTGTAATAAATAGGGCTGGTCAATTTGAGTTAAGTCGGCTATGCCCAAACATGCAAGAAGACAATCGGAGACTAGAAGGAAGACTGTTGCAAGACAAATTGAGTATGGCAAAGAAGAGAAGACGGAACTCATCAAGGAGCAATCGAGATGCGGTGAGTGGAGTATCGGTCAAGTCAACTCAAGAAAAGCCAAGTCTCAAGTTAAAGTGATGAGGAAGAGTCATCCAATGATTGGAAGTCGACTCTAAGTCACCTGGGGAAAGAAAGGAAATGCGGTCAAGTCGAGATAATCGAAAAAGATGCATTTGCCGTAAATCAAGAGAATTACCTAAACAAGTAATATCTCTATGCTACCTTTCTCGAAGTGCTCGGTCCGGAAGCGTGCAAAAGGAATAAACCAATGGGAAGCACTACACCGTGTCGAACTCGAAAAAGGTGAAGAACAATTCATACGAGGAAATGGCAATTCCAAGGATCGCAACAAGACAAGCCAACGACCACAAGTGACTTTCAAAAATAAGCCTATCTCTTCAACGGGCAGATTTTTGAAAGATCACTATAAAAGGCGAGGAATGACTGCGAGAGGAGGTGACGAGTAACCAAAAACATTCAAGCAATTATTAGAATCAGAATCGAAATATTCTCAAGTTATTAAACGCTCAATCCTCGAAGCCTACACTACGAAGAACATCAATCCAACACTCACCGTGAAGGAAAGATAACTTCAATCAGTTGAAGAGGAAATTATTGAAGAATCAAGGGGTCTACATTCCACGAAGGATTGTAGGAAGGTTCAAGGTCGAACCAAGTCTTGAGCTTTTGGAGGGCTTCGTGATCAAATCCAAAGAGCTTGAGCAAGTGGGTCAGTAGTAGCAAGGCGCAGCTGCCCCTGTGAAGAAGCCGAGTCGCACGAGAAGCCACCGAGTGATCAAGGCGTCTCCAGATCGAGTCCCAAAGGATCAAGTTGTGTGATCAAGACTTGTATCCTGGACTGTTACCACTTTGTATCTTGATCAATACCTAGTGGATTCCTCCAGGAGTTGGAGAAGAGAGGAGTAGAAGAATTACCCCATCTTCGAACCTCTATAAAAATCTTATTGTGTCATTTACATTTCAAAGACTTTAATTCTTGCATCATATTTGTTTAATTCTCGCTAACATATTTGCTATCCATTAGATAATCTCTAAGTACTAAATCAAGCTCTAAATCTCTACTTAACCAAACTTAAGGGTGTTAAGTCTTCGCTAAAAACAAACCACAATTGAGTTAATTTAGACTTAAAATTGAGTTATTCCATCAACAGCTCGATTGAGTCCATTGAGACTAACTCTCTTGATTAACTAAATTGGTTGTCCACCAAGGACACATTGTGTAGTATCAACTCGAATTTTTAAAAGGACTAAATCAAAAATTTGGTAAGGTTTATTCAACCCCCTTCTAAACCTTACACTTACACCCCTTGTGACCTACAAGTGGTATCGAGCGGTTGGTTCATTGAGCCTTCCGCACCGGTTAGTTCTTGAACTAGATCTCCAAACTTTTCAAAGTCCGCTTTAGTACTTAAACTTTCAAAACTCTTTTTATCATTAAAATTTATTATCATGGAAACAAATTTGACACGCATCCCTATGTTCACAATTGAAGAATTTGATGATTGGAAAATTCGTATGTGCTCATCTATCAAAGATTACATGATGAGATGTGGATAGTGATAGAGGATGGGCCACCGCAAATCTTAAAGGTGAACACATTTGTAAGAAGAGTCATTTGAAGGTGAAGAGGATGTTCTTTGGTATGGAGAGCCGAGAATGCCGATGCAAAAACGAAATTGAGAGAACACATTGAGCACATGCATGAAGCTCACACCGCCGAGATAAAGTCTGCTGCGTGAGCAAAATAAGAGTGATCTCCGGCGTATGGAAGAAAACATGGATAGAAAATTCAGCCTTCTCATGGCCGAGATGAAGCTAATTTCAAAGAGAGTCCAACGCTACTCGCTCCGAATTTCGTGCCGCATACACCGCAGCCGGACTGAGGCGTAACTCCCGGCTATCGCCAGCTCGACTTCCGCTTGCCAAGATATTTCAGTGTTCTCTCTCCTTTGATGATGCCAAAAAGGGGAAAGAGGAATACTTTAAAGCGCTAAAGAGATCCTCGGAAGAAAAGGAGGAAGCATTTGTAAATGGAAAGACAAAATGAGGAAGTGTCAAAACAAAAGAAAGGGAAGTCCGTTGAGGGGGAAGGATCAAAAGATGTGACCTTGATGATTGCAAAAACCCCTAACAAGGTCTTGTCACGGTGACATTATCGACAAACTCCCAAAGATGACTCGCCACTCCAACACTCGCTATAACTATGGTGAAAAGAGAAAGACAATTGAAGCGGGGATGGAGGAAGTGGAAGGAAGAATGGATGCCCGAGTTATGAACATCTTGAAACAACATGGAGGCATTCCAAAGAGACAGAGACACTTATGCCATCTCGGATGTCGGGACCGAGCCATGATCGATTGATGAATTTAAAACGCTCGCATCTGAAGGATACTTTACAAAAATGTCTATGGCTCAAGCTTGGGACTTGTCTTCGGGAAAAGGGTCTCACGTTATATGAAGAAGGCGACAGCGGCCAGACTACCGATCACTCTGCTTTGGTCACTCCGCTAGTCACTCACCGAAAGAAGAAGACCCCAAGACAATACACGCCCAGTAGAAGAAGAAAAGCGGTGGTGGAGGAAGAGGTTTGAGACCCAGGCCCCGCCCAAAAACATTGAGCACGTAGATCCGGCAAGAAAGGAGGGATCTCTTCGGTTCTTGACCAAGTAGCCAATTTGCAAGTGGCTAAAAGTAATGTTGAGTATGCGAAAAGAATAGAAGAAGAAAATAAGAGACAAACTCAGCTATGGGAGGAAAGACAAGAGAGATTAAGAAGAGATGAAGCTGCCAGGAAGGCATATGAAAAGAAGAAGAAGGCGGCTGCCGATGAGAAAAAGAGAAGAAGAGTAGAAGATGCTGAACAAGATGAAAGAAGGAGACAACGAAGGAGATGAAGTGTTGCTGTCCACCCCTTCATGTATTTTACTTTGTAAATATATACTATGTAAGTCTTCTGCAATAAAGCAATAAATTCTTTATTTTTTTCTGTGTAGATAAATGTTTGCTCTGATACACCTTGTAAACATGTAAAAGAACAAGAACGTTATGATCAATAAAAGGATTGATTCTACGCATACATTCTATGTGAATACACTATCTGTATGTATCTTTGCTATTTACATTTTTGAATGGTTTAAGTTTTGGCATCATCAAAAAGGGGAAAATTGTTGGGAAATTTATTGTTTAGATTTTGATGAATACCATGTAAAACTTAGAATAGGAAGTTGGCACCCCAATTTTGTTGTAAACCGCATTGTAATAAATAGGGCTGGGTCAAGCCGAGTTAAGTCGCCTATGCCCAAACATGCAAGAAGACAATCGGAGACTAGAAGGAAGACTCTGCTGCAAGACAGTGAGTATGGCAAAGAAGAGAAGACGAGAACTCTATCAAGGAAGGAAGCGGTGAGATGCGGTGAGTGGAGTATTAGTCAAGTCAACTCAAGAAAAGCCAAGTCTCAAGTTGAAGTGATGGAAAAGAGTCATCCAATGATTGGAAGTCGACTCTAAGTCACCCGTGGGAAAGCAAGGAAATGCGCAAGTCGAGATAATCGAAAAAGATCCGTTCCACGTAAATCAAGAGAATTACCTAAACAAGTAATATCTCCATGCTACCTTTCTCGAAGTGCTCGGTCCCCGAGCGTGCAAAAGGAATAAACCAATGGGAAGCACTACACCGTGTCGAACTCGAAAAGGTGAAGAACAATTCATACGAGGAAATGGCAATTCCAAGGATCGCAACAAGACAAGCCAACGACCACAAGTGACTTTCAAAAATAAGCCTATCTCTTCAACGGGCAGATTTTTGAAAGATCACTATAAAAGGCGAGGAATGACTCGAGAGGAGGTGACCGTAACCAAAACATTCAAGCAATTATTAGAATCAGTAACCTGAAATATTCTCAAGTTATTAAACGCTCAATCCTCAAGCCTACACTACGAAGAACATCAATCCAACACTCACTGTGAAGGAAAGATAACTTCAATCGGTTGAAGAGGAAATTCTTGAAGAATCAAGGGTCTACATTCCACGAAGGATTGTAGGAAGGTTCAAGGTCGAACCAAGTCTTGAGCTTTTGGAGGGCTTCGTGATCAAATCCAAAGAGCTTGAGCAAGTGGGCTGTAGTAGCAAGCGCAAATGCCTGTGAAGAAGCCGAGTCGCATGCGAGAAGCCGGTGAGTGATCAAGGCGTCTCTCAGATCGAGTCCCAAAGGATCAAGTCATTTGTGTGATCAAGACTTGTATCCGGGATTTACCACTTTGTATATCGATCAATACCTAGTGGATTCCTCCAGGAGTTGGAGAAGAGAGGAGTAGAAGAATTACCCCATCTTCGAACCTCTATAAAAATCTTATTGTGTCATTTACATTTCAGACTTTAATTCTTGCATCATATTTGTTTAATTCTGCTAACATATTTGCTATCCATTAGATAATCTCTAAGTACTAAATCAAGCTCTAAATCTCTACTTAACCAAACTTAAGGGTGTTAAGTCTTCCGCTGAAAACAAACCACAATTGAGTTAATTTAGACTTAAAAATTGAGTTATTCCATCAATTGACTCGGTTGAGTCCGTTGAGAGACTAACTCTCTTGATTAACTAAATTGGTTGTCCACCAAGGACACAAATTGTAGTATCAACTTTGAATTTTTAAAAGGACTAAATCAAAAATTTGGTAAGGTTTATTCAACCCCCTTCTAAACCTTACACTTACACCCCTTGTGACCTACAAGTGGTATCGAGCGGTTGGTTCATTGAGCCTTCCGTGACCGGTTCTTGAACTAGATCTCCAAACTTTTCAAAGTCCGCTTTAGTACTTAAACTTTCAAAACTCTTTTTATCATTAAAATTTATTATCATGGAAACAAATTTGACACGCATCCCTATGTTCACAATTGAAGAATTTGATGATTGGAAAATTCGTATGCGTGCTCATCTATCAAGCATTACATGATGAGATGTGGATAGTGATAGAGGATGGGCCACCGCAAATCTTAAAGGTGAAGTTTTGTAAGAAAGAGCTGCACTGTGAAGGTGAAGAGGATGTTGTTGGTATGGAGAGTGAGAATGCCGATGCAAAAACGAAATTGAGAGAACACATTGAGCACATGCATGAAGCTCACACCGCCGAGATAAAGTCTGCTGCGTGAGCAAAATAAGAGTGATCTCCAGCGTATGGAAGAAAACATGGATAGAAAATTCAGCCTTCTCATGGCTGAGATGAAGCTAATTTCAAAGAGAGTCCAACGCTACTCGCTCGAATTTCGTGCCGCATACACCGCACAGACTTGAGGCGAACTCCGGCTATCGCGAGCTCGACTTCCCGCTTGCAAGATATATTTCAGTGTTCCTCTCTCCTTTGATGATGCCAAAAAGGGGAAAGAGGAATACTTTAAAGCGCTAAAGAGATCTCGAAGGCGAAAAGGAGAAGCATTTGTAAATGGAAAGACAAATTGAGGAAGTGTCAAAACAAAAGAAAGGGAAGTCCGTTGAGGGGAAGGATCAAAAGATGTGACCTTGATGATTGCAAAAACCCCTAACAAGGTCTTGTCACGGTGACATTATCGCGACAAACTCCCAGTGACTCGCCACTCCAACACTCTGCTATAACTATGGTGAAAAGAGAAAGACAATTGAAGCGGGGATGGAGGAAGTGGAAGGAAGAATGGATGCCCGAGTTATGAACATCTTGAAACAACATGGAGGCATTCCAAGAGAGACAGAGACACTTATGCCATCTCGGATGTCGGGACCGAGCCATGATCAGTTGATGAATTTAAAACGCCGCATCCGAAGGATACTTTACAAAAATGTCTATGGCTCAAGCTTGGGACTTATCTTGGGAAAAGGGTCTCACGTTATATGAAGAAGGCCGACAGCGAGACTACCGGAAATCACTCGCTGGTCACTCCGCTAGTCACTCCTCATTTGGAAGAAGAGACCCAAAGACAATACACGCCCGCAGGTAGAAGAAGCAAAGTGGTGGAGGAAGAGGTTTGAGACCAGGCCTCCGCCCAAAAACATTGAGTACGTAGATCCGGCAAGAAAGGAGGGATCTCCGGGCTGGTCTTGACCAAGTAGCCAATTTGCAAGTGGCTAAAAGTAATGTTGAGTATGCGAAAAGAATAGAAGAAGAAAATAAGAGACAAACTCGGCTATGGGAGGAAAGACAAGAGAGATTAAGAAGAGATGAAGCTGCCGAGGAAGGCATATGAAAAGAAAGAAGAAGGCGTTATAGGATGAGAAAAAGAGAAGAAGAGTAGAAGATTTGAACAAGATGAAAGAAGGAGACAACGGAAGGAGATGAAGTGTTGCTGTCCACCCCTTCATGTATTTTACTTTGTAAATATATACTATGTAAGTCTTCTGCAATAAAGCAATAAATTCTTTATTTTTTTCTGTGTAGATAAATGTTTGCTCTGATACACCTTGTAAACATGTAAAAGAACAAGAACGTTATGATCAATAAAAGGATTGATTCTACGCATACATTCTATGTGAATACACTATCTGTATGTATCTTTGCTATTTACATTTTTGAATGGTTTAAGTTTTGGCATCATCAAAAAGGGGAAAATTGTTGGGAAATTTATTGTTTAGATTTTGATGAATACCATGTAAAACTTAGAATAGGAAGTTGGCACCCCGATTTTGTTGTAAAATCGCGCATTGTAATAAATAGGGCTGGTCAAGCCGAGTTAAGTCACCTATGCCCAAACATGCAAGAAGACAACTGGAGACTAGAAGAAGGAAGACTGCTGCAAGGCAGTGAGTATGGCAAAGAAGAGAAGACGAGAACTCTATGAAGGAGCGGTGAGATGCGGTGAGTGGAGTATTAGTCAAGTCAACTCAAGAAAAGCCAAGTCTCAAGTTGAAGTGACGGAAGAGTCATCCAATGATTGGAAGTCGACTCTAAGTCACCTGTGGAAAGCAAGGAAATGTCAAGTCGAGATAATCGAAAAAGATCCGTTCCCGTAAATCAAGAGAATTACCTAAACAAGTAATATCTCCATGCTACCTTTCTCGAAGTGCTCAGTCCCCGAAGCGTGCAAAAGGAATAAACCAATGGGAAGCACTACACCGTGTCGAACTCGAAAAGGTGAAGAACAATTCATACGAGGAAATGGCAATTCCAAGGATCGCAACAAGACAAGCCAACGACCACAAGTGACTTTCAAAAATAAGCCTATCTCTTCAACGGGCAGATTTTTGAAAGATCACTATAAAAGGCCGAGGAATGACTACGAGAGGAGGTGACGAGTAACCAAAAACATTCAAGCAATTATTAGAATCGTAACCGAAATATTCTCAAGTTATTAAACGCTCAATCCTGGAAGCCTACACTACGAAGAACATCAATCCAACACTCACCTGCGAAGGAAAGATAACTTCAATTAGTTGAAGAGGAAATTATGAAGAATCAAGGGGTCTACATTCCACGAAGGATTGTAGGAAGGTTCAAGGTCGAACCAAGTCTTGAGCTTTTGGAGGGCTTCGTGATCAAATCCAAAGAGCTTGAGCAAGTGAGTTTGTAGCAAGGCAAATTGCCTGTGAAGAAGCCGAGTCGCATTGAGAAGCCTTGGAGTGATCAAGGCGTCTCGGATCGAGTCCCAAAGGATCAAGTCATTTGTGTGATCAAGACTTGTATCCGGATATTACCACTTTGTATATCTGATCAATACCTAGTGGATTCCTCCAGAAGTTGGAGAAGAGAGGAGTAGAAGAATTACCCCATCTTGAACCTCTATAAAAATCTTATTGTGTCATTTACATTTCAACACTTTAATTCTTGCATCATATTTGTTTAATTTGACATATTTGCTATCCATTAGATAATCTCTAAGTACTAAATCAAGCTCTAAATCTCTACTTAACCAAACTTAAGGGTGTTAAGTCTTCTGAAAACAAACCACGGTTGAGTTAATTTGACTTAACAATTTGAGTTATTCCATCAACAACTCGATTGAGTCTTTGAGAGACTAACTCTCTTGATTAACTAAATTGGTTGTCCACCAAGGATACAACTGTGTAGTATCAACTCTGAATTTTTAAAAGGACTAAATCAAAAATTTGGTAAGGTTTATTCAACCCCCCCTTCTAAACCTTTCACTTACACCCCTTGGGACCTACACTAATGATGTTTTGTTGACAGGGGGAGCTTATAAGCTCTTCATACTTAAGCTCAATATGTAAAAGCTAAGCTTTTAGCTTTTGGTTGATTGCTTCTATATTACTCTTATTGTGCATATTGATAGGGGGAGTTTTGCAAAATGTTTTTCAAAATATCTAATCCCTTCCTTGTGATTATTATGCGTGGAATATTGTCGCTCTCAACGGATAATTTATTTTTAACCGGAAAATTGTTTTGTTTTCAAAATCGACCTCTTTAAATTGTTTTGGTTTGTAATCATCAAAAATGGAGAGTTTGTTAGATAAATGTTTTTATCATAATTTTGATGATTTTATTTTTACACCAAAACAATATTTCTAAATGTTGTCCAAAGACTCCTAAATGATTTAAAATGTTTTTATTAATTTTTCGGAGTATTTCTTAAGATTATTTTCGACAAAAATTGGACAACGCATAATTGCTTTGTCATGATTTTGATGAATTTGTTTCATTGTGTTTTTACACTAAAACAATGCTTCTAAATGTTGTCCAAATACTCCCGATCGGTCTAAAATGTTTTTACTATTTTTTCGGAGTATTTCTTGAAATTCATTTTCGATAAAAATTGGACAACTCCACTGTTTTGAGGTCAACCGATCGCCCTATAGGGCAACCCGTATCTGAAATTTGTGTGAAACAGAGAACAACCTGTTTGCTGAAAAAAGGGAGGTGGACCGGTCACCCTATAGGGCGACCGGTGGCATCGACCGGTCGCCCTATAGGGCATCCGGTGTCTGAGTTTGGTTCGAATATTTACAAACTTCTCTGTATTGCATTTTTTAAGAGGGCAACCGGTCCAAGGGGATGTCGACTGGTCGAACCCCATGGTGATCGGTCGCCCTGTGTAAACTCTTAGTGTTTTCAAGGTTTTCTCATTTCTACGCGACCGGTCGCCATACCATTTTTGAAAAAATTCTAGCCGTTGTGATGAGACAACTTTTCCTCAATTTATGGTGTTGATCTCTAACAGCTATATTCTTCATTTGTCTTGCAATTTTTTACAGATTTCAATCTCCTAGGAGGAGCCTATCAAGTTCAAGACATCTGATTGGTATGTGTTTTGCATGTATTTTGGGCTTAATTGTAGTTAGAATTAGTTGTTATGCATGCATTACTTGAGTGAAAAAGGGCGTTATTTCTGTTTTGTGGGAAAGGTATTACGTTTTGCTCATTTTATAGGAATTGAATGATATTTGTAGCATTTTGGGCAACAATTCGGAGCATTGCGGTAAAGGACCGCTAATACTTGAAGTAATGTGCGATGTTTGGAGTTGAATCGAGAAGAAGTCAGACGAACCGGGCGAGAAACGGAAAGAAACAAAGACATATTAGCTCTAGTAGGTGCGCACGGGCAGCGCTAGCCATAACTGATAATCAAGCCACAGTAGGATGCACGGGCTGGTCGTGCGTGATGTGCACGACCCGTCCGTCTGTGCGGGAAAAAGAGTTTGACAGGTTTTGAACTAGTTTTGTACAAATAGAGACGAGGCGGCCACAAACGAAAAGACACTGACTTTTGCCCTAGAACACCGAGAAAAGAGCAACCTTCTACCGAAGAATTATTATGATATTCCATATTCGAATTTGATAAAAAAAAAGATTCGGTATTTGGGAGATAAAGACAAAGACTCAAAAATCAGATAAAATCCATTTTTTTAGCACTTAACCACCTTTATGTTAGGGATTTCGTTATTTTCAAAAAATGATTCGCAGAGAAGAGAGATATTTGTACTTTACTGATTTTTGAGTAGAATACGATTTGACGTGTATAATGTATAAGAAGGGTTAAGAGATTATTTATGGTTAAACTCTTCACAACTTATCAATGGATATAACCCTTTTGGTATCTTCACCCGGAGAATGGATTTAAGCGCTTAACTACTAGTTCCATTCCAACAAGAGATGCAAGCAAGGAATTCAATCCAGGAAAGTCATCAGTCCCACATCGGCTAGCCCTTTCCAACTATGATTCACTTGCGAAAAAAGGGGATTCGACACCGAAAAAAGGGCGTAAATAGATCCTATTCCAGTTATGAGTAGCCCAGGTCAGTAGTTTACTTGCTTACTCTATCTTCATCGTAGAATATATCTTCTAAATTGTAACCAAGCGTCGCCCATCGGTTCTATACCCGATTCATAACTAGAAAGTTTCTCCGGCCCTTTCCTAATCGGGGCTAAAATCCCGGAAATGAAAAATGCCATAACCCGAGCAGTGAAACAGAAGTAGGGTTCAGGCCAATCGATCCAATTTCGATTATACGACTGGGTTCTAAACCAAAAAGGCAATTCTGTGCATATCCCTTCTACCTATAAGCATGCAGAAGAATTCGCATGTTGGCGCAAAGCCATAGATGATGAGCTCCAGGCCACCCTACTCTACTGTTAATGCTATTGCTCATAAACTTTGGGGCAGTCTTGGCGCAGATGACGTTTTCCCCACCGAGAATTGATTTTGATTTTTCAAATTCAATGAGTTGGAAGCAATTTAAACAATCTTGGAACAAGCCCCGTGGCATGTATGGAACAGACCTCTCTTCAAGATTGGACCCTATCTGCTTAGGATAGTGGGCTTAGTCAGCCCAACAGAAGTTGTCAACCAAAAAGGAAAAGTTCCCGTGATTTAAGGTTTATGGATATCCTACCCTAAGACGAGAGGATTAGGATGGTGAAACTGGGGTGAAAGCCTCGTTAGCAGCATTGAGCTTCTCCTGTTAGACTATTGTAGGGGCGTAGAGGAGCGGATTAGCGGCTGTTCGGAGCTTCTCCGGTTAGGCTGCTAACTGGCGACCTTCGATACCACGAGACCACGATATGGCCTTTCCATCGGGATTACCTGAAATTCGCCTTTGTTGGGAGCTATGAGGCGCCTCTCTCTCACTCCGAAAAATCCTTGCAAAGACCTTCCATCCTTAGCTCTTTTAACTCGTTTTTCAAGCGGGGAGGAAGAAATGAATAGACTGTTCCGTGAGAGAATGGGAAAAATCATCGATGCTAGTCTAGTTCTGTCTTTCTTTTTCTCGTCAATCGGGGAAAGCGACTCCGTTCCTCTTTGCTTTGATTCGATAGTTGGAACTCTTTGTCTATTGGTTATGCCTAGGGCAAGTCCCTTAGGAGACCATGAGAACAAGTCACTGATCGTTGAGCTAACAAATCTACAAAAAAACAGATTTTCTAATGGATTCGAAACATAAAAATAAATTGATTAGATGAAAATACAAGAAATTCTCGAGATAAAAAGAAAAAATATATGTTAATTGTCAAAATTGATAGAGCACCTCTTCTGTTATCTACCCCTTATTTCAATCAAAAAAACCTCTTGTATCAAAGAAAACATAATTTGAGTTTGAATAAAGTAAAGTAAAAAACCTATGGGACGAAAATAAATAAACCCAGTTCACTTATCACGATGAATTATATTTGTTAGATACACTGTTGTCAATATAAATGTTGAGAAAAGAATACAGTGGAAAAAAAGGGGGGGATCAAAAAAACAAGTAGAGAAAAATTATACAACGTTATATACAAGTTGCTACCCCCCTAGGTATTTCTTTAATTAAATTTCATTTGATTAGACGGAAGTTCCTTAAAAACTTCCGCTTTCTTTAAAAGATTCTGAACAGTTCCTGTAGGTTGAGCACCTTTTTTAAGGAAATATAGAATAACAGGAACATTTAAATAAGTTTGATTCTTCATTGGATCATAAAAGCCCACCTTTTTAGGATCTTTTCACTGGAGGAAGGTGGGGATGACGTCAAGTCCGCATGGCCCTTATGGGCTGGGCCACACACGTGCTACAATGGCAATTACAATGGGAAGCAAGGCTGTAAGGCGGAGCGAATCCGGAAAGATTGCCTCAGTTCGGATTGTTCTCTGCAACTCGGGAACATGAAGTTGGAATCGCTAGTAATCGCAGATCAGCATGCCGCGGTGAATATGTACCCTGGCCCTGTACACTAAAGCAGGTTGAAGTGATGAACAATGCTCGGGTAATAACAAACCTGTTATATATCTCAGAAGTCTAGCTCATAACAGCCTCCTAGGAGCCTTCCCTCCATTTTGATGTGAAAAGGGATATTGGAAGGAACCTCTCAAGAAAGCAGACCTCTCAACTCCAATCTAAGGCTTACTTGGAGAAAGAGAAGTGACTCTAGCACGACTCATTGGGATAGATGTAGATAAACAATACCCCCTAGAAGTTTTCTCCTCGTACGGCTCGAGAAAAAATGATTTGATTCGAAGTTTTGTCTATGTATGCAATTGTAATAAATTACATGACAACTAATTGGTGCTGCACTTGTTTTCTTGGCCGGGACAACTTATGATAGAATACGTCTTCAAATGCACCTATCCTAAATCTAATAGTCAAGATAGACCGATTCCCCTCATCACGGGATCCTATGTAACTACACCCTTAGTCGGGTCTATCTCTATGGTCCATGGGCCCCGGTCTCCATGTGCTTCGAGACCGCACAAAAGCTAAAACTATATGGAGGAGTCAACTCCATTTCACTTTCACCCAACAACCCCGGAGGATATCCTCACTTGGCTAAAAACCAACCTGTCTCAATGAAGGTGTGGAGCTTAAATAGACCAATTGAGATCGATAGTGATCTCGGACGAGCCTGGACGGAACGAGAATCCAATCTAAGGAAGACCGAGTCAAACGGAAAAGCTACCTTGAAGTTCCAGGCATCATACATCCCTATCCTTTTCGAGAGCCCTCCGACCGAAGCCGTAATCGTCGTTTCTCGCTACAACAAGACAGGGTGACATGGGAATTGAGATAAGGGACGGAGAAGCTTTCTCGCTCTTACCACCCTCTCCGAAAGAGAGAAGAATCGTGCAACTAGCAAAGGGAATGATAGTGGCGATGTGAAGCAAGCATGTTAATCGTCATTAGATTCGAGAAATCGAGTAGGATAACTGGAATGCGGCGTGGCATACCCGAAAGCCCTAAGAAATGCATAGGAAAGAAGGTCGATTAACCCCAAAAACGTGATCTAAAAATGGATTTGACCTAAAGTTTGAGGTATGTCCGACCAAAGATTTTACCTACCCAATAGTGAAATCCTGCAAATAAAGCAAAAACGGCTCACATAGAAAGTACATAATGGAAATGTGCAACCACATAATAAGTATCATGTAGAGCAATGTCTATTGGAGAGATCGATCAAGGCTACAACAACACACTTGAGAATTGAAGATAGATCGAGAGATCATCGACGTCCCCGAGTCTTCGCATTTCATAGTATCTTTATTTTCAATTAGTTAGACATGAACATGAATAATTTGTCTATGAATTATTTGTTTTCTATGTCTGGCTAAACATCTTGTGATTCCCGGGTTTGGGAGTAGGTTAATGGATACTTTTATTTGATGAATTAATTGCAATTGAAGTTATTGTTTCCCAACCCTATTCGACTATTTTGTTTTAATTCTTGTTTTTATCAAAAAGCTATTGGTTTAACTTGCTATGATGTATTAATTCATAATTCGAAAGATGAGTTTCAATACTAGACCTGTGAGTACTTGACATGAATTTTTGCAAGATTGAGAAGTCTGTGAATATTTGTAAGGATATTTAATCTTTTGTGCTTTTGGGAGTTGGATATCTCATGTTGAGTAGAGATGCTAGCATAGATATTCCAATCAACATTTTTACATGCATCTTGAGAGAGAGGGTAAATTACTTTTGTGATTGTTCTATAGGGAAGAATACGAATAACTTTGGTTTGATTAATCTGATAATAAAAGGGATATTAACTGAAACCATAGCCCAGGAATCCATTCATCTCCTCGATATTTCAATCACTCTTTACTTTGTCTTTTAGGATAAATTCTTGTTTTTGCATTAATAAAACCAATCCATCAAATTTCGATCGCCTGGATAAAAATAAGGCTATTACAATCCAAAGATCTTAGTACAATAATTTATTAGTCCCCTGTGGATTCGACCTTGCTAACCCTATTCTATAAACTACACCGTACACTTGCGGCGAAGCTAAAAATAAGGCGAACAAGTTTTTTGGCGCCGTTCTTGGGGACTAATTAAATTTTTAGTACTAATATTGCGATAAATAGAATTATTTTTAATTTAGATATTTTTTTCTTTCTTTTTTATTTAATGTTTAATTTTACTCCCCTCGTGTGTTTGACTTGTTTTCTTTAGTTGGTTCGGGTATTGCATGAACACTCGCTCAAGCAAGGAGAATTAGCACCGTTCATACTGGAGGTTGAGGCTTTTGGTAGGCGAATTAGTGCGGCTACTAGACGGGCAGAAAGACAACAAGAACAGGCTATGGAGGACATGGAAGATAACAATGGGGGAAATAACAGAGGAAACAATGGAGGTAACAATGGGGCCAATAAGGTCGTTATGAGTTACCAGTACCAGACATTCCGATAGTCCAGCAGCAAGCGATTCGCGATTACTTCCGCCCACAGACAAATTGCAACTATGGTGGAATTGCCAATGTCCCAATAAATGCGAATAACTTTGAGTCAAGCCAAGATCGATCTCGTTGGTGCAACATAATCGGTTGGGGGGTTTCTCGCCCCGAGGATCCCAATTCTTATCTTGCGAACTTCATGCAGATTTGCAACACAATCAAGATGAATGGTGTGTGATGATGCTTTATATGTTTGCGCTATTCCCTTTCTCTTTAAGGGATAAGGCTAGAATCGTTAAGCACCCTAACTCGTGGGAGTGTGAATACCAGGATGAGTGAGTCGAGGTTCTTGTTTAAATACTTCCCACCAAGTAAGACACTATAGCTCAAAAGTGAGATCACGCAGTTCAGGAAATTCGATTCGGAGCCATTGTGTGAGGCCTGGGAGAGATTCCGGGATTTATTAAGGAGGTGCCCGCAACACGGATTTCCAGAAGATCAGCAGCTCCGCTTCTTTTACACTGTGAGTTAATGGGATAAACTAGGTCGTTTGTAGATGCCACAAAGCTGGAGGTGTTTTACTTGCAAGATTCCCAGAGGATGCATTCAACTTGCTCGAAGAGATGGCAATGAATAGTCATTGACAAATCAATTGAGTGCATTGACGAATGTGACTGATGGAAACGCGGGTGCATGTAATGGGGGAATTCCTCTAGATCCCATGGAGGAAGCAAATTATGTCAACAACAGGAATTTCAATAATTACCGGAACAATCAGACTCCTACCCATTACCATCCGGGTTTGAGAAACCATGAAAACTTCTCTTACGCAAATACGAAGAATGTGATGCAACCACCACCGGGGTTTAATATGACAAACAGTGTCATAAATGCTGAGGCTAAGCCAACTATGGAGGATATTTTCACCTCGTTTATGAATGAGACAAGGAACCGATTCAATAAGGATGAGGCGAAGCTGGATAAAATCGGAAATCATGTCACACAATTGGCCAACACTATGGGGTCCCAAATGAAAAATCTTGAAACCCAAATTGGCCAATTAGCTACGATTATTGGTGGGTAGCATCAGAAAGGCCAATTTCCGAGCAACACTAAGATTAATCCAAAGGAGTAGTGTAAAGTCATTCGTCTGAGGAGTGGAACGGAATACGAGGGGCCGAAAATACCTGAAAATACTGAACAGACACAGGGGAGCACAACCCGTGTGCCACCGCACGTCCAGGTCATGCGCCCTTTAGGGGCAGCGACTGTTGTTCCGAGAGACACGAAAACTGAAGCGAATGGCAATGTTGAGGCCGAGGAAGGAGTTGAGGACCATCTTGCTGAACAAAAAGGGGTTGAGAAGCTTAAATCTTCCTCTAACCTTGGTGTTTCTAAACTTAATATTCCCCTTCCTTTTCCCCAACATTTTCAAAAGAAAAAGTTAGATTCGCAATTTGTGAAATTTTTGGATATATTTAAGAAACTGCATATTAACATACCTTTTGCAGACGCATTGGAGTAGATGCCCAATTACGCTAAATTTTTGAAGGATGTTATGTCGAAGAAAAGAAAGATGACTGGTTTCGAGACAGTCAATCTGACAGAGGAGTCAAAGGCAATAATCCGGAGGAAACTACCACATAAATTGAAAGATCCGGGAGTTTCACTATCCTTGTGCTATTGGTGATGTTTTCTTTAAGAAAACACTTTGTGATTTAGGAGCAAGTATTAACTTGATGCCCTTGTCCATTTTTAGGCAACTTGGATTAGGAGAGGTGAAGCCGTCTACGGTCACCTTACAACTTGCGGATCGATCACTCACTTATCCAAAGAGAATCATCGAGGATGTGCTTGTCAAAGTCGATAAATTCATATTTCCTGTGGAATTTTTGGTGTTGGATATGGAGGAGGACAAAGACGTACATTTGATACTTGGACATCCATTCCTGGCTACCGGGAAGGCCTTGATAGATGTGCAAAAGGGGGAACATGATGAGCATATTTTATTCTCTATCTATAAAGCACTACAATTTCATGATGGTGTTGAGAATTGTGGTTTCATAGATGTAGTTGAGTCTTGCATTGATGAATATGCGGATCATACATTGTTTAAGGATGATTTAGAGTTTGGTTTGACACATTCGTGTTCGATATCAAACATGATGATTGATTTCGATAATCAAGATTTGTATGACTGTGTTTGTGCTTTAGATAATATGCAGGAGCTACCAAGAAGCACGAGAGGAGCGCACACGAAGCAAAACATGCGGGAGTCAGTTCTGCAGGGGCGCACGACCCGTACTTCGGAGCACGCCCTAGTCATGCGCATGGCCGAAGTGGAGGATGAGAAACCTGAAGAGCGCACGACCTGTGCGTCTGAGCACGGGCAGGTCGTGCATGGGGTCGAAGCAAATGACACAACCACTGAAGAGCGCACGGCCCGTGTGTGAACCTGAAGAGCCCGTTTTGAACCCAGAACTCAAGCCATTGCCCGACCATCTTAAATACGCCTTCCTTGGAGAAAATAACACGGATCTGGTAATCGTATCATCCCTTTTAACTTCAGCTCATCTTGATAAATTGCTTAGGGTGTTGCAAAAACATAAGTCTGTGATAGGTTGGTCAATTTCTGATTTAAAGGCATAAGTCCATTGATTGTAATGCATAAAATTAGAATGGAAGATGTCTATAAACCTTCAGTGTAGAATCAAAGAAGATTGAACCCTACAATGCAAGGGGTCGTTAGAAAAGAGGTTTTAAAATGGTTAGATGCTGGAATTGTGTATGCGATTTTTTATAGTTCTTCGGTGAGTCCAGTACAAGTGGTACCAAAGAAAGGGGAGATGACTGTAGTTAGAAACGAGAATGATGAACTTATTGTGACTAGGATAGTTACTAGGTGGCGTATATGCATTGATTATAAGAAGTTGAATGATGCCACTCGTAAAGATCACTTTCCCCTTTCCTTTATTGATATGATGTTAGATCGCTTGGCGGGGTATGATTATTATTGTTTTCTCGATGGTTATTCCGGGTACAACCAGATCATGATTGCACCAGAAGACCAAGAGAAGACGACATTTACATGTCCCTATGGTACGTTTGCATTTCGCAGAATGCCATTTGGACTATGTAATTCACCCGCGACTTTCTAGTGATGTATGATGGCCCTATTTCATGATTTTATTGAGAAAATAATGGAGGTATTCATGGATGATTTTTCTGTTTTTGGAGATTCCTTTGATCATTGCTTGGATAATCATTCTCTAGTGTTGCAGAGATGCGAGGAAACTAACCTGGTTTTGAATTAGGAGAAGTGCCATTTTATGGTACGAGATGGCATTGTATTAGGCCACCGGGTTTCTTCTGCAGGTTTAGAAGTGGACAGAGCGAAGATTATTGCAATCGAGAAACTCCCATCTCCAACAAATGAGAAGGCCATTAGAAGCTTTTTAGGGCACGCCGTATTCTACAAAAGGTTCATTCGTGACTTTTTTTAAATCACTAAACCTTTGAGTTAGTTATTAGAAAACGATACTACTTTCAATTTTTCCGATTGTTGTTTGCAGGGATTTGAGATTCTGAAGAAGGCTTTGGTGACATCACCAATTGTTGTAGTTCCGGATTAGAGTCAGCCCTTCGAGCTGATGTGCGATGCCAGTGACTTTGCAGTTGGGCAACAATTTGGAGCATTGCGGTAAAGGACTGTTAATACTTGAAGTAACGTGTGATGTTTGTAATTGAAGTGAGACGAACCGGGCGAGAAACGGAAAGAAACGAAGACATATTAGCTCCAGCAGGTGCACACGGGCAGGGCGTGCGTCCATAGCAAGGCCCGTGTGCTAGCCAAAACTGATAATCAAGCCACGGCAGGGCGCATGGGCTGGTCGTGCGTGTCGTGCGTCCTTCAGCAAAAGACAATTTCCTGTGGCACCTTGCAATGGCTGGGCATGCGCTAGGCGCACGGCCCGTGCGTCTGTGCGGGAAAATGGAGTTTGACAGGTTTTGAACTAGATTTTGACCCGAACAGAGTACAAATAAAGATGAGGCGGCCACAAAAGAAAAGATACTGACTTTTGCCCTATAACACAGAGAAAAGAGCAACCTTCTACCGAAGAATTGGAGAGATCGATCAAAGCTACAACAACACGCTTAAGGATTGGAGATAGATCGAGAGATCATCGATGTCCCCGAGTCTTCGCATTCCATAGTATCTTTATTTTCAATTAGTTAGACATGAACATGAATAATTTGTCTATGAATTATTTGTTTTCTATGTCTGGCTAAACATCTTGTGATTCCCGGGTTTGGGAGTAGGTTAATGGATAGTTTTATTTGATGAATTAATTGCAATTGAAGTTATTGTTTTCCAACCCTATTCTAGTACTTTGTTTTAATTCTTGTTTTATCAAAAAGCTATTGGTTTAACTTGCTATGATGTATTGATTCATAATTCGAAAAATGAGTTTCAATACTAGATCTATGAGTTTTTGACATGAATATTTGCAAGATTGAGAAGTCTGTGAATATTTGTGAGGATATTTAATCTTTTGTGCTTTTGGGAGTCGGATATCTCATGTTGAGTGGAGATGCTAGCATAGATATTCCAATCAACGTTTTTACATGCATCTCGAGAGAGAGGGTAAATTACTTTTGTGATTGTTCTATAGGGAAGAATACGAATAACTTTGGTTTGATTAATCTGATAATAAAAAGGGATATTAACTGAAACCATAGCCCAGGAATCCATTAATCTCCTTGATCTTTCAATCACTCTTTACTTTGTCTTTTTAGGATAAATTCTTGTTTTTGCATTAATAAAACCAATCCTTGAAATTTCGATCGTCCGGATAAAAATAAGGCTATTACAATCCCAGTACTTAGTACAATAATTTATTAGTCCCTGCGGATTCGACCTTGCTAACCTTATCCTATAAACTACACCGTACACTTGCGGTGAAGCTAAAAATAGGGCGAATGAAGCTAAAAATAAGGCGAACAACATCCTCTATAAACAAATGAAGAATTGATGCAACACTATATGAGAGAAGACTACAACACAACAAGATACATTCAAGCAAACACTTTTGTTCTTATATTTCAATATTCTTGTTGTAATAGCCTAAGGTCTTACACTTTCACATCTTGAGGTCTAGGCTTTATTCATGATTACACTTGCACTTAAAATTGTATTGTTCATTATCGAGTTGTAATCTTGAATTTTTGGGTTCATCATTCAACACAAGATATCATTGTGAGTGTTATTGTGGTAAGAACATACTTGGGTGGTCTAGGTGTTAGTGCAAGAAGATTGTGGTAATCTTTATTAAAGAGTTTGGTTCTCTTTAAGGTGTTGAAAAATTTGGTATTCTTCAAGGTGAAAGATTGTGGTAATCTTCACAAGGAGCCATAGAAGATTGTGGTAATCTTCAAGGGAGATTGTGGTAATCTCCAAAGAGGTGTTGTAAGGTGATGTTGTATTAATTGTGGTAATTAATAAAATCTTTTTTTCTTTTTTGAAATCCATCCCAGGAGATCTTGGGGTGGTAGAGATTAGACCCTAGGTGGGTTGAACCTCTATAAATCGACGCGTGTTGTTTACTTCCCGCACTTCCATTCTTGTCTTGGTGTATTTATCTGAAAAAGATGGCATAATCGTTAAAATGGGCATAATCTATTCACCCCCTTTAGATTATCGTAGCTACTTGGACTTACAACTTGGTGTAGTTGATCCACCTTGGCTTGAGTAGTAGATGTAATGCATGGGAGTTGATGAACTCCATGGGCAGGCATTGTGAGCCAGATGGTGGAATTGACCAGTGGGAACAGTCCCAAGGAGTTGGCAAATTCATTGGACTCTGGAGTCTCAGGTGATGAGGAGGCCAAGGTAGATGCCTCGTATGGCATTATGGGGAATGCTTATAGTGGATGTGACAAAGAAGATGATGATGATGAAGCCCCCAGGCTGGAGCATTTTACTGCTTCACTTAGCTAGATTAGTTTCTCTTTCAGCCTGTTTGTTCAATGCTTGTGTTTGGATGTTTGATATTATGTACTTGAGATATTTGCTCAGTAGAGTGTTGATTGATAGGAACGCGTCCTTATATGTTTGCCACTGTGCAATGCCCCCCAAAACAATTCAGATTTCTTGCACCATTTTGAAGAGGTTTTTTGCTGGGAAAATGTGACTTGGTATGAATCTTGTGGGGATCATGTGGACTTCATTTTTCTTATGAGTTTTTGCAAATTTTGAGCGAGTTTTGGATCCCGATAACTTGTCCTTGGTTTAGAAGCAGCAAAATGTCGTGGACAAGGATCGAGTGGGCAGAGATGAAAGAGGATGGACGAAAGTGAATGAGAGAGAGAGAGAGATAGTTCCCCGGAAGCTGGGGGAGGGCGTCCTCTGATGGCCCTTCACGATTCGTGCCCTTCTGCATGGGGAAGGGCGTGCCTCTAGGGGCGTCCCTTGTCCCCATGCCAATTTTTTCTCGAGCACGTCTCTGTCTTCTCAGAGTTTTTCTATGTTCCTAGCTGGGTTTTGGAGTTGTGCGCTGTTGGCAAAAGTATTATAGAGTTGCCTTCAGATTTGAGTTGGAGCGAAGAGACTTGTGAGGAGAAGTCCGAGGGGAAAAGTCAGATTGAGACCCTCGACCCAAGTATTAGCATAAGTTTTCTCCTGGATGTTGAGCAATAGTTCCAAAGGAATTTCGGAGCGAAATGACTTATTATTTCCTATAGACGCCAAGGGAGCTTCTAGAGTTTCCCCTATATTTTCGTGTGTTGACTCCATGGCAAAAGGATAGACTTATTCTTCTATGAAGTGCGTGGATGAATGTGAATGAGGGAGTCAAGCCCACCGGGAGTGCTCAAGGGAGCGCTTCCCTGGGAATTCTTGGGAAATGCGCGTATCTGGAGCTAAGTTGGGCGCCCTTCCAGAGTTGAGTTGGGTATCCCCTTCCAGATCTGAGTTAGGCGCCCTATCAGAGCTGAGGAGGGCACCCTATCCGGATTTGAGTGGGGGCACTCTTCCAAAGCTCCCCAGGGGCCTCTTCTCGGCTTGGGAGATGTTTTGATGTTACAGGAAGTTTGCTCTTTAATTAGTTTTGTCTTTTCCGAGTTACATTGAGTACTTTACTTGTTCCAGTTGAGATCAACCTTTTTGGATATGTTTGTTGGCTCCACGGGGATTCGTTTTGTGATGCTTCTTTGCGTGATTTACATGTCTCTTGCTTTTCTTCACACGTGTTAGCATTTTTTGCATTATTCACGATGTTTGCATATAATTCTTGTCAATGGGGACTTGTTCGCATTTCTTGCAAAGGTGAACCCTTCCTCTTGGGAGAAGGCTTTAGTTTTGCCAAAGTAGCCGGAGATGCCTTTACGGAGGCATAGGGAGCCCTTCAGAGGCTCGGGGGCTCCCTTTCAAAGGCTAGGGGGTGCCCTTCTGGAGGTTAGGGGGTGCCCTCTCAATGCCATGGCTCCAGTTGTTCCTTGGGCTTCACGTTTATTTGGGGTGAAGGGTTATTGTATGTCTTAGCATTTTTTCAACTTCTTTTCATTTCACATTTATTATGCATATATATTTTTAGGATCCTTTATGAGGGGACCCCTCCCCTTGGGAGCGCCAAAGAAGAAAGAGTTTATTAGAATCCCTAATGAGGAGTCCCATTCCCTATAGGAGTGCTAGAGGAGGGAAAGTGTTATTAGGATCCCATGTGACCCGTCCCTTCTGGTACCGTCGGATGAGGAAAAGTTTTATTAGGATTCTCTTATGAAGATACCTCTTCCCTTCGAAAGCGTCGTATGAGGGAAAGTTTATTAGGATCCCTTGTGAGAAACCCCTCATCAGCAGGAGCGTCGGAGGAGTAAAAGTTTATTAGGATCTTCAGGAGCCACATGAGGTTTGTTAAGGAGAGCTCGTGAATGGACATGAATCATTGCATTGCTTGGCAAGGAGTGATGTTCGGGAGTCTGGCGGGTGGAGCTTCTAAGGTCGCGGCTTGATTATTGTCTTTTTTGGGGAGCTTTCCTCTTTCGAAGGTCTCCAAAAATTATATTGATGACTTTGAATATACGAGTATTCTTTCTTGGTGTGTGGCTTGGGGCGGCGGAAGCTTTTGTGGAGTTTGTTAACGACTGATTTGGATGAGCTTTCTACTCAAAATTTTGCATTCTTTAATGTTGTTATGTAGCTCCAGTTGGGCAGCCCATGGCGTGAGCTGTCGCGGGTGGCTTCTCAGCTATTGTGTTTGTTGGGAACTCAAGCTTTAGCCGGATGGTTGGTGCGAGAACCCTAGGTTGGTTCAGACTTGGTCTTTCTACGTCTTGTAGTCTTGTGTTCCAGATGTTGTGGGCATACTCTTCTCATTGATAAGGTTCAATGTCATTTGCTTGGGAGTGGTGCCTATGCCTTTTCATTAAGTTCCTCGTAGTATGCTTGAAGTGAACTCCATTTTTTGGACAACCGGAAATGATGTTAATGACTCCTGTGATGTGTGCGTCTCTCTTCATGCGAGTTTGGTTGAAGGGTTCTTGTCCAAGTATTTGTTGGGGAATCTCTTGCTTCATTGCTTTTCAAAAACTTTGAAGTTTTGACGTCTCTAGGGGTAGTTTCACTAGTATGGTTGAATGAACTATGCTTATGCTTTGGTTCTCAAGGCTTTAGATTGCGCCTGGCTCTCCTGAGCGGCCTTAGGGAGTGTATCTGTTTTTCTTGAGTGGCTTGAGCAGAAACTTGAGAGTTCCAAGAAAATATGAGAGAGCCCTTTGTTGAGAGAGGATTTTAGATGGAATGTTCAACGATATAGTCGGGGGTTGGCAGACATATCCTTGCGCCAGTACGAGGGAAAATGGCGCTTAGTTGCCTCTTATCCCGTGTGCAATACGTCCTTTGTTTGATTCCTTCGTGGTCAGCTTTCGTTGTCTTGGGAGTTTCCATCTTCTCTAGAGATTTGAGCATTTCTTTCACCTTCCATGGCGGGAGATACTTCCCAAAGGATTGGAGAGTTTGCGGAGCTTCCTTCAGTTGAGGGGGGATCATCAACAGGTCTTCTTAGGAGGTTCGCTCTTCTGTAAGGAGATATGTATGGCTCTTGACTCCTCAACCAGATGTGGAGGTGAGCTTGTGAATGTCCTTATTGGACTTCAGTGCCTACTTATTCTCCAGCAGCATGATGGTATCCCTGGTGTAGCTATGAGGGGTCTTCATGCAATTTGTTGTTATGACTTTGCTACGGTACGGGTGATTTAGGTGGCTTCTCTAAATAGAGCCTCAAGGGTTTCTTGAGCCATAGATACTTCTTTAGCTTGTGGAGCTCTTCGGGGAGGATATTGAAGAAGGCGCCCCTGGCCGGTGAAGGGCGCCTCTTAAGCCGATAGATGGTGCCCCTCCAGAAGGAAATGAATATCCTTGAGTCTTCTCGGTAGTCTATATTCTCGATTGATGTTCCCAGCTCTGTTGTTAGCACCTTGGAGGCTTGGGATTCAACTTTGCATGCCACATACCTTATTGGGATACTTGTGTCTTGGCTTTTCCCACAGACGGCCCCAAAATAATGATGCTTTTCTCCGCAGATCATTCTAAGTTAGGATGGTACAACTTCTTCTCCAAAGTTGGTAGAATTTCGGATAGTAACTAACCTACAACACACAGAACAAGGTTATGGGGTCCATGGGGTGATCCTAAGGAGGCCCCTCTGACGCCTAAGTCAGCGACTATAGTAGAAAAATCCAGAGCGCGGGAATGTAATTTGTAGTAATTAATTAAACATACTTAGAAATGAGATGGATGGACCTTTGTATACCTAGGTTAGTGGTCCTCATGGGTCGCGTAAGAGAAAGTTGCGTGTGGACCCAATCTGGGCCTCATGGACCGAATAATTTTATCTGCACCCCAATTAGACAATATTGGGTAGTTAAAGAGATTAAATAAATGCATTTATTTTATAAAGACGATAATTATGAAAGGATTTTTTTGCCCACAACAGTTTTTCTTTGGTGAAGTTTTCGTCTCCTATTAATAAGTTGAAGTTTTCGTCCTCATAATAAATGGTGGTTCATGTTTTCATCTGCATCAGTCATTAATTTTCCGGTAATGGGTCATTTGAATATTCTATACAAAATGCTTACAATGGAGATATTTTATTTAATAAACAAACAACATAAAACATTGAACTTATACCACAAATTGTGGAAGACTGAAAGACAAAATAATAACTAAACAAGAAAACAAATGAAAACAAAATGAGAAATCTCTTCCCCACCCTCCCATTGAGTAAAGGTGAGGGACGAAGAAGACAATAGAATGTGGCTTTTTCTAGGGGTTTTTTTTTCGGTAACTGAAGAGAGTATTTTTCACTTCAGTGCCTTATATATTTCTTTTTCTAAAGTACACTACTGCTACAACCAAACTGTAAACTTACATCGAAAAAGATAATTGGTTGGACTTGCCTAGTTTCGTTGGGTTGAAGCCCATTGCAACAATGGATATCATGGGCCCATCAAGAGAGAAACTGTTAGGAAATTTATTTGTAAGATTTTGATGATACCATGTAAAACTTAGACTAGGAAGTTGGCACCCCATTTTCCTTGTAATTCTATAATTTAATAGATAGAATCGAAAAAAGCCGAGTGAAGTCGGCTATGTCGAAGAATGCAAGAAGTCAACTGTAGACCAAATTGAAGACTCCGCTGTGTGTCAACTGAGTATGGCCAAGATGGAAGACAAGGACTCGATTGAAGGAGATATAGCTGAGGAACAACTGTGTGAAGGATGTGGAAGTGTCGGTCAAGTCAGAAAGAAGCCAAGTCTAACAGTTTGAACGATTAAGTGATTCCCGTGATTGGAGCGAACTCAAGTCAAAGGGGTAAAGTGTTTGGCCTTAATTATGAAAAAGGAATAAACCACGGGAAACATTGGAGCATGTGTCAGACCCTGTAAAGCTGCATAGACATTTAATACGAGGAAGGGTCAACATCACATATATGCAGGCCAAGAAAAGACAAGCCAACGAACAAGATGTGTCATTTGAAAATAGCCTATCTCTTCAACGGGCAAATTTTCAAATGAGCACTATAAAAGGCTGAGGAAGCATTTGAGAAAAGATTACCTGAACCTGGAAAATTGATCTTACAAGCACTAATCAGGTAAGCATAACCCACAATATTCTCAAAGCTTATCAAGAAATTCCTTAAGCCTAAAGCTCGAAGGAACTCGATCCAACACACGTTGTGAAGGAAAGAATATTTCAACCAGTTGAAGAGGAAAAGCTTAAAGAAAAAAAAGGGTCCACTCTCCAAGTTTGAAGGAGCTGTAATGAGGTTTAAGGTCGAACCAAAAGTTTCAAGTTTGTTGGAAGACTATGTGATCAATTCCAAAGACTTGAAGGAGTCAAGCAACAAAGCAAATTGTCTTGTGAAGAAACTAAGTCACAGGAGAGGCCAGCTGTGTGATCAATGATGTCTCTAGACTGAGAAATACTTTGTAACTTCATTTGTTACCTAGTGGATTCCTCCAGGAGTTGGAGAATAGTGGATTAGATGAATTACCCCATCCTCGAACCACTATAAATATTCATTTACTTTCAGCATTTACTTTCTTCATTTACTTTCTTGCTTATATTTACATATCTGCTGATAAGTTATATTGCTATCCAGCTGATAATAATAAGTGCTAAAATAAGTGTTAAAAACGAGCTTAAAATTTACAAAAGGTGTTAAGTCTTTCGCTGTATAAAATCAAATCATCTAAAAGTTAAGTTTTAGCTGACGCAACTAAGTTATACTATCAACAGCTCAGTCGAGTGTGTAGAGAGGGTAACTTTGCTGAAGAAAGCTAACTTAGCTTATTTGAGTCAACTTTGTTGAATATTTTAAAAGGACTAAAAAGTAAAAATTTGGTAAGGTTTACCCAACCCCCACCTTCTAAACCTTACTTCACGCCCCTCGGGACCTACAAGTGGTATCGAGCGGTTGGTTCATTGAGCCTTCCGACCGGTTCTTGAACTAGATCTCAATCTTTTTCAAAAGGTTTAACACTTGTGTTTTCAAAGTCTTTCATTTTTAAAGAAAAGTTATTATCATGGAAGCCAATTTAACTTGTATTCCTATGTTTACTATGGAAGAGTTCGATGGCTGGAAGATTCACATGCAGGGTCTCCTATTAGCCTTACACGATAAAATGTGGCTTCTGATAGAAGATGGGCCACTACAAATAATAAAGGTTAATACTGCTGTAAGAAGAGCACCTCCAGCTGAAGGAGAGGATGTTGTACCAGTAGAGGCTAGACCAACCATGGTTGAAAAAACTGGAAGTGAATGGACTATAGTGAAGATAGAAAGAGATACAACCTGGACAATGTGTCCAAGGACATTCTCTACAAGACGTTGGACAAGGCTATGTTGAACAAATTCAAGTCATGCAAATCAGCCAAATAAATCTGGGATAAGTTAACCCTGATTTGTGAAGGATCAGAACAGATTAAAGAAAATAAACTAACTGTTGTTGTTCAAAATTTGAAAATTTTAAAATGCTTACAGGTGAAAGTCTGGATCAGCTGGATGCTAGATTCACAGAGATCACTAATGAGCTTTTTCTCTTGGGAAAGAGTACACTCAGAAGGAGATGTGCATGAAGATACTAAGAGCCCTCCCAGCTGAATGGGAAATGAAGGTCATGGCTCTGGGACATTCAATGGACCTCTCAAGAACATCGAATTATGAGCTATTCTCAGATCTCAAAGCCTACGAATTTGAGTTGAGAAGGAAAGAGCAAGAGAAAACAGTTGCGCCCAAGATAGCTGCATTGTTGGCCAGTGAAGGGACGAAAGCTGAGCCAAAGGAGACCATTGACCAAGAGGAAATTGCTCTCATGGTAAAAAGATTCAACAAGTTCTTTAACAAGAACTATAAAAGAAACAAGGGTGAAACCTCCAGGAGACATTTAGCACCTTCCAAAGCAAGGGAGGACAGACCGCCCTAGAGAGCATAACATCAAAGAGCTAACTATCAGAGAGCTGATAATCAGAGAGTCGAGAGAGCTGATCATAGAGCTGAAAACTTGTGTTTAAATTACAGACAACTAGGACACTTTGCTATTGATTGTTCCTATCCACCAGTCAACAAATACAGAAATGAGGAAGAAAGAAGAATCTTCAGGGAAAGAAGACAAGAAAAGAAGAAAGCTATGTTGGTTGATGAGACTGCTAAGCTAGCCAAGTGTAAAGAGCCAGCAAACTCGGATAGTGGTGAAGCTGACTATTCAAGTGATGCTGAGGAAGAGGCTTTGACCTGCCTCATGGCTAAAGAACAAGATCAAGAAGATGAGATACATTCTAACTCATCTCATTTTGATTCAAGTGATAGTGACTGTGATACACACACTTCATCATCCCAATGACCTTTATGATATGAAAGTTTTTGAGCACATTAAAACCTCACACACATTTTTGACAGCTTAAAAGCCAAAGCTCACAGCTAACTAAAGAGCTGAGTACTCTGAGTTACATAGCTGATGAGAACACTAAGCTGAAGGCTGAAAATGCCAAGATCTTAGCAGAGTCAATTGCCACTAAGAAAAGAGAAAAAGATCTTAAAAAGGTGATTGCCTCATTTACAAAAGCATCCAAATCATTCGATGAACTTATTATGAGTCAAAAATAGTATGGAGATAAGACAGGCATATGATTCAATTCTTTTGTGCATAGTCAAGCTCCAAGAGTGATTTTGGAGAAAGGATCCTCAAGCAATGAGGGAATCCAAAAGCCCAAAACACCATGTATTGCACCAACATCCATACCAAAACACAATCACAATCATATTGGCCTTGGTTATAAGGGAAAAGGAAAGAAGCCAGCAAAGTATGCTGAAAGGACAGCTGAGAAGAAATTCAGAAAAGTCCATCAGCAGACTCCTAACAGAAAATACTCTGTGAAAGCCAAACAGAGCTACCAAAATCCCCAGAGATTTTATCAAAGAAATACATATGATGGGAATGATAGAAACTATCCAAACCAAGCTGATTGGAATAACCTTGTGAAATATCAGCAAAGACCTATTGGATACAGCCAAAATGGCAAAGACCACAACATCAGCAGAGGTCAATCCCAAGGCAAAAGAGCTATTATCAGCACACTTATGCACTCAGGCACAACACCCAGAAATTCCACAACTACCCCAACAAAACAGTTGCTAAAACAAACACACATGCATGCAGACAAAAGAGACAGTTGTATGATCCTAAAACCCCCAAGCAATTTGCTAATGTGCATTATGATTATGGTACTGATAGATGGAAACCTTGTTTGATACATGTTTTTATCTTAATTTTGATGATTTTATTTTTAAAACAATGTTTTTAATTGTTGTCCAAATACTCCTAAATGATTTAAAATGGTTTTAATATTTTCCGGAGTATTTCTTCAAGTTTTATTTTAGATAAAATTGGACAACACTTTTAATGGTTTTATGTTTATAAGTTTTTACTTCAAAACAAGGTTCCTAAATGTTGTCTAAATACTCCCGATTGGATTAAAATGTTTTTACTAAATTTTTGGAGTATTTCTTGAGTTTTATTTTCGACAAAAATCGGACAACATTTCTGTCTCGAGGTCAACCGGTCGCCGTAGAGGGCAACCCGTACCTGAAGATGAATTTTGAAATAGAAAATGAGACGGAGAAGAAAATGACCAGGTCGACCGGTCGACCAAGGTGTCGACCGGTGACGTCGACCGGTGGCCGACCCCCGCCGACCGCAGCACTGGGCATCAATTTTGAAACAGAACTTGCTTTCTTGTAAAATCCTTAAGGGGGACCGGTTGGGGTGATGGTCGACCGGTCGAGGTCTATGTCGACCGGTCACCCCTTGTAAATTTGATGTGTTCTTTTCTTTTCTCTTATCAGTGCGCGACCGGTCTCCCTATCTTTTGACAGCAAATTTTTGACCATTTGACAGCAGATATCTTTTCCTTAAATTATGGGATTGATTTCTAACAGCTATATTCTTGATTTTAATTGTATTTTTCTGTAGATTTTCAGTCCCCAAGAGGAGCCTATGCTTGATCAATCATCTCCTATAAATAGAGGAAGTTTTGGAGCAACCTACACAACAATTGAGATACAACACAACAAGATACACTTCAAGCAAACACTTGTTCTTCATAGTTATTATTCTTGTTGTAATTTGCCTAGCATATCACTTTCACATCCTTGAGGTCTAGGCTATTCTTGATTACACTTTGCACTCATATTGTAATATTCATTATTGAGTTGTAATCTTAATTTTTGGTCATCATTCAAACACAAGACATCCTTGTGAGTATTCTTGTGGTAAGAATACACTTGGGTGATCTAGGTGATAGGTGTTTCAAGAGTGTGGTGCTCTTGAGGTTTTGAAGAATTTGGTATTCTTCAGGATTGAAGATTGTGGTGATCTTCAAAGGTGCCGTTGAAGGAAGATTGTGGTAATCTTCAAAGGGAGATTGTGGTAATCTCCAAAGGTGGTGTTGAAGAAGAGTGTGGTGCTCTTCAAGGTGTTGTAAGTTGAGTTTGTATTAATTTTGGTAATTAATAAAATTCTTTTTCTTTTTGAAATCCATCCCGGATATCTTTGGGGTGGTACAGATTAGGCCCTAGGTGGGTTGAACCTCTATAAATCGACGTGTGTTGTTTATATTCCGCACCTTCATTATTGTCTTTGAGCATTCGGTTTGAAAAAGAGGGTAAAATCAAAAAGATGCAGATAATCTATTCACCCCCCCTCTAGATTATCGTAGCCGCTTGGACTTACAAACCTCCTAGAGTTAGATCATCTGGCTATAGGTTGGTTGGAGCATCTTATAACACTAACTCCCAGGATCCAGGCAAGTATGGGTACCTAAAAACTAATTTCCTTGATTCCAGGTTCAAGGAACAGCTGAGTGCCAAGGAACCGGGTACATGGATAGTGGTTGTTCTAGACATATGACAGGGAATAAAAGAAATCTGTCAAGATTCAAGGAGATCAATGGTGCAAAAGTCATATTTGGAGGGAATGAAGTTCCAGGGGAGATCAAAGGCACAAGATCCATCATTTGGAGGGAATGAAGTTCCAGGGGAGATCAAAGGCACAAGATCCATCAAGAAGAACGGACTGGAGATCACAGATGTTGCATATGTTGAAGGCCCCAACTTCAACCTGTTAAGCATCAACCAACTCTGTGACAAAGGTTATGATGTGGGATTCAACATGGGGATATGCCAGATCAAGGATGCTGAATCAAATGAGATAGTGCTGCAAGGAACAAGACAAAAGAATATGTATGTAGTGGATTGGTCTACTGCTACACCAAGCACATGTCTGCTAGCAAAGAGTACAGTCGAATCCAGTTGGTTGTGGCATAAGAAGCTGAGTCACCTGAATTGCAAGACAATCAACAAGCTTGCAAGGAGTCATCTTGTGGAAGGATTGCCTTACTCAGTGTACAAGTAAGAAAGTATATGCGATGCATGCCAGATGGGAAAGCAGATCAAATCATCATTCAATGATAAGCCAAGTCCTTCTTCAACAAGGATATTGCATATGTTGCATATGGACTTATTTGGTCATGTTGAGCCAGCTAGAATTAGTGGAAAGAAATACACCTTAGTGGTGGTGGATGACTATTCAAGATATACATGGACAATTTTCATGTGTAAAAAGAAGGAAACACTGCAGAAGTTGTCTCAACTGATGAGAAGAGTTCAAAATGAGAAGAGTCAAACCATTATAAAGATAAGATCAGACTGGGGAACTGAGTTTGTCAATGGGATTATAACTAAGTATTGTGTTGAAAATGGTATTGCTCATGAGTTATCAGCAGCAAGGACTCCATAGCATAATGGAGTAGCTGAAAGAAGGAAGAAAACGCTCAAGGAAGCTGCAAGGACAATGTTAGCTGAAGATGGATTGCGTGAGAGATTTTGGGTTGAAGCCATAAATACAACATGTTATACTCAAAATAGATGCATGATAAACAGGCAATTAACCAAGACTCCCTATGAGATTGGGACAGGGAGAAAGCCAAATGTTGGATATTTCAAGATATTTGGATGTAAGTGCTTCATCCACAACAATGGCAAGGATAATTTGAAGGCTTTTGTTGCGAAAGCTGATGAAGGTATCTTTTTGGAGTGCTAAACAAGAGGACTATGGTTACAGAAGATCTATCCTTGTGGTGTTTGATGAGCCAAATGTGAATGGAGAAGACATTGTTGAGTTAGCTGATAAGCAAAATCAGCCAACTATGCAGAAGAGTACTTATGTTGAAGCAGAAGTGAGAGCACTTGACCCTGATGATGATGAGATAGTTGAATCTCAAAGTCATCTAGAAGGTCTACAGCTAAATAACGAGAAGAAGTTGTTCAAGACAACTTAGCTGCAAGACGGCTGAATCCAGCAGACTTACTCTAACCTGATGTGAGATGGCTGAGAGACCATCCACCTGAGTTAATCATTGGAGATGTTAGAGATGGCATAAGAACCAGATTCAGAGCACATCATGAAACAATGTTCACTTGTTTTATTTCTCAAATAGAGCCTAAAGATATGTCTCAAGCATTGGAAGATACACATTGGATTCAAGCTATGCAGGAAGAGCTGAATCAGTTTGAGAGAAACAATGTATGGGAATTAGTTCAAAGGCCAACCCAACAAAATGTTATTGGTACTAAGTGGGTATTCAAAAATAAGATGAATGAGGAATGATCTGTAGTCAGAAACAAAGCAAGATTGGTAGCCAAAGGGTATTGCCAAAAAGAAGGTATATATTTTGATGAAGCTTTTGCTCATGTTGCCAGATTGGAAGCAATAAGGATGTTTCTTGTTTATGTTGCACATAAGAACTTCATTGTATATCAAATGAATGTGAAAAGTGCATTTCTAAATGGACTGTTAGAGGAAGAAGTCTATGTCGAACAACCTCCAGGTTTTGAGCAGAAAACTATTAGAGATAAGGTCTACAAGCTCAGGAAGGCATTGTATGGATTGAAACAAGCACCAAGAGCATGGTATGATACATTGTCACAGTTTCTAATTGACAATGGATTCACCAAAGGCAAGTTGACATAACACTCTTCAGGATTCAAGATGGAGAGAGTATACTGCTTGTTCAAATATATGTGGATGACAACAACTTTGGATCCACAAACAAAGAGCTGTGTGACAAAGTTCTCAAACCTCATGCAAGGAAAATTTGAGATGAGCATGATGGGAGAGCTGACTTTCGTCTTAAGACTTCAAGTCAAGCAATTGAAAGATGAAACCTTCATAAGCCAAACCAAGTATACCAGGGATTTAATGAAGGAATTTGGTAAGGAAGAGAAGTCATCAGTGAAGATTCCTATGAATACATCAGTCAAGATGGACATGGATGCAGATGGCAAGGCTGTTGATCAAACTAGATATAGAGCCCTCATTGAATCATGGCTCTATTTAACAAAGAAGCGTGCCGGACATCACCTTTGCAAAGAGTTTGTATGTGCTAGATTTCAATCTTCACCAAAAGAGAGTCATATGACTACAACTAAGAGAAACGTAAGGTATTTGAAGGGATGCCAAGTGTAGGTCCCAAGGGGTGTAAGTGTAAGGTTTAGAAGGGGGTTGAATAAACCTTACCAAATTTTCGATTTAGTCCTTTTAAATATTCGAGTTAATACTACACAATCGTGTCTTGATGGACACCAATTTAGTTAATCAAGAGAGTTAGTCTCTCAAATGAGACTCAATCGAGCCGTTGATGGAATAACTCGAGTTGTTGGGTCTAAATTAACTCAACGTGGTTTTGTTTTCAGTTGGAAGACTTAACACCCTTAAGTTTGATTAAGCAAGGATTTAATGCTTGGTTTAGTACTTATGAATTATCAAGTGGATAGCAAATTTATCACAGATTTAAACAGTTAAGATGCGGGAATTAAAGTGTCTTTGAAATGTAAATGACACAATGAAATTTTTATAGAGGTTCAAGATGGGGTAATTCTTCTACTCCTCTCTTCTCCAACTCCCGGAGGAATCCACTAGGTATTGATCAAGATACAAAGTGGTAAAGTCCAGATACAAGTCTTGATCACACACGGTGACTTGATCCTTTGGGACTCGATCTGAGACGCCTTGATCACTCGGTTGGCTTCTGACGACTCGGCTTCTTCACAGGCAATGCTTTGCTTGCTACTACAACTCACTTGCTCAAGCTCTTTGGATTTGATCACGAAGCCCTCCAAAAGCTTAAGATTTGGTTCGACCTTGAACCTTCCTACAATCCTTCGTGGAATGTAGACCCCTTGATTATTCAAGATTTTCCTCTTCAACCGATTGAAGTTATCTTTCCTTCACGGTGAGTGTTGGATTGATGTTTTTCGTAGTGTAGGCTTGAGGATTGAGAATGTTTTGATTTTCTAATAATTGCTTGAACGTTTTTGGTTCAGTCCAGAATTTGTGTCTCCCATTCTCAAATAAACTCCTCAAATTTTTATAGTGATCTTTCAAAAATTTGCCCGTTGAAGAGACAGCTTATTTTTGAAAGTCATTTGCAATCGTTGGCTTGTCTTGTTGCGATCCTTGGAATTGCCATTTCCTCGTATGAATTGTTCTTTCACCTTTTCGAGTTCGACACGGTGTAGTGCTTCCCATTGGTTCATTCCTTTTGCACGCTTCGGGACTGAGCACTCGAGAAAGGTGATATGGAGATATTACTTGTTTAAGTAATTCTCTTGATTTCGTGCAACGGATCTTTTATAGTTATCTCGACTTGACTGCATTTCTTTGCTTTCCCCAGGTGACTTAGAGTCAGCTTCTAATCATTGGATGACTCTTCTGTCACTTCAACTTGAGACTTGGCTTTTCTTGAGTTGACTTGATCGATACTTCACTCACCGCATCTCATTGCTTTTTTGAAAGAGAGTTCCGTCTACTCTTCTTTGCCACACTCGGTTGTCTCAATGAGTCTTCCTTCTAGTCTCCGATTGTCTTCTTGCATGTTAGGCGTAGGCCGACTTAACTCGGCCTTTGGCACCCTATTTATTACAATGCATTTTACAACAAAAAATGGGGTGCCAACTTCCTATTCTAAGTTTTACATGGCATTCATCAAAATCTAAACAATAAATCAGCTTATCCTTTAGCCGATTTAACTCTTCTTCTCACGATTCTCTTAGTGACTCGATTCTTGGTGACTTGGTATAGCTGTCTTTCCGATATAGCTGATCTACTTAGCTGATTTGTGAGTTCAGCTCTTTTTCCCTTTTTGTGTTCCATTTCTTTTCTTAGATTCTTCTGAGTGTCAGCTCAGCTCAATTAACCCTAACTCATGTTTGAGTTCTTCAAATCTTGACTCACATAGTGGTTTTGTGAAGATGTCAGCCAGTTGTTTATCAGTTGAGATATATTCCAAGATGATGTCCTTCTTTTCAACATGATCTCTTATGAAGTGATACCTGACATCAATATGCTTTGTTCTTGAGTGCAACACAGGATTTTGAGTGATTGCAATTGCACTTGTGTTATCACACATGATTGGAATTTCTTTTTCCTCAACTTCATAGTCTCTCAGCTGTTGTCTCATCCATAGGACTTGGCACAAAGCCGTTTGCCCCAGCCTATGTATTATGCTTTGTAGAGGTGACTATTGAATTTTGCTTCTTGCTAAACCAGAAATCACTGTTTCCTAGCATTTGACATGTGCCTGAAGTGCTTTTCTCATCAACTCGCATCCAAAGATAGTCGAGTCCGAATAGCCGATTAGCTTGAATCCACCTTCCTTTGGATACCATAAGCCAACTTCTTGGCTTCCTTTCAAGTATCTCAATATTCTCTTAGCTGTCATATGGCTCTCTTTTGCAAAGCAGATTGAAATCTTGCACATACACCTACAAAGAAAGGTGATGTCCGGCCTCGCTTCTTTGTAAGATAGAGCAATGATCCAATAAGTGCTCAGATCTTGTTTGATCTACTGTGCTTGCCATCCGCATCCATGTCCATTTTGATCGATGTATTCATTGGTATTTTCACGAAGACTTCTCCTCCATACCAAATTTCTTCATTAAGTCTCTGGTGTATTTTGTTTGACTTATGAAGGTTCCATCCTTCAGTTGTTTCACTTGGAGTCCAAGGAAGAATGTTAGCTCTCCCATCATGCTCATTTCAAATTTACTCGCATGAGGTTTGAAAATTTTTCACACATGACTCTTTGTTTGTGGATCCAAAAATAATGTCATCCACATATATTTGAACAAGCAAAGATACTCTTTTTGTCTTGAATTTGAAAAGTGTTCTATCTACCTTTCCTTTTGTGAATCCATTTTCGATTAGGAATTGTGACAAGGTATCATACCATGCTCGGGTGCCTGTTTCAATCCATACAAGGCTTTCTTGAGTTTGTATACCTTATCTCCAAGAGTCTTCTCGCTCAAATCCTGGAGGTTGTTCAACATACACTTCTTCTTCTTGGCAATATCCTTTGGCTACTAGTCTTGCCTTGTTTCTTACCACAGAACCTTCCTCGTTCATCTTGTTTCTGAACACCCATTTGGTACCGATAACATTTTGATGTGTGGGTCTTTGAACTAATTTCCATACTTTATTTCTTTCAAACCGATTCACTCTTCTTGCATAACTTGAATCCAATGTGTGTCATCCAATGCTTGTAACACATCTTTGGGCTCTATTTGCGAGATAAAGCATGTGAACATGGCTTCTTGTTGAGTTCGATCTTGTTTTGACACCTTCTCTTATATCTTCAATGACAAGTTCTCGTGGATGGTCTCTCGGCCATCTTACATCAAAGGAGTTGGAGTAAGTTAGTGGATTTAGTCGTCTTGCAGTACTGTGTTGTTCTTTGTGTTCACTCTCTCGTAATCACTTAGCGCAAATTTTCCGGCTATTTTTGAGATTCAAACTATCTCATCTTCTTTCGAGTTTATAATTCTAGCTTCACTTCAAAGATAGGGACTCTTCGTATGGTTGGATGATTGACTTATCAAATTTGACTCTTCAATGTCTTCTCCATTTACATTTGGCTCATCGAATACCACATGAATGGATTCTTTCGCAACCATAGTCCTTTTGTTGAGTACTCAGTAGGCTTTGCTTTCGGTGAGTATCCTAAGAAGATACCTTCATCGACTTTAGCATCAAAAGCCTTTAGATTGTCTTTGCCATTGTTGTGGATGAAGCATTTGCATCCAAATATTCTCAAATATGCAACATTTGGTTTTCTTCCGATCCAAATCTCATAGGAGTCTTTGTCATTTGTCTGTTTATCATACATCTGTTTTGAGTGTAGCAATTTGTGTTGATTGCTTGACCCCAAAATTGTTTTGGTAACCCCGCTTGACTAACATGGTCCTTGCCGCTTCTTTGAGGGTTCATTGTTCCTTCTTTTCGCAACTCCATTCTCATTTGTGGAGTCCTTTGCCGATAGTTCATGACCAATACCATTCTCAATACAATACATTGAGTTATTATTCCATTGACAAACTCGGTTCCTCTGTCCGATCTTATTTTGATAATGGTTTGACTCTTCTCGTTTTGAATCCTCTTCATCACCGGTAGTTTTTGTAGAGTTTCTTTCTTCTTACACATGAATATTGTCCATGTATATCTTGAGTAGTCATCTACTACCACCAAGGTGTATTTCTTTCCACTTATCTCGGCCGGTTCCATTTGGGCCAAATAGATCCATGTGTAGCAGATGCAATATTCTTGTTGAAGATGAACATGTCTTTTCTTTGAATGAAGACTTGATTTGTTTTCCTTTTGACATGCATCACATATACTCTCCTTCTTGTATAATCGAGTCCGGGAAGTCCTTCCACAAGACTACTCGGCAAGTTTGTTAATCGTTTTGAAATTGAGTTACTCGGCTTTTTTTGTGCCACGTACCTAACTTGATTCAAATTGTGCTCTTTGCTAATAGACAGTCTTGTGTGTAGCGGTTGACCAATCTACTACATACATGTTCTTTTGTCTGCGCATCCTTGCAACACAACTTCATTTGATTCAAGATCCTTGATTTGGCATACACCCATGTTGAATCCAACATTGTAGCCCTTGTCACAGAGTTGATCGATGCTCAATAAGTTGAAGTTGAGTCCTTCAACATATGCAACATTTGTGATTTCTAATCCATTCCTCTTGATGGATCCAATGCCTCTTATTTCACCAGGAGCTTCATTTCCTCCAAATATGACTTTTGCTCCTTTAACATCCATGAATTTTGACAGATTTTTCTTATTTCTGTCATATGTCCGGAGCGACCACTATCCATGTACCAGGTTCCTTGGCACTCACTGTTCCTTGAACCCGCAATCAAGGAAATTAAGTTTTAGGTACCCATACTTGTCTGGGGTCCCGAGGGGTTAGAATTGTAAGATGATCCAACCAACTTATAGCCAAATGATTTAACTCTAAGGGGTTGCCATCTATCGATTGCCATAATCATAATTAATCCTGGCAAATTGCTTGGGGATTCTAGGTTCATACAAATTGTCTCTTTTGTCTGTATGCACTGTGTATAATTTTTAGCAATCACCTTCTTTGGGTAATTGTGGTGTCTCCGAGTGTAGTGCCTAGGTGCATATGTGTCTTGATGAAAGCTCTTATACTTTTGGAATGGCCTTTCTTTGAGTTCTAGGCCTTTGCCATTTGGGCTTATATTCCATAAGTCTATGTTGATAGTTCACATCATTCCAATCAGCTTGGCTTGGATATTTTCTACCATTCCCATCATATGTATTTCTTTTATGGATTTTTGGGGTTTTTGGTAGCTCGCTTCTTCTTACAGAGTATTTTTGTTTGGAGTTTCTTTGAGAACTCGGTGAATCTTTCTCACATTTGTCCTTTCAAATAAGCACTCAACTCGGGTATTGTTTTCCTTTTCCTTTATAACCAAGGCCAATTTGCTTGTTATTGTGCTTTGGAGTGAATGTGTGTGCAACATTTAGAGTTTTGGATTTTTCAGACTCTTCATGGCTTGAAGATCCTTTTTCCAAAATTACTTTTGAGGTTTGACATAGCACAGAGGAATTAAATCCTAAGCCTGTCTTGTCTCCACATTCTCTTTGACTCATAATAAGATCATCCAATGATTTAGATGCCTTAGTGAATGAGGTAATAACATTTTTGAGGTCATTCTCCCTCTTCTCTATAGCAGCAATTTTTGCTATTAATTTAGCATTTTCAGCCTTTAAACTTTCATTCTCATCAGCTATTTGACTTAGAGTACTCAGCTCCTTAGTCAGCTTTGAGTTTTAACTCTTGAGTAGGTTGTTTTCCTCATTTAATAGTGTGTGTGAGGATTTGATGTGTTCAAAATCTTTCATCATTTTGCCTAATGAATCATAAAGAGAGTGGGTGATGAAGTGTGTGTGTCACGATCACTATCACTAGAGTCCGAGTTTGATGAGTTAGAGTGTACCTCATCTTCTTGGTCGAGTTGATCTTGTTCCTTGGCCATCAAGATCGGGGCTTCTTCTTTGAGTCACTTGAGTAGTCGCTTCATCGCTCTCTCAATCATTGTCTCTCTTGACTTGGTTGTTTCAAAGATCTCAAGGACCATCATTGCCTTTTTCTTTTCTTGTCTTCTTTCTCTCAAGACCTTCCTTTCTTCTTCATTTCGTATTTGTTAACTACAGGATATGAGCGATCAATGGCATAGTGACTGGTTGTCTGATTTCAAAGATAGATATTCACCTTTTGATTAGCTCTTTCCATTCTTGGATTGTCACCCTTTGATACTCAACTTTTTGATGATCATTCTCTTGGTTGGCCTATCTTCCCTTGATTTGGAGGAGCCGAGTGTCTTTCGGAAGATTAGCCCTTTCCTCTCTTGTAGTTCTTATTGAAGAACTTGTTGAATCTTTTAACCATCGGGCTATTTCTTCCGGATCAATGACTTCTTTGACCTCGGCTCTCTTCCCATCTTTAACAATTAGAGCAGTTTGCTTTGTTTTGGGTACAAATTGTCTCTTCCTGGTCTTTTCTTCTCGGCTCAAACTCGTAGGCTTTGAGGTCCGAGAATAATTCATGGTTGGATGTCTTTGATAGGTCCATGGAATGTCTCGGTGCCATGACCTTCATTTCCCATTCATTTGGAAGACTTTTTTGGATCTTCATACACATTTCCTTCGTGTATATTCCTTTCCAAGTGCGGATAGCTCATTGGTGATTTACGAACCGAGCATCCGGTTGATCCAGGTTTTCTCCCGAGATCATTTTGAAGTTCTCAAATTCTGTACGACCCACCGATAATTTGTTTTCTTTGATTTGCTCGAGCCTTCACAAATCAATGTTAGCTTGTCCTAGATTTCTTTAGCCGTTTTGCAAGATTTGACTTTATTGAACATGGCTTTGTCCAAGGTTTTGTAAAGGATGTCCTTGGCTACATTGTCCAGGTTGTATCTTTTTCTGTCATCATTTGTCCACTCGGTTCTTGGTTTTTCAACCATGATAGTCCGGGAGCAACATCTCTTCTTCTCCTTCAACCGCACTCTTCTTACAATCTGTGTTCACCTTTAAGATTTGCAGTGGCCCATCTTCTATCACTATCCACATCTCATCATGTAATCTTTGATAGATGAGCCTCGCATACGAATTTTCCAATCATCAAATTCTTCAATTGTGAACATAGGGATGCGTGTCAAATTTGCTTCCATGATAATAAGTTTTAATGATAGAAAGAGTTTTGAGAGTTTAAGTACTAAAGCAGACTTTGAAAAGTTTGGAGATCTAGTTCAAGAACGGTGCGGAGGGTTCAATGAACCAACCGCTCCGATACCACTTGTAGGTCCCAAGGGGTGTAAGTGTAAGGTTTAGAAGGGGGTTGAATAAACCTTACCAAATTTTCGATTTAGCCCTTTTAAATATTCGAGTTAATACTACACAATTTGTGTCCTTGATGGATGACCAATTTAGTTAATCAAGAGAGTTAGTCTCTCAACGACTCAATCGATTTTGTTGATGGAATAACTGTTTGTTGGGTCTAAATTAACTCATTTGTGGTTTTGTTTTTTGGAAGACTTAACACCCTTAAGTTTGATTAAGCAAGGATTTAATGCTTGGTTTAGTACTTATGAATTATCAAGTGGATAGCAAATTTATCAGATTTAAACAGTTAAGATGCAGGAATTAAAGTGCTTTGAAATGTAAATGACACAATGAAATTTTTATAGAGGTTCAAGATGGGGTAATTCTTCTACTCCTCTCTTCTCCAACTCCTGGAGGAATCCACTAGGTATTGATCAAGTATATAAAGTGGTAAGTCCGGATACAAGTCTTGATCACACGGTGACTTGATCCTTTGGGACTCGATCTGAGACGCCTTGATCACTCGGTGGCTTCTCGACGACTCGCCTTCTTCACAGGTAGTGCTTGCTACTACTACACTCACTTGCTCAAGCTCTTTGGATTTGATCACGAAGCCCTCCAAAAGCTTAAAACTTGGTTCGACCTTGAACCTTCCTACAATCCTTCGTGGAATGTAGACCCCTTGATTATTCAAGATTTTCCTCTTCAACTGATTGAAGTTATCTTTCCTTCACGGTGAGTGTTAGATTGATGTTCTTCGTAGTGTAGCTTGAGGATTGAGAAAGTTTGATTTTCTAATAATTGCTTGAACGTTTTTGGTTCAGTCAGAACTTGTGTCTCCCATTCTCAAATAAACTCCTCACCTTTTATAGTGATCTTTCAAAAATTTGCCCGTTGAAGAGATAGGCTTATTTTTGAAAGTCATTTGCGATCGTTAGCTTGTCTTGTTGCGATCCTTGAATTGCCATTTTCTCGTATGAATTGTTCTTTCACCTTTCGCATTTCGACACGGTGTAGTGCTTCCCATTGGTTCATTCCTTTTGCACGCAAGGGTCGAGCACTCGAGAAAGGTGATATGGAGATATTACTTGTTTAAGTAATTCTCTTGATTTCGGCAACGGATCTTTTACGATTATCTCGACTTGACCGCATTTCTTTGCTTTCCCAGGTGACTTAGAGTCGACTTCTAATCATTGGATGACTCTTCCGTCACTTCAACTTGAGACTTGGCTTTTCTTGAGTTGACTTGTGATACTTCACCACCGCATCTCACTGCTTTTTTCAAGAGAGTTCCCGTCTACTCTTCTTTGCCACACTCGGTTGTCTCGCAATGAGTCTTCCTTCTAGTCTCCGGTTGTCTTCTTGCATGTTAGGGCGTAGCCGACTTAACTCACTTGGCCACCCCTATTTATTACAATGCATTTTACAACAAAAATGGGGTGCCAACTTCCTATTCTAAGTTTTACATGGCATTCATCAAAATCTAAACAATAAATTTCCTAACACCAAGAAGTTGGCTTATGGTATCCAAAGGAAGGAGGATTCAAGTTAGCAGGATACTCAGACTCAGACTATGCTGGATGTAGAGTTGACAGGAAGAGTACATCAGGTACATGTTAAATGCTTGGAAACAGATTAGTTTCTTGGTTCAGCAAGAAACAAAATTCAATAGCTATATCCACAGCTGAAGCAGAGTACATAGCTACGGGTAGCTGTTGTGCCCAAGTTCTCTGGATAAGATAGCAGCTGAGAGACTATGATATAGAAGAAAGAGAGATTCCAATTATGTGTGATGACACTAGTGCTAATGCAATTACTCAGAATCTAGTGTTGCCCTCAAGAACAAAGCATATTAATGTCAGGTATCATTTTCTAAACGATCATGTTGAAAAGAAAGACATCACTTTGGAATACATCTTAACTGATAAGCAGTTAGCTGACATATTCACAAAGCCCTTATGTGAATCGAGATTTGAAGAGCTTAAGAATGAGCTAGGGTTAATTGAGCTGAGTAGGATACTCAGAAGACTCAATCAGCAAAGACAAAAGAAGAGAAAATAAAAAATGAGCAAGTTTCACATTTCAGAAAAGTGAAACAGCCTAGACGAGAAATCAGTTGTATCGAGTTAGTTGACAGATGAGTGGTCTAATGTGAAGAGAGAAACAGAGTTAAGTCACTTTTGGATGATAGCTGAGTTATTTATGAGCTAAGTAATAAAAAACACGATGCGTTTTATGCGGCGAGAATGTTTTTAAGAATGTCATCAGCGTAATTATGGTTGTCGTACAAAAGTTGCGGTTAAGCATATGATTGGATATAAATGTTGCTGCATTTAATGCGGGGAAATTAATGCAGTTTCAAAGGTTAAATCCTGACCATCGATTTTGATCAAGTTTTTCAAATTCAAAAAACTATCTTTTCAAGTCCAATATAAGTCAAAAACACTTTTTCTCTCTCCTCCCAAAAACTCTATCGTCTTCAACAAGCAAGAAATACTCTCTGCAAAAGTTCGAAAACCATACTTTCTAAAAAGCAAGATTTTACGTATTTTTCACCGATTATTTTCTTCAAAAATGGAAACATCATATGATTTCGTTATGTTATTTGAGAAGATCCACTCAGGATCGACAGTGGACTTCAAGGGAATGGTGAAACAGGGTGCTGATAAAGCCCTGTTGGAGAAAATTGTTGAGAAACTCGAGAGATCTGGTCTGAAGGACTTTCTGACCATGGATTTCTCTCACACTTACTTAGAAGAGGTCGCAATGTTCTATGTCAACAAGGAAGTGCATGATGATAAGATTCGCTCATTTGTTCACCGCAAGGCTATCAAGATCCCTGCTGCGGACCTTGCTGAACAATGCAAGTTACTTACTGATGGGCTGAAGGAGATCACCGAGAAAGATGTCAACATTGCTGCGGCTTGGAAAGAGATAGCCAAGCCTGAGTCAGCTGCAAAGGCTGTCTATACAGCCAAGAAGGAGTTGATCAAGGAAGATTGCCACAAATTGATGGACATCGTGTCCAAATGCGTGTATATGAAGTTTGGAAGCTTCAACCAGCTGTCTCGGACTAAGCTGGTGGTGATGACTGCGATTATGGAAGAAAAAAAGATTAACTGGGCTGAGTTTATCTTCAGCCAGATTTGCTAAAATGTGATCAATAAGTCCATCAAGGAAGATGGGACTTTCGGATGTTCATTGGGGTATGGCCTGGTGATTAACCATTTGATGGAAGTGAAAGGAATTACCCTGCGCCATGGAACGCCATTCCATGTGAATAAGAAGATGTTCAAGGCAAATCTTTTTGGAGCTCAGAGGAAGGCGCATGCTAGGAAAGCTAACACGAGTGAGGGTGAGTCAGCTGTCCTCACTGAAGACACAGCTGCAGCCGCTCCAGCTCTCTCCCCCAAGGCTATTTAGAAGAAGAGAGTTGCGGCAGCTAAGCAAGAGCCCCTGCAGCCAAGTCCCTGAAGGCTCCTGCCCCTGCAGTTGAGCCACAAGCACCTGCCCCAGCAGCCGACCCAGAAGCCCCTGCCCCCGCAGCTGAGACCGAGAAGGATACATCTACATTTTCTCTGGTCGTGAAGAATGAGTGCACAGTTGTGCCCCGCAAGACAACTGTTGTGAAAAAGATAAAGATGGTGGAGCCAGAAGCTACCATCGAAACAGCTGAAGAGCATGTTGTTCCTCTTGTCAAGACCAAGAGAAGAAGACTTGTTAGGAAGTCTGATCTGGAGAAAACTGAGTCTGCCACTCAGACAGAGAAGCCCGGAGAGACTGTTGATGCTCAAGAAGAGCAGTCTAAAGAGAAGGATAGTGGAGATGTAGCCACCATGGAGGTAGAGAATACTGTTGATGCCAATCAGCAGAGTGTAGAAGTCCCAGCTGCTCGTGAGATAGTTGTGGAGAAGCAAATATCTGAGACAACTGAGACTCTTGAGGAAAGAGTTGTCTCGCCCCCTCAGACCGATGCTAATATACCTGAGGAAAGAGTTGTCTCGCTCCCTCAGACCGATGCTAATATACCTGAGGAGGAGCAAGCTCAACTTGCTACGATTCCAGAAGATGGAGATGATGATGATGATGTTTTGATAATGTATTCTCTAGCCTACCCGGATATTCAGCAGAGATCGAAGGACTGGAGAAGATGGAAGCTGGACTACTCTCGACAGCAATTTGAGCACCCAGAGTACATCCAAGAAGAGGAGGAGCTCCTAAGCTTCCTAGGAAACGTCTCTATCCACTATGCCCTAAATGAAGAATTTTGTATGGACACCCTTCGTGCCATTAAGGAAGATGAGAAGGAAAAGGCCTTGGAGAAGGCCAAAGCCCTTGAAAAGTAAAAATGTGCATGTTCACCGGTCATGAGCATCACATGGACTCGACTGATAGCAGCGACCTAAAAAAGATTGATCTTGCTGAAGCAATTGAGAAGACCGAGTTCCAACAGGCCATCAATGAATCAAAAGCCATGCACAAACAACATTTGCAAGAGGGCCCGGGAGAATCTTCTAAACTCTCTCTGAGCTCTAACCCTTTGGATGTGGCGCAAAAGATAGCTCCTGAAATAGCTGCCACCACATCCTCCGTGCATTCTGAGAATGGCTCTTAGGGGAATGGCGATGAGGGTCAGTCAGCTGAGCAGGCTAACACATCAGCTCCCACTGCTGCCGAAGTTGGTATAGCTGAGGCAAGTCAAGCTGACTCTACTCGAAGGGAGAAGGGAAAAGCTTCAAAAGTTGGACCTACAGGAATCCCTCTCGTCCCAGACAACATATTTGAAGAAATATTCCACTTTGAAGCTGAGTTGCCACCTCTAGATGCCAAGTCTGCTAGAGAGCAAGCTAAATACACTATGGAAGTAGAGCCCGGAGATCCAGCTGATTCCACAATAGTACCTATAGGTTTCGACTTTGATGCTGTTTGGCCTGAGGAAGAGTCCGCTTCTACAGCCGACTTCTAAAAGGCGTTTAAAGCCATTTGCGAAGAAATTTAAAAAATGGAACACGGTTTAGCATCATTAGACCTAAGGCTGGACAACCGTGATGCAAATATCAATGGGGATATTGGAGGTGGTGTTCTACGAATCAGAGAATGGGCTGCTCAAACAACTGCTATGAGATTAGAGCAAGTCTGTTACTTCAAGTCATTCTTTGTAGAGTTGCTAGTCTGGAGTGCGAATAATATACGATTTTAGCAAGAGGAAAAAGAGTATATGGTGAGAATTGAAGAATCCCACAAGTCGGACATGGAGTAACTTAAGCTACAACACAGGAGCGAAATTGCAAGACTGGAGGACAACATGAACCAATAGTTCAGTGTTCTCCAGACAGAAATGAAATTAATGGCAACTGAGTCAAAGGCTACGATCAGAATTCAGAACAACCTACTCTAAAGCAGATGAAAAGAAAAACTCTACAAACACCCGACTTGACTTCATTCTCAGTGGATTGTTCCCTGCTCTGACCCTATCGTTTTGTGATGATGCTAGAAAGGGGAAAATGAGACCTTGAAGGAACTGAAGGAAAGGAAACGGAGTCATAAGGTGAAGAAGAAGGAAGTACCAGCTAAGGGGAAGGAACCTAGCTGGTGTGCAGCAGAGTTCCAACAGTCACTCAGCTGATGTGCAGCAGAGTTCCAACAGTCACTCAGCTGGAAAAGGAAAAGTAGCAGTACATCACACCCCCAGAGGAACTCAGTCAGGAAGAGGAAAGGGAAGATCAGGTGGTATTGGAAGAGGCAGAAGATCTCGACCGCAGCCAAGACCATAGGACATCAAGTATATTGATCTGTAGAAGAAAGGGATCACGTACTGGGCTGGATATGATCATCTTGCAAATTTGGAAGTCCAACGCAAGAATGAAGAAGTTGTGAGGAGGTAAGAAGCCAAAAATGAAAGGGCGATGTGAGAATCGGAGAAAAGGCAGCGTAGGGATGACCCTGCTGCAAGGCGTGCCTATGAGAAGAAGAAAAGAGATAAAGATGAAAGGAAGAGAAGGAGAGCTGATGAGGACAGAAGGAGAGCTAAAGATGAAGAGAGAAAAAGGAAGCAGCCAAGGCGTTGAAGACGGCTGCAACCCCTTTATGTATTTTACTTTGTAAATACACAACTGTAAGTTCTTTGTAAGTTAGATGTTAGCTCTGATACCTTCTTTGTAAATTTGCTCTGATACATGTTGTATTTCAATGTATGAATAGAGTATATTGTTGTAAGAAGCTTTGTAAAGGACAAGAATGCTATGATCAATAAAATTGATTATTCAAAGCATACATTCTTTGTTACTGTATTGCTTGTGTTTGTTGTTTATTTTATTTAAGTTTTGGCATCATCAAAAAGGGGGAAATTTTTAGGAAATTTATTTGTAAGATTTTGATGATACCATGTAAAACTTAGACTAGGAAGTTGGCACCCCCATTTTCCTTGTAATTCTATGTTGTAATAGATAGGATTGAAAAAGTTGAGTGAAGTTAGCTATGTCGAAGAATGCAAAAAGTCAACTGTAGACCAAAGTGAAGACTTCTTTGTCTGTCACCGAGTCGGCCAAGAAGGAAGACAATGACTCGACTGAAGGAGATACAACTGAGGAACAGTTGTGTGAAGGGTGTGGAAATGTCAGTAAAGAAACCAAGTCTAACAGTTGAACTGACAGTTGAGTCATTCCCATGATTGGAGCAGACTCAAGTTAAAGGGGTAAAGGCAACAGTCAAGTCAAGTCAACTGACTTTGATCCATGGAAGGAAGTCAAGAATATTACTCGATATAGTAATAAGTCCAAGCTGCCAGGTCTTAAAGTGTTTGGCCCAAAAATATGCAAAATGAATAAACTAATGGGAAACACTGGAGCATGTGTCAGACCCTGTAAAGCTGCAGAGTCATTTAATACGAGAAAGGGACAACATCACATCTCTACAGGCCAAGAAATGACAAGCCAATGAATAAGAAGTGTCATTTGAAAATAGCATATCTCTTCAACGAGCAAATTTTCAAATGAAAACTATAAAATGCTGAGGAAGAATTTGAGAAAAGGTTACCTGAACCTGGAAAATCGATCTTACAAGCACTATTCAAGCAAGCGTGACCCGCAATATTCCCAAAGCTTATCAAAAAATTCCTCAAGCCTAAAACTCGAAGGAACTCAAAAGATTTGAAAATTCCCAATGCTCCCTAGATGCGAAAGCCTTGTGTTGTTCATTGCGACCTAGCCTTTTGCTCTCAAAAGCTCCTCGATCTCTTTGTTCCTGTGTTATTTGATATGTTTTCTATGTATCAAGTTGTGAATTTTTGTGCATAGCCTTGGGTCCCTTTTATAGATGCTTGGAGAGATCACTTGCAGAGTTTGAGTAGGAAAAGTAGACCAATTCAGCCCCAGTTACGTCACATGCCCGTGTAATGCCCCGCAGTAGGGTCGTGTGATCGGAATTTGATATCGGGGTGTTCAAGAAAGTTGTAGAGCTTTCTCTTATATTTCCACAGCCACTTGAATCACCTCAATATCAATTTTGTAGAGGAAGCTATGGCCAAAATAATAAACTCTGCCAGTGCTGGAAACTGTTAGCGCATTTTGACGTTTTGAAGGAAATTATCATTTCTTTGATTGTCCATGCTTCTTTCCTTCACATTTTGCTCGTACCTTGTTTTTTACATATTATTTGAAACATGCTATCATCTTTTGTCCAATTTAGCTCAATTTTCTGCAAAATTTAAAAGAGTACACAGTATCACGCCCACCAAGGGAAAACAAGTAAAATACACCAAATATGCATGCAAATGCATCAATTATATATTATTTTAAACCCTCAAATGCACATATATTTTACACTAATCAAAATCCCCCAAACTTAAAGCATTGCTCATCCTCGAGCAAATTTAGAAAAATAATATAAGGGGTAAAAACGAAAGAACACCGAAGAACACTATAAACTTTAAATGGAATTTGACTTCATACTTTAAAGAAACCATGTAATTCATCATCAAGAAGTCATCATTCATAAACTCGGCATAATCAATACTCTCTTGGGTACTTGACATCGCGACTCACAAGTAAACAGTGTATCACTCTACTCTCAAAAATGTATGGTAAGTATTTACGCTCAAGTTCAATTCAGTGAAAGTAGAACTACCATAGGCTTGCAAATCGTCTAACATCTCGACCACTTTTGTGTGCACAATCTAAGAATCAAAAAGGACTTTTATTAGGTTGTAATGTAGGCTCTTTGGTAAGGGTAGGGAAATTTGGATTAAGTGGCTTTACTAGAGCAAATAAAATTTAAGCATACAGACTTGCAATTCACTAACCCAATTTCAACATAATATCAGGTTTTCTTTTTCAACTCAATTCCACCCTTATTTCTTCTTTTTTTTCATTCTTAGGCCTTTTTGCCTTCTTCTTTTTTTCTTTAGCCTCAAGCTCTCATTTTGTTTCCATAATTTTCATAATTTTCTTTTTTTTTTTTTTTTTTGCTTTGCTCGATTTTCTCTATTTTTTTCCAGAGATTTTCTTTCTTTTTCGAGCTTCATATATTTTTTCATTTACCCATATACTGTTCATCCCTCTTTATTTTGCTAACTTCCTCTGTTTTCATAAATTTTAACCACATCTCCCATAAACTTATTCATTTTTTATAAGCTTAAGAATTTGTAGGGATAAAATATGTAAATTTTAAAGATCAATATGGCTCGGAATAAAAGTTTAGGCTCAAAATTGGCTAACTAGGGAATCATGAGTTCATAGGTAGGCTTTTTAGGCTAAGTAGGCTAAACAAAGATGGCCTTAGATCATTTTCAAAAATTGTATACACACATGACTTCAATGAAGATACCAGAGCAAGTTCTAGAGTTCTATAAATCATGAATGACACACTCAAGAAAAAATAAGTCTGCATAATATAAAGAAGTTTAAGGCACAAAAGCTCACAGGCTTATTTTTCGCAACATGCTCAAATACTCAATTTTTTTTTAATAAATGCCAAGCAAATAAATAACTTTCCTCCTAAGAATTTATTACATTATTCCCACAAGTATGTTCTCTCATGCCATAAAATATCCATAGTAAAATCATAGGGAGCTGGGCATACGAACTGAATTAAAAACCACACACAAAAGCAATTAAACGTGTTAAAGTGATAAATGTGTTAAAAAAAACACAAAATTAATAGAAAAAACGATTTTTTTCCAAAAATTATAATGCAAAGTGCTCTACATGCAGTCCTAGATGCAATACAACATATGCAACAGTACTAATTTTTTACACCAAAACAATGTTTTTAAATGTTGTACAAATACTCCCCAATGAATTAAAATATTTTTGCTAATTTTTTGAGTATTTTTTGAAGTTTATTTTGATAAAAATCGGACAACACTTCAATTTGGAGGTCGACCGGTCGAGCAAACGGTCGATCGGTACCTGAATAATGAAAACTGAGAACAGATTCTGGACTTGAAATTTTGCAGAGGGGAACCGGTCAGCGAGGCCGACTTGCCGACCAATAGGGCGAATTTCTGGGTCGGACCCCTTTGACCGATCGACCCCCCCTCCAACTGGTACCTAAATAGCACTAATTTCCTTTAACGTTCGAAATTTCCTATAGAGCGACCGGTCATTTTGTGTTATTTTTTTTGAGTGACGAGAATAATACCGTTGGACATACATATCAAAGATGATTTACTTTATCATTTTTGTACAATATTTCTACATCTTGTGATCTTCTTTTTGTAGACAAAAGTGAAGAAGGAGGAGCATATGTTTGTGAAGACTCTCCTATAAATAGAGAATGATTTGAAGACACAAGATAAGAACAACAACACAAGCAAACACACAACAAGAAATCTAAAAATTTCTAAGCTTTCATATTCAACACTCTTGTTGTATTTATAACTTAAGTATTTCACTTTCACATCTTGAGGTCTAGGCTTGATTCTTGATTACACTTGCACTCAAAATTGTATTATCATTATCGAGTTATAATCTTGAATTTTTGGGTTCATCATTGAACACAAGATATCCTTGTGAGTGTTCTTATGGTAAGAACACACTTTGGTGATCTAGGTGTTAGGTGCAAGAAGATTGTGGTAATCTTCTTATTGAAGAGTTTGGTGCTCTTTGAGGTGTTGAATAATTTGGTATTCTTCAAGGTTGAAGATTGTGGTAATCTTCACAAGGTGCCGTAGAAGATTGTGGTAATCTTCAAGGGAGATTGAGGTAATCTCCAAAGAGGTGTTGTAAGGTGATGTTGTATTAATTGTGGTAATTAATAAAATCTTTTTTCTTTTTTAAATCCAACCCGGAGATACTGGGGTGGTAGAGGACTAGGCCCTAGGTGGGTTGAACCTCTATAAATAGAGGCGTGTTGTTTTATTCCGCACCATTATTCTTGTCTTTGTTTGATCATTCGAAAAAGAGGGCTAATTGCGAAAAATTGGCATAATGTATTCACCCCCCTCTAGATTATCGTAGCCACTTGGACTAACACCCCCCCAAACTTAAAATATGCTTCGTCCCGAACATAAGAGGAAATTATCAAAAAAAAAATAGAAATGCATAAAGAGTACTTACCTGGATCGTTCTGGTGAAGCTGGGAGCTTGTCCGTCAAATTTGAAACTGGAGGAGCAGATAGCATGGCCGGGTCGTGTGCGTCCACACGCCCGTGTGCGTCTCTTTTTTTTCATTTTTTTCACTCCGAAGTTTGTCGCGACGTCTCCTGGGTTGCCTCCCACAAAGCGCTAAGTTTTTCATCTTCAGCCAGACTCAGATTTCTAACATCACTTTCGTTGAACCGTGTCGGTTGAAAACCTTGTGCCCTTATATTTTGTACCATCCATCAGACAAATGGCATTGCACTGTTTTCTCGGATTAAGTATCGCCTGGGAATTTGCCCTTTTTATCTTTGGCCTCCCACTGCAGTTGCGATTTGGGCTTCTTATATCTCCTACGATTCTAGTCTGGCATTCAACAAAAATGATGCTAGAAACGAAGAAGAAAAAAATAAAATAAAATAAATCAAAAAAAGAAAAAAAATATTTACAAAAAATATGCTTCAGTTAAGATTGAACTACTTATTACTATATCTAAGTAGAATCTAATCAATCCGGGAGCGACGCAAAAACTTATTCGCCAAAAATAATTTGGTTCATACAATTTGCAAGTGTACAGTATAGTTTATAGAATAATGGCAAGCAAGGTCGTATTCATCAGGGATTGAATCTCGAAACACTTAGGTTATAATAACATCGTATTCTAATTTTATTGAAGCGACCAAAAATCAAGTTATTTAATCTAAGAAAAAAATCAAAAAATAAAGAAAAATAAATAAAATAAATTTGCGAAGCCCACAAGTCTTTTCAACATCTTTAGGAGCAACCTTGGACACATAATCTCAACATGCTTCTTCAATATTAAATTTGAATAAAGTTTTAAAAACCAATTCATGCAATTCTATGGGTTCAATTCCTAAAATAGTTTATTGTGCACATAAACAAGAGATTAATAATAATTGAGGTCTCCCGATCCATCACAATTATTACTAACTCCCAAAAGATCTTTGAATTGAAGTACTCTTCACAAATAGAAGTAGTCTCCCGATACATTACTCTATTTATGTCTGAATTCGATTCTCGTCTTACTATAACTCACCTCCCGGATTATGGACTAGAAGTATGACATGCAAATTATGGAGCAGATAATAAGCAATTATAAATAAGTACTCGAATTCATAAAATAGAAAGCACGAATTAATTAAGAAAATAAATAATCATATTTGACATAAAGCAACAGTTTCGATTATGCCCCTAAGATCCGAAAAATATGTCAAACATTGATTACAAACTCATAGACAAATTCGAACAATATTAAGACATCTTTTAAGCACAGACAAGAGATATTAGACATAGAAAGAAAACCCCTTCTTTTCAGGATGGATTCCCCTTCCAAGCCCTTGAAGCTCTTGTGTTCCCTAGATGTGAAAGCCTTGTGGTGTTCTTCGCGACCTAGCCTTTTGCTCTCAAAAGCTCCTCGATTCCTTCGTTCTTGTGTTATTTGATGTGTTTTCTATGTATTAATTTGTGAATTTTCGTGCATATCCTTGGGTCCCTTTTATAGATGCTTGGAGAGATCACTTGCAAAGTTTGAGTAGGAAAATGAGACCAATTCAGCCCCAGTTACGTTGCATGCCCATGTAATGCCACACGGCCGGGTTATGCGATTGGAATTTGATCTCGGGGTCTGCCGTATTTGTAGATCTTTCTCTTAGCTTTCCATATCCACTTAAATCACCTCAATATCAATTTTGTAGAGGAAGTTATTGCCAAAATATTAAACTCTGCCAGTGTTGGAAACTGCTAGCGCGTTTTGACATTTTTGAAGGAAATTCTCTTTTCTTTGACCGACCATGCTTCTTTCCTTCACATTTTTGTTGGTACCTTGTCTTTTTACATATCATTTGAAACATGCTATCATCTTTTGTCCAATTTAGCTCAATTTTCTGTAAAATTCACAAGAGTACGCAGTATCACGCCCAACAAGGAAAACCAAGTAAAATACACCAAATATATGTGCACATATATTTTACACTCATCAATAAACAATCAACATCTCCGAAAAATTCTCAATCATATGAATACAATCTTTAGTTTTTCTCTACATATCAAATTTTACATAAAAATAATTCACCACTATTCACTCAAAAATTGAAAGGGGATGGAATGTAAAGGCAAACAATCACAATCTAAACTTTTTAGATTTTCAAGTAATGATAAACAAAAAAGGAATTTTTTTCTAAAAAGACAACAACTAAATTAAGTGGAAGATACATAATACTTAAAAAAGAAAATTATTCCCAAGCATGGCCTTGATATATATACTGGAGGTAGCAATTTTGCCATTCATTGAAGATGATTACGACAGTACATTTATTCTTTTAATACAATTGCAAACAACATTAATATGTTAAAGTAAGGTGCTCCCCACTCTAATTAGAATTGAATTTTATCCTATTTGTAAAAATAATTTTATTAGGAATTATAATAATATAAAGACATATTTCTTTATTTTATGTTTTGGCTTTTGCATTTATTATTTAATTTCTCATATGATAAAGTCTTTAGATTGTTTTTAAGCTACGAGGTATGGTTACACATTTGATGTCAATCATGGAACATTTCTCTAAAGCTTTTCACTTAAAATAGTTCCAAATCAATGGGTTTTTCAAGATAGGACATTGAATAACCCTGTAAGCTTTGTGCATGTGACGCGTGCTCGTGAGACGAGAATGTTGCATTCCATTAACATTAGTGTGAGGTACAAATACATATATGCGAGTGCTTGTTGGCGAACAAGTATGTTAAACATAACCCAATGGCATGAATTCTTAGATGGAAGATTTCTTTGTCGAATAAGAATTTTCATATTCCAATAGTACATTATTAGTCCTCGTACTTGAGGCACGATAATATCCTTGTGTCGATCCTATAATACTTTGATTTATATTCTGATTGATTGACAATCACAAAGGGGTATTTTAGGTATTGCACCGATGTGTATGGAGGCTTGTCTGTGACCAACATAGAATTCAACACTTGTCTTTTAAACAAGGAAATTTCCTGTATTTTCATAGTTTGTGATTGAAAGACTTGCCCAAGGCAAGATTAATTTGATTCATAAAAGAATGACCAGAACTTGAAATGGAACCACAATTATGAAAGTAATTAGGTTTTTGATAAATCCATGTTCAAGATTTAATCAGGAATTTAGTTGTTGAAATGATCATACATATATTCAATAGTAATTGAAATAGGTTTACTCGCTATTTTACCTTTTACTAAGTAATCATGCTACTTTCTAGATGTTACCATGATTTGCAGGTTCTTGAAATTAAAGAGTTAATTTCAATTAGATTATTACTGGGATTAATTAATAGAATAAATTCTTATTGTTGGAAAATTACGAAAGTTGTAAGTCTGCTGCTAGTGTTAATCGTGAACCTTAAAGAGTCACACATATATTTGGTTGTCGACATTTTGAAATTGATAAATTCAATAGTTTGAAGCAATTAATAAATTAGGATTTTAATTTAATTCAAAAGCTAATTAAATATTTAATTAAATAAGTGTATTATCTAATTAAATCTAATTTGATTAGAAAGCCCCACAAAAAGGAAGAGAATAAATTAATTAATCAATTCGATTGATCAGTTTGAGCTTTGAGTATTTATTAATTGATTAGTTGATTTAATTAATTAGACTTTGGAGTCCAAGCCCATACCATAATCTAGTAGGCCTAATCGTAGAAGCTTACTAGATAATTGAAAATTAATTAATAAATAAGATTTATTTATATATACATATATGATATGTATAATGATATATATATATATATATATATATATATATATATATATATATATAGGGATTGGTTCAAATGAGACCAATCCCTTTAGGTTAGTCCATAAGACCTCATATAGACCCTTGATCAAAAACTTTTAATGGTGCAGATTATTTTTTGTTATTTTTGGAATATAAGGGTAGTATAGTATTTTTACTTATAATAACTGTGAAGATTAAGACGTGTTGTGCGTGTATTTAGGAAAATTAAATCTTTCCTTTTATCACTTACCAGATTTTTAGGAGCCAATATCCCTCTTCGTGTCTTTTCGAAATCCAACTGCTACTTGGTTTCTTTTCAGTATCAAAAATCTTTTCGTGTCTTTTCAAAATCAAACTGATACTTGGTAGCAAGAAGCCAAACCCTATATCTCAAAATCAAACCATATATCTCAATTCCACCAAATTTTCGCCCGTCCTCTACCTTGAAACCAGACGCCTGCAAGTAATCATCATTCGGCGCTCGTCTCTTCAAGTTTTACATGTATGTAGGAGATCGATTTTTTAGGAAGGTAGTATGTTAGGGATTTCGTTAATGTTTATAGATTAATTTTTTTTGTTTTCAGTTAATTTTTCCGAGTTTTCCCACATTGCGATTGTCCCTGTGCGACCGAGTATTTGTTGGCGGTTGAAGGGCTTGTTCCCGTGGAGAAGAGTTAGGGTTTGGATTCGATGCATTTTGGTGTTTTGGCTTGAAGGTAACCCTTTTTTCTGTATTTTGCTTCTTTTGTTTTCAAATTTTTACTAGGTGTTAAATTTTTTTCGCAATTTTTACATGAATCTTTTGAATGTGTTCATTGGTTGATTTTTGTAGGATTTTAGAATTTTTTCACTTAAAAAATTAAAATTCATTTGTTCATATATACTAAGTTTACATATATGTCATGTGAAATGTCACGCCCCAAACGGGACGCGACGACGATCCACAACTTAAATACAAATAAACCAACGATGCATTTAATATCAATGAAAACCCAAAGAAGAAAGAGTCAAATAGAAATGAAATAAAATAACATAGGTACAAATTACAACTTATAGTCCCACAATTATCCGAATTACATCCCCGAAATCAACTACATATAACAACTTAATAGTCAAAGGATCCTACGCCCTTCAATTACAGACCGAAATGAAAAGAAAATAAAATAGTCCAACAACAATAACAAGAAACAAGTCCATCAACAACAACAACAACAAATAGTGAGTCCAACAGACGGGGTGCAAGGGCTCAATCCGTAGTCGGTTCCGCATCTTCAACGAAGTTCTCATCTAAGGTTAGAAAACAGGTGGGGATCAGATAGAAATCTCAGTGGATGGGGTGATCGTGTGCAAAGTGTGGCGATATATAGTTAAAGCTTATTATGAAAACGCGTGATATATGATGCATGAATTCACACAGAGTCCACAAGCGTCGTGATAAAATATTTAAGTAATATACTTATACAGTTTAAGAAAACAGTTCGTGGTCACACAAGCACTATGTGATTCAGGCAAGATAGGTAGGATTGCGTACCGAATGTAACGCCAATCCTATGCAAGACAAATAATGGTTGCGTACGGATTTGTAGCGCCAACCAATTCAATACAAGTGGCGGTTGCGTACGGATTTGTAGCGCCAACCAAACGGTCCAATTAACTCCGGAATCGTGTGGATTAGATAGTGATTTCTTCGTTCTTCCTTGTAACTCCCCGAGCAAGATGGTCCAAGACCGCCACCTTATCGCTCCATAGGCAAAGACAAAATCCACATTGGATCTAGCAAGGCTCGGATTTGTCATAATCATGATTATACCTCAAGTACTACGACCGCTTCCCTTGGACACTCGTTCCTCGTTGGGATTAGGGCGATGGTAGGAAGAGAGGAATAGCGGTGAGCTGCCGGTTCCCATCCCCGATATATCCATTCCGAGTGAGAGCTCGACACACCAAGTTGACTCAGCGGAAAGTAAATACAAGTTCGAGGTAGTCAACCAGCAAATGAGTATTATTGATTCAGGGAAGCAGTTCAGGAAAGTTTTCAAAAAACGTGAGTGGCAATTATGGCATTGGTGGAGTTATTGAATGAAGACGATTATCGGAAGGATAAGCAACCTTCGATATCTTAAAATATTAGGTGGAACATAAGTCCCGTTATAGATTCAAAATCGCAAGACGAGGAAGTCGTTCGCGATCGGGTATTAATCGGTCAAGACAATCCGATAAGTCAAGGGTTTTTTGAGAAAATACAATATTTTAATTAATAACTAAGGTCATAGGATCCAGGGCTGTTGTAGTAAAAGGAAAATAATTTGGGTTAGGGTCCTTGGTAAAAAGAAAATTTACAATTAGCTTCGTTTTGTAAAAACTAATACCTTTGGAGTTAAAAATTGAATAAATAAATATCCCGACCTTGAAAAATTATGAGGTCAGTTCTCAAAATCTCTAAATTGTTAGATTCAGGTTTTGAGGTCGAGTTTTTATAAAATTCTCACATTGGCCCCAAATTTGAAAAAAATTGTCATTTTGGGCCTTTAGTTTAAAATAATCGGAACTCACAAACCGGAAGGGCTTTTAATGTGATTCAAGTTGAAAAATGTCACTGAGGTTAGTAGGATATTGGGACAAAAGCAGTTTTTAAAAGAAATAAGTGTAGGTCCTTTAAATTTTGAAAATCTCATTTTTATCCCATTTTGAAGTAATTGCCTTTAAGGCTTTTAGGGGTCCAATTGTTATGAAATTTGAACCTTGGGTCCAAAATATAATTATGTTATAGTTAAATTAGTATTTCCAGGTGCATGGGCTGCATAAGTCCTGGAAATTTCATTTGGGTCCTCAATTTTAATCTTTTACAATTCGGTCCCTCAATTTTGGTAAAATTACTTTCCAAGCTCTAAATACTTGGATTTTTGGAATACGTTTAAAATATGTCATTTACAGTACCTTAAGAGTGAAAATTTCAAATTTTGAAAGTAAGGTCTTGTACAGTTTCAAAAATTACAAAGTAGCCCTCAAACTTCTAAAATGTTACAATCTAGTCCTTGGGCTTTTAAAGGTTGATTTTATTTATCTTAAAACTCTTAAAACTTCTTTAAAATGTCCAAAAGTCATTTTTGAACCTGAGTACAGTCCCAAAATTCGAAATTTGCAGAGGGGTCCCTTAAGTTTTATTTTCTTGCAATTTAATCCACCAACTTTCCATTTTTGCATTTTTAAGTCCAAAATTGAAATTTAATCAATTATGCTCGACTTGTCCAGGTTATAAGTCATACAAAATATGGATTTCAAAGATCATACACATGCATGTCCAAATCATACAAGAATTCATCAAATAGAACATTAAATTGTACATGCATGCACCTAAAGTTCAATAATTAGCAATTTTGAGCAACACTTGAGAAATTTCATGACTTGATACATAAAATTGACATGCAATACATAAATTATATATCTCAAGGGATCATGATCAAAATTCTACATGCATTTTAACAAAAGCACCTAGAAGTTGAAAGAGTTTTTCCACTCACCTTAAAATTGGAAAATTGTGAAATAAAAAGGATAATTTCACAACTTTGTATGAAGTCACTTAGGTCAGCCCCTAAGTCAAGAAATATCAAAAATTTGGAGTTAGAAAAATGAGAGAAAAATTAAGGAGAAAAAGAAGAAGATAAGAAAATTGGAAAGGCTACACTATACCTTGTGTAGTAGGTGATTTGAAACTAGTTGAAGCTTCAAATTTGGAAAATTTGGTTCAACTCCAAAATCACCTAAGGTCAGCCCCTATTTCTCAAAAATGAAAAAGGGGTGTTAAAATTTGAAAAAAAATAGAAAGAAGAAGAAAGAAGGGTTCTAGTGTCCAATTCTTACCTTGTAGTCTAATTTCCTCTACTAATTATTCTTCAAGTCTTCAAATTTCACCACCATGCATGCATGTCTTCAAGTGGTCTTCTAAGTACCTCAAAATCCAAAATATAAACTTAAATTAAAAGGAGAAGGCGATTAGTAGTAAGATTTCAAGTTGAATTGAGGAGTGAAATTTCTTACCTTGAGATAGGGGGGTGTTCGAAATTTTTGTTTTTAAGTAGGAAGATAGTTTGTTTTGATTTAGGTTTCTGGAGAAAGAAAGTGTGTTTGATGTTAGGAAGAAGATGTTCTTGAAGGTATGAAGGTAGGCTTGAAGATGTGAAGAACTTGTGTTTGAATTTTTGAAGATGTGAAGAAGTGGTACTTGAAGATATAAAGAACTTATGTTTGAAGGTTTGAAGATGTGAAGAGTTGGTGTTTGAAGATTTGAAGATGTGAATGATTTTAGAGAGAGGTTAGAGAGAAGGAGGAGAATTTGCTTGAGAGATTAAAATGTGTTGGATGAAAAATCTTTTAACCAAATTTTGTGTAAAATGGCCATGTTGGCCGTGTGATAGGGGAGAGAGAGTGATGGAATTTTTTGTTTAATTTGTGTCTAGAATTTTGCTTCTTGCATGGGAGACAAAATGCAAGTCAAAGGTATGGGCATGAGATGGGTTTGAATGGAATGTTGGGAAGACTCCAACATGTTGGGAAATTTAATAATAAAGAATTTATATATGAGATGATGTGTATAATTTTTTAATTAATGGTATAATTATACACAAGATGACTAATATAAGGTGTAAGTGTACAAGAGTTGGATGATATTTCTACTCCAAAAATCTCATCATGGCCCCACTATAGGGGCAAATTGGTAATTCCATATTTTTTTTTGTCCCAAATTTGATGATAATAGTTGAAATATATCAATCTCCAAAATAATTAGTGATTTCCTTGATCACTTATAAGTCTCATGATCACTTATACTAAATCAAATTCTTAATTCTATAAGGTAAAAGTCTCTAAAATAAATAGTCTCTTAAAATTCTAAGGTGACTAATAAATACAAAATAGTAATAATGATCAATCAAGTGATCATAAATGCAAAATAGAACTAATAATGATCATGATCACAAGTAATAAATAAAATAAAATAAAATACAAAATATATATATATTATTAATATTTACCGTCAAAGTGACGCGGTAAAATAGTCGATCAATTACATAGTCGCCAAAATGAGTCAATTATAGCTCGGAAAAATCGGGGCTTCACATGAAATATACATTTTTAGGGAAATGTAGACTGGAAATTGTATAAATTTTAGATATGTGTGTAGTGTGTTTTTTGTGGTTTTGTTGTGTATTTTATCTATACAAATTTGTTACATTAATTAGATAGGATAAGTGAAATGTGAATCGAAAGATGTATACAATCGATGTAAACTAAGTAAACACTTTTGTCATGTTAAATATACATCATTTAGTGGAATCTAAACAGAAATTGTATAAATTTTTAGAGACATGTGTTATTTTTTATGAGGAGTTGCTGGTGTATATCATTTATACATATTTGTTATACTTAACATACAAGATTAAGTGCAATTTAAACAGAAATATGTATAAAGTTTTCACATATGGATGGTGTGGATTTTTATGTGGGTTTCTGGTGTATTCCAAGTATTTGGATAAGTTGTGCTAAAAATATAATATTTTAGTGGAACACCAAGTTGACAAATTATATATGGATTTGGTCTTTTTTATATGGGGATCGTGTCAAATACTAAGTATACAAATATGCTAAGTTAAATATACAATGTTTAGTGGGATGTAAACAAAGGTTGATGCATAAAAAGTTTTTCTGACTTAATTGTTATTTTCTTTATTTATTATTATGTAGGAGTTAGGTTTATAAAAAATGTCAAGCGAAGAAGAGGAAAGAGAGTATGGTAGTGGTTGGAGGATAGTTCGGGGATGAGCTAAAAAAGAGGCAAAGGATCGATCGAATTACCCGGAACGCAAATAAGGGCGAAACCAAGGTTATTGTAGATGCTCTTCGTGCTCTTAAACCCGCATTAAGGTTGTTGTCATTGAGATGGGATTTGGTAGTTTGTTTGATTTGAAAATTGATGATTTTAATAAAAAGCTTACATATTGGCTAGTTGAAAATTTCAATGCATTAAGTAGTGAAATCGATTTTTGAGGATGGTAGGCGTATTCACATTAAAAGGGAAGATGTTGGTAGGGTTATAGGGTTTCTTGATGGCGATGTTGTTATTGAGAAAAAGAAAAAATCTGGGAAATGCGCTCTGTACGACGAGTGAAAAACAATGTTTACAAATTTTCAAAGAGTGACTGCGGGTGATTTGGCTGTTATGATGATGCAGTGTGTAGATGGTGGTGACTGGTTTCGTAGGCACTTTGTGACGCTTGTTTACAGCGTACTAGTTGGGAATTTACAGAGTGGATACATCAATCCACTTATTCACAATTGCCTTGATGATGTTTCAAAGATAAAGGACTTCAATTGGTGGGATTATACTTTGAACACACTCATATCCAAAAGGGTAAAATGGGATGAGACGAACAAGTATAAGTTCAATGGTCCGGTGTTGTTGTTAACGGTAATTTATCTAGTATTGCCTTGTTATAATTTATTAATGTGCTTTTGTACTGTTTATTGTGTTGTTACTTACACAATTTGTTTGAGTTTTCAGGTGTTTTACTTGGACAGAGTTAGTGTTTTAGGCAGAGATGTGCCGAGGACATTGCCGGTCTTTGCTTCGTGGACAATGGAAAAGGTTAAGAAAAAAAATCTACAGAGAGTTCAAACACGGTGGATTTGGGCAGGGTTACGTGGAGCCACCTAATGTTGGTGGGGCTCCAGTGCAACATCAATTGGAGGGTTTGGTCGTTGGTTAAGGGAAACAGTCATCTATTCCGGGGACTTCTTCGGCAGGTGGTGGTGGGCAGGTATATGAATGTCATTACCAAGTTTAGTGTTTTGTGTTTTGGGCAAATTCTGTATATATATGTCATTTTGTATGTACATTAAGTGCACATTTGTTGTATTTTTTTGTGTATATATATTTTCATTTGAATATTTCGATGTTTGTGTGGATATCTCAGTATGTTTGTATACATAGGCTACATAGTACAACACTATACTAATTAGTTTAATGTATCTTTGATTTGAATATTTGTTTTTTGTATGGATAGTTAAGTGTTTTTGTATACATAGATTACATATGTTGTATATGTATTGCTATATGTTGCAGTTATGTAGCTAATAGCATAGGAGTTTGTATATTTAATGTAAAACATGTTGTATACTTAGTTTGAGATGTTGTATATGTATTGTTATGTGTTGCAGTTCTGTAGCTATTAGCACAGGAGTCTGTGTATTTAACTGAAACACGTTGTATACATTGTTTATTTGTTTTGCATAAGTTTGTTGCATAGTTAGTTGAACTAGATATCGATTTTCATAGTTTGACTGGGGTAAGATTAGACATATTATATGTGTAGTTGTATGCCTGGCATATACTCTATACACCCCAGTTTTATTTGTTTAATTAGATCATACATGTATATTTAGTTTGCAGATTCTGTACACTTGGCTTTATGTATAGAGTATTTATATTTTTTTATCATTTTTTTATTATACTCTTCCTCTATAAAATAGTTATATTTGTTCATCATTTTTTATATGTTTTTTTTGTGTATTGGCAGGAGTACATTGCGAAGATTAAGTCAAGGATAGCTTGTCTTGCTTCCGATGTTGTGGAGATTATTTCTTTGATTCAGGATGCTCCGTCTGAGGTGGCGGTGGTGCCCGAATTTTCTGAAATTGGTGTTGTTGCCAAAAATTTGATATGTTACAAGACTGTACAAGTGGAGGGCACACGTCGCGGAGATGACATAGTTGGAAGTGAGAGTCAGCAGACGAAAGCATTCTGGAGCAATCCTGAATATATTGCTATGTTTGAGAAGATGGAAGCAGCTCTATATAAGCGTGACGAGTTTGAGAATTGGAGTGGGGATAAGGTGGATAAGCCTGATAAGCCAAGTTTCAGTTTTGGGTTAACCCAAGAACAAAACTCTGATAAATGGGAAAAGGTTGTTGAGACTTCTCGATTTTACGAACAGGGTGTGGATGCGGGTACATTGGACGAGCAGGCTGGGCAGGAGGAGGATGATGATTTGGATGTAGACGATGTTGGGGTAATATTTTTGCTCATTTTCTTTGCATGTTTTTTTTTGTTTTTTTGTTTGTATATGTTTATTATTAGTTTATTTAGTGTAGTGGATTTGAATAGTTTTTAGTATTTAAATATTTAGTTAATTAACTATTATTGTATTTCTTAACTGTTGGTGTGCATGCTTCTTTGGTAGTGTTTAATTGTTCGTTATTAGTGTGTATCTATTTAAATAGCTCGGTTGTTCTCAGTATTTATTTGAATGACCAAAATCATAGTTTATTTTGTTTTTGTAGGAACAGAGTAATCCGAATGTTGACGATGGTTTGGATGTGGGATTGGGTAGGAATGAGTTACCAAAAAAAGAAGCAAGAAGATCGGTATATCGCGAAATGAGCCTCGAAAAAAAAAGAAAATCGAGACACCGACGTCCCCGCTTGTTGAGAGACGGTTGATGTGTTGTCTAAGTTAAATGAGCATCAAAATATGATTGTGAAGTGGATTTTCGAGAACCCGAAGGCTGAAAAGTAATTTTTCTATTTCACGCTAAAATGTATTATATTTTTTCTTTATAAACACTGAATTTTTTTTTTTTTTTGTTGGTCATTATTTTTTAGGGACGAGGTGATTTTCAAGTGGCGACATGATCATAACGAGGAGGACTTCGTGACGATGCGCCCGAAGTTATCCGAGTGTATCGATTGATGCGTGGACAAAGATTTTGAATGCAAAAGAGTCGTTAAGGAGCAAAAGTTCGCTTTTTTCGATTTTTTGCTACCATGTATTCAATCTGCGGATACGCATATTTAGCTTTCATTAAATTTCAATGCGCGCAGTCAGAAAATAGTTTCCACGCGCATGATTGTATTTTTTTGGACGATTTTCTCCAGCCTTTATATGTTTGATTGTGTATTTATTCAGTTAAAATTGTTTAATTTGACATATTGATTTGTTTAGTTAATTCAAGTGTTATTTTCAATCAGTTCAGTGTTTTTTTATGTTCAATCAGTTCAGTGTTTAATTTATATGTATTGTTAGTACAGTTAAGCTATTTATTCAGGTCTGGTGATTTGTATACTTATGAATGGCCAAATATATAGTTTGGTCAATATATTTGTTTATTTAGTGTAGTGGATTTGTATAGTTTTAAATATTGAAATGTATAGATAATTAACTAATCTTGTTTGTATTAACTAATGGTATGCATGTTTTTTAAGTTGTGTTAAATTGTTTTTTTATTAATGTGAATCTTTTTAAATAGTTTAGTTGTTTTGTATTCATTTGAATGGCCAAAATCATAGTTAGTTTAGTGTCATGTCTATGTACTTTAGTGAATTTGTATACTTATTCATATTGAAATGTATTGTTACTGAACTAGTTTTGTATGAGGTAATTTGATGGATGTGTATGTTTTTGCCATATTTCACGCAGTTGTATTCGATTGTCACGAGCACATATTCAAATGTTGATAGTAAATCATTTGACTTATTTTGTCAAAGTCTTGATGCTGAGATCGGTGATGCCAGTGCAACGAAGCTGCAGGCCTTTGAGATGGTATATATTTTTTTTTCAATTTGTTTTTTTGACGACAGTATGTTAGATTTACGAATGGTTTTTTTGTTATCCGATTTTTCTTCCCGATATGTAAAAGCGAACACCTTTTTGTTATCGTGTTCGACATGAAGAGGAAGTGTATGCAGATATTGGATAATTTTTGGTCGGGGTACCAAGCGTGATAAGTATGAAGATGTGCTGCGAAGTTGGTGAGATCTCGTATTTTTAGTAATGATTAATTGTATAGTTAGTTGAATACAGTTGTTTATTTTAGTTTAGTTGGTCTGAATAATTACCAATGTTTGATGTTTAGTTAGTTCGATAGATTTGTGTGTGTAGTTCAGTGGAGTTGTTTAAGTAGGGATGTTTAAATGCATAGTAAATCAGTTTAATTTGTTTACATGCATTAACTTTGTGTTTTCTTATGTTTTAGGTACGTTTCTTCTCCCAGTACTTGATGAGTAGAGGTTGTGAGCAGATGGGACAGGAGATATTGCAGCTTACTCCATCAAGAGTGGTTATGACGTGGAGACATGCACGCAACAAGATTGATTGCGGAATCTTTGCAATGCGGCATATGGAAACGTACATGGGGGGAGGTCTGAGAGGTTGGTCACCTGGGTTACAGAAGGCTAATCTTATGTGTACTTTTCGCTCCAAGTACACTGGTGCTATTTTCTTAGATGACACGAATGAGATAAGGAACAAGAACTTGGCTGAATGCAAGAAGTAATCGGATCGCAAGAAGCCAATTTAGAAGTTTTTTCCGTTTTTCAATGATGGAATAGTTTGGATATTTTTATTTTAGTCTATGGGAAATGGTAGTGATGGTATGAGAATATTTGTTCGTGTTTTTTTTGTTTTGGTAATGTTTTTGTGTTTTGGAAGTGTTGATACATTTTTAGGTTATTTTGAACTCGTGTTTTCAGATTGATTATTGTTTTAGCATGGGGTAACTTTGTATCACTTTTTTTTTATATTTAGTTTATGTAGGTTTTTGATGCTATTGTTTTTTTAAGTGAAGTGCTTGTTTTCATATTGGATTGATGGTATTGTTTTTTAAGTGCGGTGCTTGTTTATGTAGGTTTTTTTGATGGAATTGCATCTATGTTTTTTGCGATTGTAGGTGACATGTATGAATAGGTATGTAGAATTGTATTTTTAAAACAATATAACCATTTAAATAAAAAGTTGAAATGTGCATGTATATTTTTAAGAGCGGGATTGTTTAATTAGTGTTAGAGATTTTTCTAACCGCAAGTCTAGTGTCAAGTTTTAATATAGTGATATGAGTAGGGTTGTCGTATCCACAGGAATGCGTGTATAAGTACCAAGTATAAATTACCTACGTTATATTTGTGATCAATAATAGGTGGATGTCTCAATTTATAAATAAAAATAACTAGATATAACTAATCAAAATATAAACATCTAAATCTATGGGAGAATGAATTCTAGAGGTGTGATGAATCTAGTTATCCCTTATGTTGTCAATATGGTTTATCAATCATCAATTATCAATTTATAAGTCAAGATTTCTACAATAATCATTCCCTTTCTCAAGTGTCAATGATTTTAGATTCAATTGGGAAATCAATATCTCTATAAAAATCACCAATCAAAATTTCAATAAAAGCTATGAATCTTGATAAATGACTTCAAAGGATTCACAAATCTCTCAATTCTATGAAATCCTAGGTTATGCTATTCCAAGGTCATGTATTCAATTACCTCTCTCAAGTGTCAAATCAAATACACCAAACAATCTAAATTATTGATCAAGTAATTTAGAAGCAATAGATCCAAATAGCACAAATAAATTGATAGATCTAGATTGACAAACCACAATCTCAAAACATAAGTTCAAACATAGATTACATCAATCCTCTAGAATTATAGTGTTTAGCTCATGATTGAAGAAAATGAATCCATAAGAATACAACAATACATCTTACAAAATATGGAGAAAGTAACAAAATAAGAGCAAGAGTTGAGGGATCTTCTCTATTTCTAGATGATAAGAGCCTTCAATCTTCTTCTCCAAGCTTGTACCAAGATGTTTCTATTCTTCTCCCTTGTCTTCTTGTTGTTTTGTTGTCTTCCAAATGGTCCCAAGATCCTGAAATCACGCCCAAGTGTCTATATTTATAACCCCACCAAGATCCAAGAAAAAGGTAGGCAAACATAGGAAAATCCGCCCGGGGCGCATGGGCGCCACAAGACGGAGCGCTGCGGCGCCCAGCAATTTCAAGAAAAATCCCGCCCGGGCGCTGCGGCGCCGGGAAGCGCTGCGGCGCCCAAAAAAAAAAAAATAACGCCTGCCCTGTCTTGGGCGCTGCAGTGCCGTGGACCAGCGCTGCAGCGCCCGCCCGAGTTTTTCACCCACCAAATGTTGGAATTTGCTTTTGAGCCCTTCTTCAAAGTTGTAGCTCTATCTCTTAGCTTTCCATAGCCACTTGAATCATCTCAATATCAATTTTGTAGAGAGAGTTATGGCCAAAATACCAAACGCTGCCAGTGATGGAAATTTCAGACGCGTTTGGACGTTTCTTCAAATCAATCTCTCTTTGTTTGTTCGTTTGTACTTCTTTTGATACACGATTCATTACTATGACTATAAACTCAATATAATTGGCTCTCAACATGTCTTGGCTACTCAAATGACTCAAAATACTCAAAAACAACACAAAACTCAAGTCTTGGAAGCCCAAATCAATGGTATAAAACCAAGTGAACAAATACCCCCAAACTTAGAATATTGCTTGTCCTCAAGCAATTACAACTCTAAAATGAAAAATACGAGACAGAACAATACAAACAAACTGCAAAACTTCACAACCAAACTCATTCGTCAAATTTCGTTTCACTATCAATCAAGCGCGTATTTTCACAATGTGATCATGACGATGGAATGTTCATGCCAACCCCGTTTTCATTATCCAGATAGATTCACGCAATCAAGTGTTTTCAAGATGATCCACTTTTTGAATATAGAGATGAGATGCTTACCAGACTCCATAGGCTTGTCTTTCACACTAATCTCCACTAATGTAGGCTAATGTAACACAAGGATCAATAGGACTTTTAAAGCTTGTAATGTGGGCTTAGGGTAAGGTAGGAAAATATAGGAATAAGTGGCTCAAATCACCCAAACACACAATTAACACTTCGAATTATCAATAGGCACTACCCTTCACTTTTTTTTTTTTTGACACCCCCAATGTTTATGAACTTTCAATCCCGTTGATTTGTTTTTTTCACATTTTTTTCGGAACCCCCAAACTTATTCTTTTGCGTACATGGGGTTTCATCTTTTCTTTTCTCGGGCAACTTCATTCAATTAACCACATACCCTTCTCATCATCCCCTCCTCAACCTTTAATATTTTTCTATATTATGTGTGTACGTATGAGTGATGGGTAATTAGAATTTTCACATTTAGGCTCTGGGTATTCGATTGGTTGCCAAAGAAACGGGTTTATAAGGCTCAAAGGGGGACACTAGGAAAAATATAATGCAAAGGTAGGCATTTTAGGCTCTAGCTTGTTCAAAGATGGCCTAAATCACTTCCTCATGGTTACTTCGCCAGATTTCGCCTCGACTAGTGATCGACAAGTTCTAGATCCGGTGGGATCATAAAGGAACCACTCAATTGCATAGATCATCCCCAAATAAATCATCGAGTTAAGCATATAGATGGAATTAATGGAAAGAAGATTAAATCACAGTTTCAAACACATGCTCTTTTGACCGTTCAACTCATATTCAACAAATTCACTTAGTCATGCGGTTTCAGTTTAACAAACGCCTCGACTCAACTCTAGACTTTTTTTTTTTCACTCAAGACCCGACTCGATGAAAATAAAAACAGATCGCACCCCCAAACTTAAAACGACATTGTCCCAATGGAGAGGTGGGAAAAAGGACTTTCCGGTAGCCGAGGAGCGAAGGCTCATTAAGTCATGTGATACCACTACGTGTATGAGGTGTCTCGTATAAGCTCAAAATGCATCCTAGCGCACAAGCCGTGGGCGTTGTATGCTCGAGGTGTGGTCTTGTTCTTTCCCTTCGCCTTGGCCCGATCCCTTTTGGCTTCGCATCTTTGCAACCTAGCAAGGTAGACAAGAAAACAAAACTCGTGGAACCAAGAAACTTGGTTATGGGTGAGAAATCAAAATCACAACACATACAAAATGCACCCAAGTAGAAAATATAGTGCCATGTCAAAAGATAAGCATGGAGATGCAAAATAGCACTAAACAATGTGAAACGTCATTGGGGCATTTCATCAAACACCTCATATGCATGAATTTGGGCAAAGATAGTAAATGCAATGGATAACTCAATTCAATCCCAAAATTCAACACCAAACCTAAGTCTAGCATGATCAACCAATCCACAATCCATACATCAACACAATTATCCTAAAGACTTCTACAATCCAATCACACCAAAATCACAAGATGGGGAAAACCATGGGGTGGGTTTTGGAAGTTGCAAACTTACCAAATAATGAGTGAATGAGATGAAGAATGTGTGTGTGGTGTTAAAGTGTTCCATTGTGACGATGGAGTGAGATATGTGGGATTTGCACAAATAAGAGGGGTGAAATGTGATGCAACTTACTACTAATAATGCAAAAACTTAGAAAAAACAAAAACAACTACTAAACTAAATAAAACTAAGAAAGCAATAAAAGGGGATTGGGTTGCCTCCCAAGAAGCGCTAAGTTTACGATCTTTGGCCGGACCTTTGTCGATTCTCAACCAGATCCAACAATAAGTGTCGTCCATGCCACGCCTTTGTATTTTCCAATAATATAGGCGATCCTTGATGTATGAAAGACGTGGATGATTAAGGATCACAATATTGATGGTCTTTTGAAATCAAATGTGTTCCTAATGATGATAAATGGTTTATCAATCATAGTAAAGATATTTCTATCTTTACTCACATTAAATATCATGAAATCTGTAGAACATGTTAATTGATCACCATTTTCAAACATTGTTCCTTCAAGTGTATGCTTCTTAAAATTTGATACATTTGTATTGAAGCTTACATCTAGAGTGCACATATTTTTGTCAATATGAGGATTTTCAATTGAGTGAGAGATAGAGATACTCCCTGAGTTAATTTGATGTGGCTCCTCCTCTTGTAAGATCGGATTGCACTCTTCAAAAGTCTCCTCCAAATTTTGAAGGACGTCCACCTTTTTCATAATGGGCAATTCATGTTCATGATTTTCTATTTCACCAGGTCCTAAGAATGATGACGACTCTTCATTATTAAGTTGGTCAATCATTTGTTGGAGTAACTTTGACATAGTTTGACATGTAATCTCAATTTGTTGAATGCTTGCCTCGGTTTGTAGTAATCTATCATCACTTTCTCGATTTTTTATCTTACACTCTTCGATAAACTCAGCAAGATTCTTTTCCAACTCGGACCGACGTTTTATCTCATCTTGTCGTCTTCTTACCTCACAATCATCCGTAAATTGATAAAGTATTTCTTCCAAGCTAGACAATTGTTCTTGTGGTGATGAAAGGTTTCATGATTTGCCATATTTTGTGTCCATACATTTTCTTGAGGTGGATAATAAGGAACAAAAATGGTTCACACTTTGACTTCCAAAAATCACAGTAGCATCATCGGTTGCCACGTATATGCATACATTATAATTCCATCCAACGATGTGCCTAAAACAATTACACAAAATTACAACAAGAAAAGAAAAAAACAAAAAAAAATAGTCAAATTACAACTAGGCAATCAACCTTGATATTACACAAAACACATTCCCCAAGAACGGCGCCAAAAACTTGTTAGAGATTTTTCTAACCGCAAGTCTACGGTGTCAAGTTTTAATATAGTGATATGAGTAGGGTTGTCGTATCCACAGGAATGCGTGTATAAGTACCAAGTATAAATTACCTACGTTATATTTGTGAGATCAATAATAGGTGGATGTCTCAATTTATAAATAAAAATAACTAGATATAACTAATCAAAATATAAACATCTAAATCTATGGGAGAATGAATTCTAGAGGTGTGATGAATCTAGTTATCCCTTATGTTGTCAATATGGTTTATCAATCATCAATTATCAATTTATAAGTCAAGATTTCTACAATAATCATTCCCTTTCTCAAGTGTCAATGATTTTAGATTCAATTGGGAAATCAATATCTCTATAAAAATCACCAATCAAAATTTCAATAAAAGCTATGAATCTTGATAAATGACTTCAAAGGATTCACAAATCTCTCAATTCTATGAAATCCTAGGTTATGCTATTCCAAGGTCATGTATTCAATTACCTCTCTCAAGTGTCAAATCAAATACACCAAACAATCTAAATTATTGATCAAGTAATTTAGAAGAATAGATCCAAATAGCACAAATAAATTGATAGATCTAGATTGACAAACCACAATCTCAAAACATAAGTTCAAACATAGATTACATCAATCCTCTAGAATTATAGTGTTTAGCTCATGATTGAAGAAAATGAATCCATAAGAATACAACAATACATCTTACAAAATATGGAGAAAGTAACAAAATAAGAGCAAAGAGTTGAGGATCTTCTCTATTTCTAGATGATAAGAGCCTTCAATCTTCTTCTCCAAGCTTGTACCAAGATGTTTCTATTCTTCTCCCTTGTCTTCTTGTTGTTTTGTTGTCTTCCAAATGGTCCCAAGATCCTGAAATCACGCCCAAGTGTCTATATTTATAACCCCACCAAGATCCAAGAAAAGGTAGGCAAACATAGGAAAATCCGCCTTGACTGCATGGCTATTGGGCATGGCGCTGCGGCGCCCAGCAATTTCAAGAAAAATCCCGCCCGGGCGCTGCGGGGCTCGGGATGCATGCTGCGGCGCCCACTGGAAAAAAAAAAAAAAATAACGCCGCCTGTCTTGGCGCTGCAGCGCCGTGGACAGGCGCTGCAGCGCCCGCCCGAGTTTTTCACCCACCAAATGTTGGAATTTGCTTTTGAGCCCTTCTTCAAAGTTGTAGCTCTATCTCTTAGCTTTCCATAGCCACTTGAATCATCTCAATATCAATTTTGTAGAGAGAGTTATGGCCAAAATACCAAACGCTGCCAGTGATGGAAATTTCAGACGCGTTTGGGCGTTTCTTCAAATCAATCTCTCTTTGTTTGTTCGTTTGTACTTCTTTTGATACACGATTCATTACTATGACTATAAACTCAATATAATTGGCTCTCAACATGTCTTGGCTACTCAAATGACTCAAAATACTCAAAAACAACACAAAACTCAAGTCTTGAAGCCCAAATCAATGGTATAAAACCAAGTGAACAATTAGATACGCTTAGTTGTTTTTTTGGCCATTGGATTTGTATATTTTATACAACGGACCTGTGTAAATGGATCAGTTCATCTGTAGTCACTAGACATTTGTTTATTATATGTTTAAGTAGACAAGTACAGTTGTATCAGTGGTAATTGAGATTGTATACTTAGAACGGACCTGTGTAAATGGATCAGTTCATCTGTAGTCACTAGACATTTTGTTTATTATATGTTTAAGTAGACAAGTATAGTTGTATCAGTGGTAATTGAGATTGCATAGTTAGTTAAATATCTTTTAGCTAGTTACGTCCAGTTGTTTTGTTGGCCGTGGGAATTGTATATTTTATACATTGGAACTGTATATTGTTTAGTAGGCGTTTGTTGAAGTAGATATGTAGGGTTGTATGTTTGGTAATTGCAGTTGTATACTTAGTTAAGTAGTTTTTTTATGCAGAACGTATTTGAGAAGAGAAAACAAATCTAAAAGATAAATCATCATGCAATATAGTGTTTTTGACATAAACGATAAACCCTAACCGACATATTGTTCACCCAACACTTTCAATAAAAAACATTATACTATGGCGTGGTGTTGCATTTTGGACATGTTCTGCTGTTATGTGTTCCGATCTCACCACATGTTCCACATCTTCTTTGATGGCTTTCTCTCTTTGGCTAAGAATTCTACTCCTCACATTACTACCGCTCCCCTTGTTTTTTGCTTGTTTAGGTGGTAATACCGAAATATCAAGATGTGAGGTTGAGCCACAATATGTTTCCATTACCGACTGTTTGCTTCCCATAGATGGTGTATGTGGCTGATCTTTTAACAATTTTACCTTTTCTTCCGACACAAGACGTGATAAATTTGATAGTTTATCAATATTTCCTTGCGCTAGCCCAATGCAGCTGTGGAAATCGGACCAAAGGTTGTTTAGTGTTAACGCGCTTCATCTCCTCCGATGAATTGATAAATCGGCGATTTTGTGTGCTTACTTGTGATTGATGCAGACTTCATCCATTGCCAAGCCAATAATTCCCTAGGAATCTCCGGATAGTCCTTTAGGATCACAAAAGCATGACAACACAATAGGCCAATTTGTTCAAACTGCTTTTAATTTGCATTTTACCATTGTCTCCGTCTTATCTTTAATTTTGTAGGAACACTTGGTAGCATCCTCGATTATCTCTGTAATTGTGCAATCATAGAATGACGGTTCAATTTCGTGCTAACATCCGAAAATATCGCGTGTGCGTGTACACCGAAGATGCATGCTTCTCTATGGCTAGCCGTGTCTTGCACTCCGAAAAAGCTGTTTGGCACGTGTGGTCTAATTTATCGGTTGTGTGGCGTTGGGACTCTATCGCACTTTGAAAGTGCATGAAAAACTCAACCAAATTCGAACCAGGATTTGCAAAATTTCCAAACCAAACTATTGGTGCTCTCGACCGTGATGTAGTTTTGAGCAAACCACTCATTGGCACATCTTTAAAATATTGGTATCAACTTCTTTCTTAGCTCATACATGTTTGAACCATGTATGTGATGTTAGACCAAAGTCAGACATAATATCATTCCATTGAGTCTCAAATTGTGTTGGTGAAATGTTGGTGTCCCACACAATTGAATTGAGCGATTTTAAATTTTTATCCTTGAACAGAGTGTGACCGACCTTAACATTAACCTTCTCCATAATATGCCACATACACAACTTGTGTATTGTTTTGAACACAGTTGTATGGCATTCTTGATTCTTTGGATCTTGGTCATCCTCACTATGTAGTAAGGTTCGCGACCAACAACTTCTAAGAACTTTTTAAACAGCCAAGTATAGGATTCTTCGTCCTCCTTTAATATAAGACCAACTCCAAACGTGTCACACCGGCGATGGTTATCTACTCCGGTAAATGGCACAAAAACCATTTTGTACCTACACATGTTTGTACAGTAAGTATACGAATAAAATAGTTGCTTTAATTTTTCGATAACACAAACCAATGACATTTTTTTAATTATGTTTTTACATGTAAGTTCTATCTGCTATATAATCGATTCAAGTAATTAACTATACAATTTGCAAATGAGTAAACTATATGATCATGTTGCACCAAATATACAGTAAAACACAACTAAGTGTACAATTCCAATCCAATATTTATACAGATCCCGTCAACTAAGTAAATATGATTGTTTTGTAATGATGAGAACTTTTTATGTATTAAATATACATAAAATATCGGAACAAAAAATTATACAAATCATTAATTAAGTAAACATTATATTTTTTTGTAACGTTTGCACTTCTGATCGACTTAGTATACTTATTTTTTCAACTAAGTATACATGGTACTTTGCAAATTTTCACACATGTACAATTCTTGCAAATTTCCACAAGTGTACAACTCTAATCAGATAAGTATACATATCATTTCAATAAGGTATACATGCTTCTGCATAAATAGAAGGAAACCACAATGTTTTTACCTGTTAGTATTGTATGTAGCATCGAACGAAACTGCATCTCCAAATGTAGCGTAATTCCTTATGGATTTTTGGTCTGCCCAAAATAGACGCGTGAGTTGTTCATCCTCGTCCACTGCGTATTCGAATGCCATTCCCCGATTTATTTCTTTTTGTTTGAATAATTTTCTATCACCAACTGTGCATCTGCACCACAAATGTAGGCTTTCAAGTCGCGTTTGAAGTTTTTAAAATCAATCTTGAGTGAATCGACACGTGAAAATCCGCCAATCATCTCCCTGAATAATTCGTGTTGTTTTGAACTCCCTATATTTGCCTTTGTGCAATTCATAATAAATTGCTGGTGACCGAAGTTGATTTCTATTAACTTTTAGAAATTTCTGAATGTATCGATTGCCATTGGGTGAGTGTGGCGTTCTTCAAAACTCAGTATTTTATATGCTCTTATTTGGTGTACTCGAATATACAAATGAGCATTGCACCCAACACGGTTTGAAGTCCTCTTTCGTGACCCATGGGGGTCATTGTTTTCGACTTCATCCGTAGGCTCTATAGGTATGTTAATTTTTGTGTTTTTGAAGCCTTCTCTATTGCAAAGAACATAATGCAAACGAATTATTTCGTTTTTTGTACCGTTTTGCCGTGCTCCTTCCGATGTCAAATCTGCTAATTACTACATACTCCTTGTAAAAATTTATACCGGTTTCGGCGTAGCGAAATGCATTCCCACTCGTGGTATCTTTACTTGTTCTACCCTGGTATCCAATAATTAGTTGAGCCTGGCAAAATTTCGAGCCGTGGCGTCCATTAAAATTGTTATTTGGTTACGTAATGTTTGACATCAAACAGACAGAGCATTATAAAAACCAAATGGATGTATTATTATTAGTAATTATGTTCATATACTCATCCATACAACATTTATGACTATTCTATACAAGTTTAATATGATAAATAAACATACAAAACGATTTGTGAACCACTATGCAATCTCTAGATTAGTTGTCAATATTTAATAAATAAATCTATAAATACAAGATATCTATACTAAATATACTTACATTTTTCTCTCGCATATGCACGAATTAACTAATAGGACAATACATGCATGTTTATATTATAAATATACAACACTCATGACTATTGTATACAATTTAAAATGATAAATAAACATGCGAAACGATTTGCGTACAACTATGCAAATTTCAGGATGAGCATTATAAAAACCAAATGGATGTATTTTATATACAACATGAAACCATATTCCTACACATTATTATTTTTAGTAATTATGTTCATATACTCATTCATACAACATTTATGACTATTCTACACACGTTTAATATGATAAATAAACATACAAAACAATTTGTGAACCACTATGCAATCTCTAGATTAGTTGTCAATATTTAATAAATTAATCTATAAATACAAGATATCTATACTAGATATACTTACATTTTTCTCTCGCATATGCACGAACTAATAGGACAATACATGCATGTTTATATTATAAATATACAACACTCATGACTATTGTATACAATTTAAAATGATAAATAAACATGCGAATGATTTGCGTACAACTATGCAATTTCCGTGAGAGAGGATTATAAAAACCAAATGGATGTATTTTATATACAACATGAAACCATATTCCTACCATTATTATTTTTAGTAATTATGTTCATATACTCATCCATACAACATTTATGACTATTCTACACACGTTTAATATGATAAATAAACATACAAAACGATTGTGAACCACTATGCAATCTCTAGATTAGTTGTCAATATTTAATAAATTAATCTATAAATACAAGATATCTATACTAGATATACTTACATTTTCTCATTGCACATGCAAAGAACTAATAGGACAATACATGCATGTTTATATTATAAATATACAACACTCATGACTATTGTATACAATTTAAAATGATAAATAAACATGCAGAACAGTTGCGTACAACTATGCATTTTCCAGATGTACACAAATCTTGTACACGAATATACACATTATGTATATATGCATACAAATTACCAACAAAACATACAATGGGTTCGATTAGACGTCCATTGTTGTTTAGTGTTTTTTCCTACATTTTTTAACAACTCGTAAGGAATTACCTTGGAAAGTTTCATCATTCGTTGTGGGCGGAAGATCTTCTGCCATTGTACAATTCATTTGCTTCGATGGATGAGAAATATTCGACATTTAACGAAAATTCAGTCTTGCTATTTTGCGTCTGCAACTTGTATATTGTTTAATGTTTCCAGGGTGAAGATTTTGATTTGTTAATGGAGGTAGAGGATGTCGTGTGGAATAAGGTGTCTTAATTTTGGAAGATATCCACTGATTATGGGACGTGATCATCTCAAGATAACGCCCCAATTTTTTTCGCAATCGATTACCAAATTGGTTTCGACTAATTCCTATTTTGCCCCTCCTTGGTGTAGTTTCTTATGTAGTGTTGTATAGATTCATTTAGATCTTGGCCATTGATTTATGTTTTTGATGGTCCTGGATTTGGTCTTATGGACTTACATAGGAGGGTGGTCTCACAGATCCCTCCCTATATATATGTATATAAAAGAAAACGACAAAAATGCCACATTGTGTGTGGCGGTTGTACCACAGCAGATTGTACGTGGCACTTTTCAAAAAATGCCATTAAGGCATTAAGTAGTGGTAACTCCCATTTTTGGTTAGTGGGTTTTAATGTTTGGTTGATAAAAACATAAAATGTGTTTTTCATGAATAACACACTATTAAATAACACTTTTAAGAGTAAAAACTCGAGTCGATGTATTTTTGAAAGAAAAATATAGAAAGTGTTCTTGTTTTTCTTTCTCGTTTCTCTCAAGCTACCATATCTTCAATTTTTGTAGATAATAATTGATAGGGGCCTATTTAGGCCGATCTACTTCTAGGAGATTGATAAAGGACTTGGGCAAGGATGGCCAGGGGGCGGGCCGACCTCTGTTGCTAGGACGACCTTTGAGGATCGGGCCGACTTGTTGTGAAGGAACCGGCGATGGGCTTGGACTGGATTGGGCCAAGCTAAGGGCCTACCGATCTCATGGGCTTGGGACTGGATTGAGCCAAGCTAAGGGTTTACCGAGGCGATGGGCTTCGACTGGATTGGGCCAAGCTAAGGGCGGCGCATCGACCTCATGGGCTTGGACTGGATTGGGCCAAGCTAAGGGCCCGCCGACCGATGAGCTTGGACTGGATTGGGCAAGCTGGCGGCCTACCGACCGATGGGCTTGGATATACTTTACTACATTTTTATATTTATTCTCTCTAAAACCGAAATCCGACTTGAGCGTCGGAGTGGGTACGCGAAACCCCTTGGCTCCCCTTTTAACGGTTGTGTTGCGGGTTTTGTCGATCGTGTGGCGGAGCGTTGATTATTGGGCGGTGGCATTTTTCGTGCCGACCAATTGGCATCATCGTGGGAATTTTGAGTTAAGACGTGAGTTCAAGGTAGCTATGGAGGATGTGCAAAGGAATTTGGAGAATGATCTAGATGAGGTTCCGATTGAAACACCGAAAGTGGTGACGGGGAGCGCGGACGTCCACCACTTGCGCCCTGGTGTGGGAGTTGGTTTCCCTCCGCAAAGAGTGGCCGAGTGCCGATCCCATGATGGGAATGGATGGCTTAGGACCCGAGTTTCAAAGAATGGCCTCCTACATCAAGGGCTGTGGGAAGAGGCCGTGGATAGTCGTATGTGAGAGGTGGTTCCGCTGCTGCGGCGCAGCCGGGCGGCATGAGGTGAGGCCCCTCGGGCCGGAGGAGAGCGGGTCGAAGGGCACTGTGTTGGAGGAGGAAAGCGCCTCCGCAGCCTTTACTCAAACGGCCACGAGACGGATCCGGATTGGGTGAGAGGATGGAGGACATGCATAGGGAGATGAGAGAGTTGAAGAAGAAGGTATCTGGAGGTGGTTCAGGGCGGTCGAGGAGGGGAATCCCTTTCTCAGCAGAGATTATGGCTGATGAACTCCCCTCATCGTATCGCGCCCTGAACTTTGAATATGATGGCACCACGGATCCTTGGGATCACCTGTGCCGCTTTGAAAATGCCGCGATGCTCCATAGGTTCTCACGATGGAGTGATGTGTCGGGTGTTTCCAACTACATTGACTAAATCAGCTCAGCAATGGTTTAGTCAGTTGTTGCCGAATTCGATCAGGAGTTTTGATGAGTTCAGCTCCATGTTCTTGCACCAATTTACGATTCTGGGAAGTACTAGAAAAGCCTTGACTTTGTTTAGCATTAAGAAAAGGGATGATTAAGGTTTGAGGAGCTACATTGAGAGGTTTACGGAGGCGAAGTTGGAGGTGCCTTCGGCGACCCAGGATATCTTGGCTAATGCTTTGGCCCAGTGCGAAAGATGGGGATTTCTTTGAATCCTGGTGATAGAGCCGCGCACATTTGACGAACTCTGGCGAGGGTCGAAAAGTATATCAATCGGGAGGAGGCCCGTAAGATGAAGCGAAGAAGGGAGTAAGAGAAAGGAGAGGAAGGATGAGAAAGATGAAAGAGCTCCGGTAAGAAGCCTAATCTCCCCAAGGCCGATCCGATGGGAGGAGGCCTAGGTATGAAAAATATACACCCCTGGTAGCTCCCCAGGGGGATGTTTTTATTGCAATTGAGCGCCATCCAGATTTGAGGTGGCCAAAAACTTATGCTGAGACGCCGAGGAAGGAGAAGTGTAAAGAGTTTTGTAGATTCCACAATGAGTATGGGCATACCACGGATCAGTGTACCCACTTGAAGGATGAGATATAGAGACCGATCCAGCGGGTCATCAAGGAATTTGTGTATGTGGATAAGAGGAGGTCAAAGGGTAATTATCGGAAGGGTCACAATAAATACCAAAGAGAGGCAGGAGCCTGAGAAGAAGCCAGATGAGGAGCGGGATCTCCCTCCACCGCCGCCGCGGAAGGGGGTGATTCAGATGGTTATAGGAGGTCCGTCTGGTGGAGACTCGCGATGGGCAGGAAGAGTTATGAGAGCCGTCACGAGCGTGCTCGAGAGCGGATAGGGGTGGAGCGGTGTCTATGGGGCCAAATATTGATTTGGGCGAAAGATAGCCTGGGCATTGCAACCCCCATAGTGATGCCCTCGTTATCACGGCAACCATAGCAAATTATGATGTTCGAGAGAGTCTTTGTGGATACAGTAGCTCACGACATACTATTATTTGAATGCTATGGCGAGATGGATTTGGAAGTGGAATTGGAGATGGTAGATACGTCCCTAGTTGGTTTTGCGGGAGGATGGGTTCCGTTGGGGATGGTTACCTTACCCATCTCTTTAGGTAAGGAACCTTACAGAAAACTAGGATGGTGCGATTTACGGTGGTTGATGCACCATCGTCGTATAATGTGATGATTGGGAGACCTTCCCTCAATCTTTTCAAGCGGTAGTGTCGAGTTTATCATTTGAAGATCAAATTCCCGGTGGATGACCAGGTTGGAGAGGTTGAGGGGATCGATACATGGCAAGGAAGTTGTATGTGGAGAGTCTTGGATGGCGAAAGGGAGCAGCTCATGATGATGGCAAGGGCAAGGAGAAACTCATCAAGTTAGATGAGGATCCGGTAGAGCATGTGATGCCGAATGAGGAGTTGTTGACAATAGAATTGGTACCTAGGGTGACCCTAGTAAGGTCGCCAAGATCGGGAGTCGCCTCGGGGAAGACTTGAAGGAGAAGCGATCGAGTTTCTTAGGAGGAATGTAGATGTGTTCGCATGGTCGGCCAAAGAATTGGTGGGTATCGATCCAAAGCATCGCCGAGCACAAAGTTGAACATAAATCCCTCATACCGACTGTGTGAAGGAAGAAAAGGAATTTCGGCCCCAAGAAGGATGCGATTGTGCGTGCGGAGATAGAGAAATTGTTGGAGGTCGGGCATGTTCATGAAATACGAGTTCCCAAAATGGTTATCCAATGCCGTACTAGTTCCCAAAAATCTAGACGATTGGAGGATGTGTGTGGATTTCCGAGATTTGAATAAAGCTTGCATGCGAAGGATTACTATCCATTGCCAAGGATAAATCATTTGGTTGACTCGACTTACGGATGCGAATTACTTAGCATAATGGATACTTCACAAGGATACCACCGGATCAAGCTAGCGAAGAGGACGAGAAGCGGGTAAGTTTTATTACTTTTTTGGCACTTTTTGTTATGTCATTATGCCCGCCCGGTTTGAAAAACGCGGGGCAACTTACCAGAGGTTGGTAGATAAGATGTTCCAAAACCAGTTGGGGCGGAACATAGAAGTGTATGTTGATGACATGTTAGTGAAGAGTGTGAAGGCTGAGAGCCACACTAAAGATCTAGCAGAAATTTTTGAGACATTGAGGAAATACCGGATGAAGTTGAACCCAAAGAAGTGTGCGTTTGGAGTCAGATCGGGTAAATTTTTGGGCTACATGGTAACTGAGAAGGGCATTGAAGCTAATCCCGAGAAGGTGAGGGCAATCAGAGAGATGGCTCCACCTCGGGATGTGAAGGATGTGCAGAGCTTGACAGGAAAATTGGCTGCTTTGAATAGGTTCATCTCTCGCTCAGCGGAGCGGAGTTTGCCATTTTTCAAAGTATTGAGGAAATCTAGGAAATTTACTTGGGACGAGGAATGACAGGTGGCATTTGAAGAATTGAAAGAATATTTGGCTAAGTTATCCTTGTTGACTAAGCCGATTAAGGAGAGCCATTGTATCTATATATTTCGGTGGGGAGAGCGGGATTAGTACGGTGTTATTGATCAAGAAGGATCGATTGAAGCGATATATTATGTTAGCAAGGTGTTGAGAAACGCGGAGCTCAGGTATTCTGAGATTGAAAAAGCTGGATTAGCGCTTGTGACCACGGCTAGAAGGGTGAGGCCTTATTTTCTTTCACATAAAATTGTAGTAAGAACTAATTTTCCCTTGAAGTCGGTTTTGAGCAAACCCGAGGTTGCGGGTAGGCTAGTAAAATGGGCTATTGAGCTCGAGTGAGTATGAGATAGAGTTCTAGAGCGAACAAACAATTAAGGCACAAGCTCGGCGGACTTTGTGCAAGAAGCGACAAAAGCCCCAGGTGAGGAAGGGCGTGGGTTTTATTTGTGGATGGTTGATGGCGGCTCGGGATGTGGGGCGGCATCGTGTTGATAAGTCGAGGGGGTGGAGAGTGACTTTGCGGTGAGATTGGATTATAAACTTTCCAACAACGGCCGAGTATGAGGCCTTCATTCGAGGAATTAGGATGGTCATAGAAATGGGTGCGACGAATGTGTTGATCCATTTGGACTCGCAGTTAGTCTATAAACAAATTATGGGAGAGTTTGAAGTTCGGGAAGAGCGAATGAAGAAGTATGTGGATGCATACAAGGATTTGGAGAAGATGATTGGAAAGGTACGGATCGCAAATACCTCGGGAGGAAAATACGAGGAGGTGACTTCTTGGCAAAGATAGCCACTTGAATGTGCTATGGAGAAGCATATTACTTTGCTTGTAGCAAGGGCTTCCACTTTAAATCTTGAGGTAGGAGTGTTGGAGGAGGAGGATGATTGGAGGGTCCCCATCATGTCATACCTAAAAGAGGGCGTCCTCCCGAAAGACAGAAAAGAAGCCTCTCGAATAAAAATTCGAGCAACTCATTTTTGTCTGATTGGAGAAAATTTGTTTAAAAAAGGTTTTGGGGTGCCGTTGCTGAGGTGTCTTGGTAAAACAGAGGGAGAATATGTGCTAAGAGAAATATATGAAGGATGTTGTGGAAATCACATGGGAGCTAGGATTCTGATCAGGAAAGTGTTGAGGGCTGGATAGTTTTGGCCATATTTGAAGAGCGAGGCTCAGAAGTTGGTAAAAGCTTGTGAAAAGTGCCAAGTACATGCGCCGTTTATACATCAGTCGGCTGAGGAGCTGATGACTATGAGTTTAGCATGTCCTTTCGCTAAATGGGGGATCGACATTGTGGGGCCATTTCCCCCGGCATCGGGACAGCGTAAGTTTCTAGTAGTGATAATAGACTATTTTAGTAAATGGGTTGAAGCTGAAGCTTTGGCAAGAATTGCGAGGACGCGATGATGAAGTTTATTTGGCGAGAACATTGTGTGCCGATTTGAGTACCGAGAATCCTTATTTCGGATAATGGAACTTGATTTAGTGGAGCTAATATCAAGGCTTGGTGTGAGGAGATGAGAATTAAGCAAAGCATTTCACATCGGGAGCACATCCGCAAGCTAATGGTCAAGAGAAAGTGACTAACCGATGCAGTACAAGGGCTCAAGACTAGATTGGAAAGAGCTGGAGGAGCTTGGGTGCAGGAGCTGAGCTCGGTGTTATGGGCTTACCGAACAAACCCAAAGGAGGCCACGGGAGAGAGTCCCTTCAGTTTGGTTTATGGGATGGACGCAGTGATACCATCGGAGATCGGGATGGAAACGCATAGAATTCAGACATTCGAGGAAAAGGAAAATGAGAGGTTGACACGTGAGGCTCTAGATTTGATCAATGAAAAAAGAGAAATGGCCTTTTTGCAGATGCAGATGACGAGATAGAATCAGGGCAGCATACAATAGTAAAGTAATGAAGAGAAATTTTCAAATGGGAGATTTGGTTCTGAGGAGGGCTGACGCGAGTAAAAACAAGGGAAAGTTAGACCCGAATTGGGAGGGCCCACTTCGGGTGATTAAAGTCCTGGCTGGAGGAGCTTACGAGTTAGAAGAGCTGGATGGAAAGAAGTTACCTCGGGCATGGAATGTTAGCAATCTGAAAAAATATTATCCGTAAGGGTTCGAATGATGTAATGATGTAATTTCCTCTTTTAAAATTCAATGAAAAGCGCTAGCGTCTACAAAAATTATTGGCAATCATTCTGCTAAGTGTTTGAAGCTCGGCTCGAGCCAATCCTCCAAACACTTCGGGCGCGATAAGCCCAGAGGCAAGTCAAGCTCGAGCTTGAAAAACTTGTCCTCTGAAAAATGAGAAGATTATGAGCAAGTGTTTGGAGCTCGGCTCGAGCCAATCCTCCAAACACTTCGGGCGCGATAAGCCCAGAGGCAAGTCAAGCTCGAGCTTGAAAAACTTGTCCTCTGAAAAATGAGAAGATTATGAGCAAGTGTTTGGAGCTCGGCTCGAGCCAATCCTCCAAACACTTCGGGCGCGATAAGCCTAGAGGCAAGTCAAGCTCGAGCTTGAAAAACTTGTCCTCTGAAAAATGAGAAGATTATGAGCAAGTGTTTGGAGCTCGGCTCGAGCCAATCCTCCAAACACTTCGGGCGCGATAAGCCCAGAGGCAAGTCAAGCTCGAGCTTGAAAAACTTGTCCTCCGGAAAAAGAAGATTATGAGCAAGTGTTTGGAGCCGGCTCGAGCCAATCCTCCAAACACTTCGGGCGCGATAAGCCCAGAGGCAAGTCAAGCTCGAGCTTGAAAAACTTGTCCTCCGAAAAATGAGAAGATTATGAGCAAGTGTTTAGAGCAGCTCGAGCCAATCCTCCAAACACTTGGGCGCGATAAGCCCAGAGGCAAGTCAAGCTTGAGCTTGAAAACTTGTCCTCCGAAAAATGAGAAAATTATGAGCAAGTGTTTGGAGCTCGGCTCGAGCCAATCCTCCAAACACTTCGGGTGCGATAAGCCCGGTGGCAAGTCAAGCTCGAGCTTGAAAAACTTGTCCTACGAAAAATGAGAAGATTATGAGCAAGTGTTTGGAGCTCGGCTCAAGCCCATCCTCCAAACACTTCAGCGCGATAAGCCCAGAGGCAAGTCAAGCTCGAGCTTGAAAGAATGGTGAGCAAGTGTTTGGAGATCGGCTCGAGCCGAGCTCCAAACACTTAGGGCGCAATAAGCCCAGAAGCAAATCGAGCAAATAAATTTACAAAATTGAATTAAAAGTCGAGCAAATACTTTCCAGAACACATCGGTAACAATAAAAGAACACGTCGATAACAATAAAATGATAAATTTCATTGATAATGCGGAGTACAATAGAAGCCCAGATCGGGACAAGTACAAAAGCTACAAAAAGACTTGCATCAAAGAAATTACAAAAAAATCCCAGATCGGGACAAATATAAAATCTTATGAAATAAGATTCTCTGAAGCATAGTCTTGGACAGTGAGATCGGGCTCGTTTCCAGATGAGGGCACGGTAGAGGCAGCAGGGAGATCGACATTTTGAGCAGAAGGCAGATCAGGACTGGGAAGGAGAGGGAGATCTTCCAAAGCTTTGATGCAAGATGCTCGGTCTGCACCGCTTGATCGGCAGCTGACTTTGAGGTCGGTCAACCAGGGAGGAATCATTCGAGAGAGTTGACAAAAGCCTCATCCAAGGAAAGGTTGACTTCATTGGCGATCTTGGAAAAGACAAAGCCCTCGAGGATCTTGCATGAGAGCTCGGGGCCAAGCTAAGGGCTTGGACAAAGTCTCATGGGCTTGGACTGGATTGGGCCAAGCTAAGGTCCTACCGACCTCATGGGCTTGGACTGGATTGGGCCAAGCTAAGGGCCTGGCCGACTGATGAGCTTGGACTGGATTGGGCAAGATAAGGGCCTACCGACCTGATGGGCTTGGACCTGGATTGAGCCAAGCTCGGGGGGCTCATCGACTGATGGGCTTGGACTGGATTGGGGCAAGCTAAGGGCCTACCGATCTCATGGGCTTGGATCTGGCGGGCCAAGCTAAGGCTCATCGACCTCATGGGCTTGGACCAGTCCGGGCCTGCTAAGGGCCTACCGACCTCATGGGCTTGGACCTGGGGGGAGAGAAGCTAAGGGTCGGCCGATCTCTTTGGGCCTAGTGAGCTTACGGCCCAATATGCGCGATTAACCAGGTCTCGTGTGTTAATTAGGGTTTTTAGTGTGGCTTGATGCCTACGCAACCCTAATTCCCAAACCTATGAAAGGGCGCAAGTAGGTGCACATTTCTTGTTTAGACTCGAATATACTTTACTACATTTTTATATTTCTTCTCTCTAAAACCGATACTTACTTGAGCGTCGGAGTGGGTACGCGGAAACCCCTTCCGGCTCCCCTTTAACGGTTGTGTTGCGGGTTTCGTGTCGGTCGTGTGGCGGAGCGTTGATTATTGGCGGTGGCATTTTCGACCGACCAATAATTAACAATAATTATTCATCAACATAATTTATTATTCAATTAATTAATGTTCATTGTGGAATCAAAATTCTAGTCCTTTATCAATTCGGAAAAATGGAACAAATTTTATGAGCGAAAATTTTTATTCGGGTGGCTACAATCAAACAAGTGGACTCGACTAGAAGGGAGACATTTCCATCTCTATTCGCGAGCATATGGCGTTTTGGTGATAGCCACATAACCAGGAATTGATTCTATCTCCATCTTCCAATAAAAGGAAATAATTCTACGAGGATATTTTCCTTTTCTCGCATTTAATTAAAATTTGTTTTCTTGCATGATAACAAAAATATCGATCGTCAACATGAAACAATGGGGTTAGTGTTTATTATGATAAATGAACTTGTTTTAATTAAATTAAAAATTTAAATTCCGTGGTGCAAAACCCAGTGTTATAAATCGAACCCATATTGGTATGAGAGCCACGATTTGTATTTTCGTTATCAACCTTTGATTCGTCTAATGTTTATTTAATAAGCATGTTATAATTATTAAAATATATTTTATAATTATTTAATGTGTGATAAAAGTCTTTTATTCGATTTATTTGTTGGGATTAATTGTGTTTATTGTTTTAATTGTTAAAACGTTTTGAAAAAAAAAAATAAACGGACAGTAGCTTCTTTTTCAATAAAAAAGTTTCTTTATTAAAACCAGGATCATGTTGTTTTTCTTGAATAAAGTATATGGGAGTGGAAAATATTGGTGGAATATTTGTAAACCACCAAAAGAAATAAAAGAGGCAGCTGGTTTTTGATCACTTCAGCACTCATTGCTTCTATTTCTTAAATTGTGGTGAGAAATTCTTGTTTCTCACTTGTGAATGAAAGAAGCTCATTTTTGTCACCTTCACGCCAACTTGAGAAGAAACTTGTTTCTTTCACATTCAGAATAAATTTGTCCTAGGCGCCACCGTTTCAAATAAAAAAAAATGGTTTTTCTATATTTTGATTCATTCAGTTCTTGAAATAAAATCGTAAATTTCAAAATTAATAAAAATTATTTTATGAATAATCAAAATAAGCTTTATCTCTTGTAGCTCAAGCGGTATCGCTCACCCTTTATAAGGGTATTTACCGGAGTTCAAACCCAGTATCTTTCAGTTTCTTTGAAAAAATTTCCCTCCCCTCCAACCACTACTCTCAACTTATTAAAAAAAAAGTTTTATCCCAAAATTGAATTGGCACATAAAACTTGGTAATTTTAAATGCTTTAAATCCATGCGATGAATGTTTTAGCATGATTTATTTAGGGATGACCATGAGCCTATGACCATATGATGGATGTGTTTTATTTTGGAGCCTGCAAGCCTCTTATTCTATTTTTGTAAGTTCTTTAAGTTTTTGAATTGAGAGTACACTAGGTGGTTAGGTTTTCCATTTATTGTAATTTGGAGATCGTTTGATGTTAAAGGCCCACGCTTGTGTGGGTAAATTTTTACAAATGTGTAGAATATGAGACTCAAGGCCAAAACATGTATGGGTACATTAATAAAATGTAATGGAAGGAGTTCTATTAATTTTATCCCTTAGATTGACCACATTGGCTCAAATGGGTCGCATAGCTTGCCATGATCATTCCATTTGTTTTTGTATATATGCATATTAGTTTATTTCATGATTTTTGCTTGCATTCATATGATGATTTACGTTGTAATTACCCACCTAATAATTAGGTTGATGAAGAAGACCCCAAGTTTTTTATTCTTTATTGAAACTTAATAAAGAATTTAATTTTAATTAATTTCATATCAAACAAAATGGACAAGTTATGTTGGACATATCGTTCCATGCATTCCATCAAAGGTATAATGTGTCACCGCCATGAGTCATGGAGTGATCTTGTATTAAAAAGTCATGTGATTTCTACCAAGCATTGAGATACTCGTAGGATGGACTCATCTTTATGTTGGCCATGAGTCATGGGACATCTTTTGCTCTATCTACACGAAGGATTGATGGGTTTTGTATGACGCTTAGTATCACATAAGCTTATAAAATTAGGGTATATGGGAAACCGTGAGGCATAATTATCTTGAGAGTTGTATAAATGATACAATTATCAAAGAGTTCACTACCAATGGGAATTTTCATGGGCTCATAAAACTGGAGTGTGAATTATTTCTATTGGGCTTCAAGCCCACTAAGGAATGGGATTATCCGAACTTTATTGTGGGTTAATAAGATTTGAATAAATAGTGGGAAATATTTAATATTAAAGACCTTATATTGAATGAATATAATTTCTATAGTTTACTCATTTTCTGCTTTGTTTGATTTTTGTAGATATCACTATTAAAATGACTAAAAATCCACTTATGTTCATACTTGAGAAAAATAAATTAACTAGCCCAAGTTTTGTCGATTGGTTGAGAAATCTAAAAATTATCCTTGATCAGGAATAGGATTATATATTTGACAAAGTGCCTCATCCACCTCCCAATGATAACACATCGAGATGCATATGGAGAATATCTTCGTCATATTGATGACAATTTCCAGGCTCTGTGGTATATGTTAGCATCGATGTCAAATGAGTTGCAAGGCAGAATGGGGGTTTAGATTATACTGTTGAGATCCTCATTCGCCTACAAGAGTTGTATGGTAAGAAAACCAGACAAATGAGATATCAGATATCAAAAAAGCTTTTTAGATGTCGAATGACTGAGGATCATGGGTTGAAGATGATAGCTCTCATTGAAAGGCTCTCGTCCCTTGGAGTCGTTATAAACAATAAACTCTATGTGCACCTTTTGCTACAATATTTGCCTCCCTCATTCGACACATTTGCTAACTTTAACATGCACTCCACGGAGACTAGTCTCCCTGAACTGGTGAACATGTTAAAGACGGTTGAATCCACTATCAAAAAGGATAAGTCAGTCTTGCTTGTTAGATCCACTTATGGATCAAAGGCTGCAAAGTCTAATAAAGGAAATGGTTCATCCAACCCCATCAAGAAGGAAAAGGACAATTGCAAGAAAAAAGTTAATTCTCAAGCCAATGACAAATGCCATAATTGCGGCAAAATGGGGCATCGGAAGAGAGCGCATGGAGTAGCTTGCAGCCTGAAGTGTTGTTCGTATATATTTTGTCGAAGTGAACTCTCTCGTTAATGATGCATCTTGGGTATTGGATACTGGTTGTGGCTCACATATTTGCAATTATTTGCAAATAAACAATGACAAGCGGGAATCTTGATAGAGAGAGACAATACTATGATGGTAAATGGAGCAAGAGTTGTTGTATTAGCTATAAGGTTTGTTTATGTAGCTTTGGAGAATGGTTTTAATTTGTATTTGACAAATTGTCTTTATATTCTGTATATCATTAGAAACATTATATATGTTCTTGTTTTGTCTGAGAGAAGGTTTTTAAATTTCTAATTAAGAATGGAAGTTGTTCCATTTTTAAATGACAAACAGGAATCTTGATAGAGAGGAGTCAGTACTATGATGATAAATGGAGCAAGAGTTGTTGTATTAGCTATAAGGTTTGTTTATCTAGCTTTGGAGAATGGTTTAAATTTGCATTTGACAAATTGTCTTTATATTCCGTATATTATTAGAAACATTATATATGTTCTTGTTTTGGATGAGAGAAGGTTTTTAAATTTCTAATTAAGAATGGACGTTGTTCCATTTTTAAAGATTCTACATTTGTATATTCGGTATTTGATAAATTGTTTGTGCACTTTGCACCCCATAATCCCATACTCACAACTCAATAAAATAAAAAAGAATTAGATAATCATAGTTCTTTCACTCTTTGGCATGCTAGATTAGGTCATATTTCCGAGAAGAAGATACACAAGTTGGGGGGAAAACTCAACCTTAGGGGAGAGTAAAATTTGTCAGCATCTAAATCATGTATTAAAGGAAAAATGACAAAATCACCTTTTATTGGACAGGTTGAGCAAGCCAAAGATCTTTTGGATTTGATCTATACAGATGTTTTTGGACCGCTAAGTGTTAATGCACGAGGGAACTATCACTACTTTGAAAAAGATTAACCGACGATTATTCTAGGTATCGTTATGTATACCTTATGAGGCTCAAATCTAAAACTTTTAAAAATTTGAAAGAATTTAAATGCGAGGTAGAGAAAAAAGCTGGTCGTAGTATTAAGCCTCTTCTATCGGATCAAGGAGACGAATACTTGAACATTGAGTTTCTTGATTATTTTGGGATTTATTTTCACGATAAACTCATACTACTCCTCAACTCAACGGAGTTTTGAAGCATAAGAATCGAACTTTGCCGGACATGGTTAGATCGATGATGAGTTTCATTAACTTACCTTTCTTTCATTCTCGGGGCTATACCTTAGAGACGGCGACATACCTATTGAATAGAGTGCCATCTAAAGTCGTGCCCAATACACCATACGAGATGTAATGTGGTAAGACACCCTCCTACAAATACCACAAAGTATAGGGGTATGCTGCTTATGTGAAGCAGCAAGTGGGAGATAAGTTAGATATGAGATCCATCTTATGTAAATTTATTGGATATCAAAGATAGCATTGATAGAATCTGATGCCTTAAAAGTTTTAACCAGATCAGATTCTTACGGTGTTATATATTAATGTTGTAACACTGGACCAAACAACACATGAACACAGCGGAATAAAAAATAACACAGTGATTTTTTACGTGCTTAGATTCCTCAATCTTAATACACGAGGCCATGCCCAAAGAAGAAACAATCCAATATTGGAAAACAATAGTTATTACAAATACGATTGGAGTTACGTAAAGCATAAAGACTTCATCTTTATCTTAAACACCAACACTCGTATCAAACTAATATTTTTGATTGATTCTTCCAAAAATCCTCAACCTTGTTGGAATCCCTCCAACTTCAAATCCCATGAATGGTTGAGTCGATCCACACCGTAGATCTTCACCGTCTTCTCCCGAAAACTAGAATAATAGCACAAATATTTCTTGAAGAACAATAACCTCAAATGGTACTTTCTCTTGGTTGTCTTCTTCAAAGGCTGAGTTCCCTTTATATAGAGAAACGAAAGCGATCCTCACATATCAGAATCGATCCTCTCGTGGCTGGAATCAAGGACATGCATATTTCCAGATGGAGTTACAAAAGCTATACAAGGAAAACAGCATAATACAAAATCTTTCCTTATGGGTAAGAACAAAGACACAAGGAAAGAGTTTAAATGGCATTTAAGAGGGCTGAATAATTCTAGATAAAGAATCCCAGATAATCAGCAAGCTACTCGAAATAGATTATATGCCATTAAATAATCACAGAGAATCTGGCAAGATATCAGCCCAGATTTGCGCAGAAGGTGTTGCATTGCAGTGTTACAACACTGGATTTTGCACTGTGCAGATAAACACAAAATTGTCAATCCACATAACATTAACAATCTCCCCCTTTGGCACTTTTGGTCAAAACACAAAATGCAGGAAACAAAATTAATCAAACGTGAAACAACATTTTAGACATTAAATCCTGCATGGGTTAGACAGTCAAAATCAGCCATAAATAAACCAATAGCATACATATCAGCTAGTTTATCCAAGTTTTAAATCCAAAACAATCAAGTCCGAATTATAACATAAGATAATCAGAAAATGCTACAGTTTTTAATCATCCTTTGACTCCCCCTCAGAGTCAGACATGTTATCTTCATCATCCTCATAATCGAACTCCCCCTCTGAACTTTCCTCTTCCTCCCCCTGAGATTGTGCCTCTTCTTCTTCAGTGGACTCCCCCTGAGATTGTGCCCGTTCATCCATGGCAGCGGCATCAACAAGGTTGTTCAAGCCAGTGTCTCCCCCTTTTTGAGCAACAGGTGCCAAAGGTGTAGATGTGACACGAATCTGCTGAAGAAATCTTTGAGCATCCAATTTTCTAGATGTCCAGAATTTAAACGGTTCTCTGCCTCTGCTATTTCAGCATTAATGCGAGCCTCCAGTGCAACATTTGCTGGTGTTTGAACACTTGAGGAAGTAGCACCAGTAGTAGTCCCAGTGGGAGCAGGCAATGCAAGGTCATTGATTTTATTTCCCTTTAAGATCTTCACAGAGATAGAAATTGGAGCAGGTACAGCCACCAAATCTTCTGAGTCATTCTTTTTAAAACCCTGAGAAACAAGAACCTTGTAAATTAAAGAAAGGAAAGGGAGTATACCATACATACTGGTGTAACCAGCATGAGTCCCGATTATATCAATGATGAGTTGCCCAATATTGAAAGTATGTCTGGTCCCAATGCAAAAAATGAGTACAAATTGATCAGTGGTGACAGAGGAAGTATGCTTCGTTGGGTTCCAATTGCAAACAGCAATTTTATGCAACAGAGTGTATTTCTTTGTAAGATATTTAGTCTTGAACTTTTCTTGCTTAGCAGGCCAGGCTTGCACCACCCCTCCACTCAAGGTCTTAGCAATTTCATCCATATCAGATGGAAGATCAGCATTCGAAACATTGTTTCCTTCAAGAACTCTATTGATGTCCTCATAAGTAAAGGAATACACTTTCTTTCTAACCCAAACACAACCATATTTAGCAGAGTACTCATCAGCAAACCTGTCTGGGAGATTACAATAAAACTCTCGAACAACTCTATCAAAATAGGAACCAATATTGGTCACAGACCCAAATAAATCCATATTCTCAAGTAAAGGCAAAATACCATAAGTGATATGATCCTCTATTTTAATAGGACGTTCACACAAAATCTCCCTTTGGACCACAGTGTCCCATAATTTTTTATTATTGGAAGAGTAAAAAGCACCATACGACCTTTGTTGTCCTTAAGCTCGAGTCCGATAGTTCAAGGTCGAGCCGCCGTGAGTCGATGTGAACTTGAGATGTTTCAACATTGATGTCTTTGTCCTTGCGGCGAGTTCGAAGGTTCACGGTGTCCTTCAACAAATCAGACTATGTGCTATCACTATCATCATCCGAAGAGGAGTCATTTTCAAAAGATGCCATCTCAACATCAGGAACAGGGATGTTGTCAAGATGATCATCCCTGGGAATTTCATCCTCAGAATCTGTGAACACCATTTGCCGTATAAGCCTCTTCGATGCCTTTTGACACGCTGGACCACTCCCTTTAAACACAGGTGCTTCTTCTTCAACCACTTGAGCCTCTTTTGGTGGATTTTTCTGGGGTGAATCCCCTCTTTTCTTCTTTGAGGCATAAGTTTTTAAAAAACTTTTGTCAGCCGGTCGGATGCGCCCTGAAGGAGGTGATAATCGAGATGGTTCATTTCCCATGTTGCCAAACCCCTGTTCTGGTACAGTGGAAAGAGAACTTTCACCAATCCCACGAGCCCTAGGGTTCAAATCAGAGGGTGGAGGCTAATTTAAATCGTCTCTCGGGGCTTGCCTTTGAGATGTCTCAGCACCGGAAAGCGCACCACCAGTGGTAGGTGGTTGATCAGAACCAGGGTTTCTAGGAACAGTATTCGCCTTGTTTCTTTTTCGATTCTCTGCAACTTCTCGTAGTTCTTTAAGTATTTGATCTCTTGTACGCACCATGCTAAGGATATGCACAAAATCAACTACAAAAGTACAGTATATAGAAAAAAAGACGAGAGAGAGAGAGAGAGTTAGGGTGCAACTGCAAGATATGGTAAGAATAAGAAAAAGATTTCAAATATCCACAGTAAGAGTGTATATAGGGAAATAAAATAACTCCCTTAATTGGAGAGATACACTTGGCGGCCAAAATGGTGGTTTCCATAAAAACTTCCCAACTGCTATGTTTGAAATTCAAATATTTTTGGAAAAGTCCCATAATATAGTAGGTGCAATTAATCCTGAATAAACACTGATGAACAACTCCTTTTATAGAAGACAAATTTAAGGAGAAAATCGTTCCCACAATAATACAACACATCGAATCAATAAGGAGAATATTTTCAACAAGCCCAAAAAAATGATCCCGAGGGATGTAGAGAATGATGAGTTTATTTCGACAAGAATAAAAGGCCTCGGTGTTTTGGTGTCAGAACTTGATGTGTTGTACCACCTTTTTCAAGAAAATCGCCGTACAAAGTCAATGGCTCAAAATCCTTTTCCCATTTAAAAATCTTTTGAATGAAAGGAATCAAGTGATGGAACAATTAGCCAATCGGTAGCTTTTGCTCCAAAACACGGGTAGCTCTTTCTCGAAGATCATAACATGATTAAAGCATATAAAAGAACAGAGAATAGTTCACAATGAATAGCTTTCACACACAATGTATAGGAAGCTTTTTCCGTCAAAGGCCCAAAAATAAATACATCTTTCACATAGGAAAAATCATTACGTTTTGCAATTTGATCCACAATTATTTTTAGGCAAGGGTTTCATCAAAGGAGTACTCAATCGAGTTACGGCAAGAAAAACAGAGATAAGCCAATGAAATGATCTTAAAAATGCAAAATGACTAATGCAAAAGAATTAAGATCAACAAGAGGTTTCAACACATCAAGAAAAAGAAATGATGCATATGGTGTGGCAACATGAAACCCACACGCTTAGAGAGAGCAGACACCCAACGATGGTTTTAGATAATTAAACCTTTGAAAGTCTAGGGCTTTGGTAAAAATATCAGCAATTTGATTCTCAGTGGTGACAAAATCAATGGTAACAATTTTACTCTCAACCAAGTCTCTAACAAAATGGTGTCGAATATCGATGTGTTTTGTTCGAGTCCGCACCGGTTTTTAGAAATGTTTATGGCACTAGAATTATCACAATAAGCAGTAAGGGTTTTTTCTTCAACCCCATAGTCAACCAATATTTGTCTCATCCACAACATTTGGGAGCAACAACTTCCCAGAGCAATATACTCAGACTCAGCTGTAGATAGGGAAACACAGTTCTGTTTCTTACTATACCAGGAAACAAGATTGTTCCCAAGGTAGAAACACCCTCCCGTAGTGCTTTTCCTGTCATCAACATCACCTGCCCAATCAGCATCACTAAAACCAGCCAGATTAGTGTTAGTATCAGAGGAATACAAGATACCAAGTTCTGTTGTTCCATTATTATAACGAATGATTCTCTTAACAGCTTTTAGGTGAGACTCCTTAGGGTTGGACTGGTATCAAGCACATACACAGACACTGTAGCTAATATCAGGTCTGCTAGCAGTGAGATACAGAAGGCTTCCTATCATGCTTCTGTAGAGGGTAGCATCAATAGGGGTACCATTCTCATCTTTGGACAATTTATCATTAGTCCCCATGGGCATTTTCATGTGCTTTTTATTGTCCAACCCAAACCTTTTAACAAGGTTTTTGGCATACTTGTTCTGAGTAATAAAAATCCCTTTGTCAAACTGTTTAACTTGAAGACCAAGAAAATAGTTCAACTCACCAACCATGCTCATTTCGAACTCAGAGGACATGTATTCAATAAATTCACCAAGTTTTTGTTTAGAGGTTGATCCAAACACTATGTCATCAACATAAATTTGAGCAATGGTGATACCATTCTTAAATTTTTGGATGAACAATGTTTTATCAACACTTCCTCGTTTATAGCCCTTATTACACAAAAACGTGGTTAAACTATCATACCAAGCTCGAGGGACTTGTTTCAACCCATACAAAGCCTTTTTCAATTTGAAAACATGGTTGGGAAAGTGAGGATTTTCAAAACCCTTGGGTTGTTCAACAAACACTTCCTCACTCAGAAAACCATTTAGAAAGGCACTTTTGACATCCATCTGAAATAATTTGATTTTAAGCACACATGCAAAAGCAAGAAGGAGTCTTATGGACTCAAGTCTAGCTACAGGCGCAAAGGTTTCATCGAAGTCCACCCCTTCTACCTGTGTGTAGCCTTGAGCCACTAGCCTAGCCTTGTTTCTAGTTATGTTACCAAGTTCATCAGTTTTGTTTTTGAAAATCCACTTGGTTCCAATAACATTAGAACTTTCAGGCCTAGGGACAAGATTCCACACATTGTTCCTTTCAAATTGTTCCAGTTCAAACTGCATAGCATTTACCCAATATTCATCAAGAAGAGCCTCTTTAACATTTTTGGGTTCAATGAGAGAAGTAAAACAGACAAATCTTACCATTTCTCTGTAATTAACTTTCTCTTTACCTCTTGTCTTAATGCCTTCAGTTACTTGCCCAATAACTTGATCCACTGGATGGTTCTTTCTTATCCTGCTTGGTGGTTCTTTTCTGGTTTGATCAAAGATATCAAACTCAGTTCCTCCATAATCAGACTCAGGGTCTGCTTCAACATCTATCTCTGGTGCAGGATTGGATGTTGTAACATCAGAGTGTGTTACGGTATCTGTCTCTGGTGTGGATTCAGATGTTGTGACATCAGTCTCCCCAACATCAGCTTCTTCTGCAACTTCTTCATTGCTTTCTTTGGATATATCTGCAAAATCTTTAGTATCGTCTACAACAACATTTATAGATTCAATAATAGTACGAGTTCTCATGTTGTAAACCCTATAGACCCTGCTATTTACAGAATATCCCAGAAAAATTCCCACATCACTCTTAGAATCAAACTTCCCAAGATGTTGTCTGTCATTAAGAATGTAACAAACACATCCAAACACATGGAAGTTACTTAGATTAGGTTTCTTACCTTTCCAGATCTCGTAGGGAGTCATATTAGTACCAGGGGATAAGTGAACCATATTGAAAATATAGCACGCAGTACTCACAGCCTCAGCCCACAATTTGGGTGAGATTTTATTAGAATTAATCATGACCCGTGTCATTTCCTGAAGAGTTCTATTTCTTCTTTCTGCAACTCCATTTTGCTGAGGAGTGATAGGTGTAGAGAACTCATGAAATATTCCCGATTTATCACAATGTTTAGAAAAATTGACATTTTGAAATTCTCTACCATGATCACTTTTGATCCTCCCAATATTGAACCCTTTTTCATTGTTCAATCTAAGGACCGATTTTTTGAAAAGAGAGAATGCGTCGATTTTTCTTTTAAAAAGTCAATCCAAGTAAACCTGGAATAATCATCAACACACACAAACACATACTTCTTCCCGCTTATACTGGCGACCTGCATTGGTCCCATGAGATCCATGTGAATAATTTCCAGATAGTGTGAGGATCTGAGGTGTTGTAACACCTTGTGTGCTTCCCTTTTTTGTTTACCCAATTGGCAAGGACCACAAACCCCGGAGTGGTCTTTGTTGATTTAGGAACACCCAATACTGACTCTATTTTTAAGGTTCAAGGTTGACATACCACGAACATTCATGTGTCCTAACTTTTGGTGCCACAATTCAGTGTCATTTAATGAAGATTTATTGCACACAAGAGAAGTATTAAAACACTGAACTTGTTTTTGTATCAAATAACAATTATCAGAAGATATGTTACCTTTCATAATACATTTGTCACTTTTATCAAAAACAACACACACATTTTTATCAAATCTCACAAGAAGATCATTATCACAAAGTTGACTGATACTGATAAGGTTGGCTTTTAGTCCCTCAACATACAAAACATTTTTAAGAGAAGGAAGACCAGACACATTCAATGTTCCTTTTCCAAAACTTTACCTTTTGCTCCATCACCAAAAGTAACCAACCCATTTTCATGTTTTTCAAAATCATTCAATTTTTCCAGTTCTCCGGTCATATGACGGAAGCATCAACTGTCAAAATACCAGGATTCAGTTACATTGGCTTTGAAAGAGGTGTGCACAACATAGAAAGAGAATTCATCATTTCTAACCCAGATTTTCTTGGGTTGATTTGATAAATTTATTTTAAAACGAGGAGTGCTTCTTTGCTGATGTTGATACACTTGAGATTGCACCCTACCTTGCCTAATGTGTTTTTGAATACAAAAACACTTAGGTCTTATATGGCCAGGACGATTGCAATAATGACATATAGGAACAAAGCTTTTGTTTCTTTTCCTAGTTTGACCAAAGGATGTCCCTTCTTTAACAAAAACAATATTAGAATTTTTCTTTTTATTCACAATATTTTTGTTAAAATTAGTATTAAATCCAATACTTGCCCTTCCTTGTTGAGATTTTCCTTGAGATAGAATTTCATCTAATTTCCCTTTTCCAGAATTCAGTTTCTTGATAGTGTTGGTCATGTTACTGAGTTCTTCCTTTGCTTTAATGAGTTCTTCTCTCCTATCGGTAGGAAGTTTCTCCAGTTTAATCACTTCCCCCTTGAGCATCTCTTTTTCAGCAGTAAGAGATACAATCTTCTTTTCCAGAGATGCATTTGTCTTGCTGACAAATTCGCATTTATCAAGCATCTTTTGATAAATTCTTCTTAGCTCCTCATTTCTTGACTCTTCATCTAGATCGGAGTCATCATCTGAACTTTCAGTGTCGGGATTGTTCTTTCTGCAGGAAGTACAGTATTCAGACACGTTTCAATAAAGGAAGAGCTAGAGTTATACCGCCATTTGTTCCAAACACCGTAAGTAGCAGCAGGGTGCGTTTGATTACAACCAACCTCTTCTTTAATCACAGTGAAGGCAACTTGATTACTCATGTTGTCTTCTTCTTCATCTTCTTCTGGTTCATCATCACTCCATGATGGGGTGAATGATTTTCCATTCTTCTGCAAGGTATTCGCACATTCAGCTTGAATGTGTCCAAAACCTCCACATTCTCTACACTTAATGCCTTTACCACCATCAAACTGCTTTCTTTGAGTTCCGTATTTTTCCGGACTGGGAAAATTTCCTCTTTGTTTCTGTTTGAAGATCTTGTTGAATTTCTTGGTGAGCGGTCTGCAAAGGATTCCTGGATTTGTTTTCCTGCATCACTCATTAATTCATCAGAAGTTTCAGATTGAAAAGCAATTTCCCTATTTTTCTCCTTTTTGTAACTAGCTTCTTTTAGTTTTTCTTTCTTAGTTTCTTCAAGATTCATTTCAAAAGTTTGAAGAGACCCAATTAATTCATCAAGTTTCATTTCTGAAAGAACTTTTGATTCTTCAATGGCAGTTGCCTTATAAGCAAATCTTTCAGGGAGAGACCTTAAAACCTTTTTAACAAGTTTGAAATTGGAGTATTTCTTTCCCAAGGCAAATGATTCGTTTGAGATATCACAGAGTTTAGAGTTAAAATCACTTATGGTTTCATTTTCACTCATACGAAGATTCTCAAATTTAGTAGTAAGCATTTGAAGTTTAGACATTCTTACAGCTTCAGTTCCTTCATACGCAACTTGTAAGATATCCCAAGCTTCTTTAGAGGTATCACACGTAGATATCAGTTTGAACTGATTCTCATCAACTGCACTAAAGATTGCGTTGAGAGCCTTTGAGTTTGAATTAGCCAGTTGGTCCTCAGCAGTTGTCCATTGAGTTTCATTCTTTCGAACACTTTTGCCATCAACAACTTCAGTAGGAGGTGTCCAACCAGTTAGGATGGATTTCCAAGCACGTTCATCTACAGATTTGATGAATGCCCTCATTTTGGCTTTGTAGTAGGAGAAATTGGTGCCAATGAGAAGAGGTGGTCGGGAGATAGAGCTTCTCTCACGATAGCTGTCCATGTTAGCAACAGATATACAAAGAAAATAGGATCACACTAATAAGGATTAGTGGAAGGCTCTGATACCAATTGATAGAATCTGATGCCTTAAAAGTTTTAACCAGATCAGATTCTTACAGTGTTGTATGTTAATGTTGTAACACTGGACCAAACAGCACATGAACACATCGGAATAAAAAATAACACAGTGATTTTTTACGTGCTTAGAAAATAATCCAATATTAGAAAACAACAGTTATTACAAATACGACTGGATTTACGTAAAGCATAAAGACTCCATCTTTATCTTAAACACCAACACTCGAATCAAACTAATATTCTTGATTGATTCTTCCAAAAATCCTCAACCTTGTTGGAATCCCTCCAACTTCAAATTTCTTGAATGGTTGAGTCGATCCACACCGTAGATCATCACGGTCTTCTCCCGAAGACTAGAATAATAACACAAATATTTCTTGAAGAAGAACAATAAGCTCAAATGGTACTTTCTCTTGGTTGTCTTCTTCAAAGGATGAGTTCTCTTTATATAGAGAAATGAAAGTGATCCTCACATAGCATAATCGATCCTCTCGTGGCTGGAATCAAGGACATGCATATTTCCAGCTGGAGTTACAAAAGCTATACAAGGAAAACAACATAATACAAAATCTTTCCTTATGGGTAAGAACAAAGACACAAGGAAGAGTTTAAATGGCATTTAAGAGGGCTGAATAATTCTAGATAAAGAATCCCGGATAATCGCAAGCTACTCGAAATAGATAATATGCCATTAAATAATCACAGAGAATCGGCAAGATATCGGCCATTTTGCGAGAAGGTGTTGCCTTTGTAGTGTTACAACACTTTGGATTTTACCTTTGTCTTGAGATAAACACAAAATTGCCAATCCTCATAACATTAACAAGCATATAGGATATTATTTCTACGACCCTTTGGAACTACGGGTGTTTGTTTCGTGGAATGCTACCTTCCTTGAAGATGAATTTCTTTACGAAAAGGAATGGCGAAGTAATAAAACTTAAAGAAATTCAAGAACCATAGAATTTCCGATATGTTGTCGAGATAACACACCACTGAAGCTAGAACATCTAAAGCACAACCTCTTTGGAAATCCATAAGTTTTTCAATGATGCCTCGAGCGATTCAACCTTTTGTTAGAAAACAAAGAAGAGGGGCTCTTTTTGGATAATGATCCAAGAAGCTATGGAGAGGCGGTGTCAGACATTGACTCAAAGAAATGGCAAGAAGCAATGCAGTCCAAAATAGATTCCATGTACTCTAACGAGGTATAGACCTTGGTGGGCCCACCACAGGGAATTATTCCCATTGGCTGCAAATGCGTCTACAAGCGGAAGCTTGGAGTAGATGGAGAGATGACGACCTACAAAGCACGTTTGGTTGCAAAAGGTTATACTCAGAAGCAAGGAATTGACTATGAGGAAACTTTTTCACCAGTAGTGATGCTTAAATCTATTCGCATACTATTGGCCATATCAATAAATTAATATTATAAGATATTGAAAATGGATGTGAATACTGCTTTCCTTAATGGAAACACTAAGAAAGAAATCTATATGAAGCAGCCATATGGCTTCATATCCATTGGGAGCGAGCAAAAAGTTTGCAAATTCTATAGATTCATTTATGGACTCAACCATGCTTCGAGGAGTTGGAACATTCGGTTTGATGAAATGATCAAAACGTTTGATTTTCACAAGAATCCAGACAAACCATGTGTAAATAAGAAGGTCAGTAGGAGTGCAATTGCATTTATGATGCTCTATGTTGATGACATTCTACTCATTGGGAATGATGTAGGCATGTTGCAATAAATGAGGATTTGGTTGTCTAAACAGCTTTTTGTGAAGGACTTGGGAGAAACATCATTTATCCTAGGGATAAAGATCTATAGAGATAGATCTTGAAGGATGATAAGACTATCCCAGTCAATGTACATAAATAAAGTGCTAAAAAGGTTTAGCATGGATGAATCCAAGCAAGGATACCTGCCAATAAGTTATGACGTTTCACTTCCTAAGGCTATGTCTCTCAAGACACTTGAAGAAAGAGAAAGCTAGAATGTCTCGCAAACCTTATGCATTCGGTATTTGGGGCATAATGTATGCAACGTTGTGTCCTAGACCTGATGTTGCACATGCTCTAAGTGTAACGAGCAGATATCAATCTAATCCAGGGGATGATCACTGAAAGGCCATTAAGATGATCCTTAAATACTTGAGAAGGACTAAAGATATCTTTTTACTATATGGCAATGGAGAATTGAAACTAGAGGAATTCACTGACTCTAGTTTTCAATCTGATTTAGATGACTCAAAATTGATGTCTAGATATATATTCACATTGAATGGATGAACGGTTAGTTGGAAGAGTTCTAAACAAGAAACGACCACATACTGTACTGCTGAGGCTGAATATATCTGCATCAGATGCAGCAAAAGAGACTGTTTGGATACGAACTTCATCCAAAGGGTTATCTATTGTTCCATCCGTAGTTGATCAATAATGATTTATTATGACAACAACAGAGCCATAGCGCAAGCAAAAGAGCCAAGATCTCATCAAACATCCAAGCTTATAATGAGGCAATACCACGTAATCTGAGAGAGCATTGGTAGAGGCGACATCGTCGTGGATCGAGTCGTTTCGGTAGAAAATGTAGCACACCCACTGATTGAGCCCTTAGCAGAAATAGTGTTTAATGGACATCTCGAGAAGATGTGCCTAAAATAAATGGGCAATTAAAGCTAGAGCAAGTGGGATATTATTAGAGTAGGGTGCCCTGCACTCCAATTAGAATTGGATTTTATCCTACTTGTAAAAATAATTTTATTGGGAATTATATTAATATAAAGGATTTTTCTTTATCTTATGTTTTGCATTTATTATTTAATTGCTCATATGATAAAGTTATTAGATCATTTTAAGCTACGGGGCATGGTATTTGATGTCAATCATGGAACATGTCTCTAAAGCTTTGGTCTTAAAATAGTTCCGAGTCAATGGATTTTTCAAGATAGGACATTGAAATATCTAGTAAGGCTTGTGCATATGATGTATGCTAGTGAGACGAGAATGTTTCATTCCATTAACACTAGAGTTGAGACGGAAAGCATATATGCAAGTTCTTGTTGGCGAATAAGTTCACTGAACATGACCAAATGGAAATTCTTATGTGGAAGTTTTCTTTGTCGAATAAGAATTTTCATATTGCAATAGTATATAACTAATCCTCATACTTGAGACACGACAGTAGCCTTGTGTCTATCCTGCAATACTTTGATTTATCTTCTAATTGCTTGATCATCACAAAGGGGTATTTCGTGTATTGCATTGATATGCATGAAGGCGTCTGTGGCCAACATAGAATTCGACATTTATCTTTTAACAAGGAAATTTACTATATTTTCCAAGTTTGTGATTCAAAGACATTGGGCAAAGCAAAATGAATTTGATTCATAAAAGAATCACTATAACTTGAAATAGAATCACAGTTATTAAATCAATTAGGTTTCGATAAATCTATGCTCAAGATTTAATCAGGAAATTAGTTATTGAAAGGATCATACATGTATGCAATTGCAATTGAAATATGTTTACTCGTTATTTCATATAATTCTAGGTAATCATGCTACTTGATAGATGTTACCATGATTTTCAGGTTCTTGAATTAAAGAGTTTATTAAAATAGTTGTAAGTCTGGTGTTAGTGTTAGTCGTGAATCTAAAAGGGTCATACATAATTTTGGCTGTCGACATTTCAAAATTGATAAATTCAATAGTTGGATGCATTTAATTAATACATATTAATTAATTAGGATTTTAATTTACTTTAAAAGTTAAATTATATATTTAATTATATAATTTGATTATCTAGTTAAATCTAATTTGATTAGACTGTCCCACAAAAAGAAATAGAATAATTTAATTAATCAAGTGGATTGATCAATTTAGGCGTTGAGTATTAATTAATCAATTAGTTGAATTAATTAATTAATTGTACGTTGAGGTCCAATACGTACTATAATCTAGTAGGCCTAATTGTAAAAACCCACTACATAATTAAAGATTAGTTAATAAATAAGATTTGTTTATATATATATATATATAAGAGAAGGAAAAAAAATTGCCACGAGTTAATTGCATCTATGGTCTCATAAGATTTTCTTCATTACAATTTTAGTCCCACATTTGCACAATAGTCCCATAGGATTATTGTTGCAAAAGAAGTCTCGAGATCTTAAATTCAGCATATTTGGTCCCATAATTTTCAAGGTTGCACCTTCGGTCCCAAAATAATTCATTTTACATTATACCCAATTTGCCTTAGAATTGATGACACAAAATGGTATCAGAGCCCAAGTTTATTAAGAACTTTTAGTTATATTTATTACATTTATGTATTAACAACTGGTGAGGAGAATTATTTCCGAGTATATGGATCCGGACAATTGTCCGAGATGTACACTCTACAGGACATATCGTCAAATTCTGACGATGTATGCACAAGAACACCAGGATAAGATCGCATATTGGAATCAACAATATGAGATACAAGAAGCGGCAGGTGCCGATAGGGAAGTCTTGAAGCAATGCGAAATGCGAGCGACATATCATATGAGTTTCTGGACAGTGAACCAGACCTTATATGTCGAGTTGATGAATCTCCAAGAAGCGGTGCATGAAAATTCCCATCAAAATCATGATTCCTGATGGAGTACCGGAGTGGAGCGAGATACTTCCAGATACATCTAAGATCTCAGCAGATCTTAGAGAGATCCATAAGACGGTGCAGAATTATGGCAACCGCCATATTCATATACCAGTACAAGTACATCAGACTCAGAACCAGATGGAGACGATGGTGAAATATCAGAAGGAAACTCTTGAAATCCTTCATGATATTCAGAAACGAGTCAAGAACCTGGAGGACAGGCCAAGTTCATCCGGAGGAAAGAAACGTATTGATTTCGGGATAGTACCCTATTTACACCAAAAAGGGAAGCCAACCAAAGTTATACGAAAAATGACGGACGATGAAAAGCTAATAGCCATCATCAAAGGACAATCTATCATAAACTAAAAGTGATGGATATGGAGAAGATCAATCTTAAAGATCTACATGACCTGGCAAATCCTTCGCGGGATTAGGTATTGCAGACTTAAAGATGAACACAGGAGATGGATCAGCTTTGGTTACCTATGACCCTCATGGTAGACCAATTCCGCCAATTCCACCACCGCCTCCAGTAAATCCCAACGTCGCAGAAAGTTCGGGTTCACATGATGGAATCTAGGACGAAAGAATACATCACGCTGGAGATTTCACCACAGGGAATGAAAAACTTTCAGGAATAGGAGCTCGACCCCCTCTTGCGGGAACTCGAGTACCTCTTAGAAGGCCGAATATTCACCAGACGCCTTATGGAAGATTGCATCTAGATCCAATACATCCATATGGATTGATGCTAAATCTGGATATCCCATTTCAAAAATCTGGAAGTCCTTATTGATGAATGGGCATCAGCAATGAGGATTGCAGCAGGTACCCTTGATTACGAAAGATTCCTTCATTTTACTCCTTGAAATGAGTATTGAGGGATCTGTAAAGATTGCATGGGATATGACCGATGCAAGTATGAAGAGCGCGGTCACAGCAGAAGAATCACTGAAAGGAATTGTCGATGATATGGCTAAACTATTCAAAGTCCAGTTTATCGGCACAGATTACTTTGAGGGCTTAGAGGATGAAAAAAGAAAAAGATATAAACAAGCCCTCTATAGCCTGGAGTTACATGATATTTGTCATATTGACGAATATATCAAGTTGTTCACCGAATACCGGTGGAAATCCAAGATTGGAGAAAAGGAAGCTTCACGCTGACTATTCTATGCAAAGATTCCGAGTCCCTGGAGAGAAATGTTTATCAGGGAATACAAGGATGGAGCAGAATTAGATACAATGGCCAGAAGAATGTCTTTCTTAAAGGTCAAGTTATCTGAATGGTGTTACCAGGCAGCTCTATACAGGAATTATAAGAGATTACGAGGAATTAACAAAGCGGTTCCTCTATGTTGCATGGACAATGATATCCCAACAGATTGTGGGAGGTCACCAAGGCGGCATAAGAAGAAGAAGGAGAGAAGCCATCCATACGCAAGGGAAGCGTGTAGCAAAAGGTCTTCATGGAGACCTAGAAGATTTTGGTCAAAACAAAAAGCCCGAAGTTACAAAATAGGGCAAAGACCAGCACCAAGCAGGAGTAGAGCCTCATCATCAGGTTCAAATCAAGCGAGTACCAGCAGAACCACAGGGAGAAGTACTTTCAGGCGAGCTCATACTAGAGCTAATGGAAGTTTCAGAGACTGTAATTGCTGGACATGCGGAGCAAGAGGGCATATCTCAACTTATTGCCCAGAAAATCAAAGACGAGGAGTCAGACAGTTTGAGGCTACACCAGAAATCGAAGAAGCTGTCTACTATCAAGATTTAATACAGGTGTATCAATTTGAGGATATTTCCTCAGATGAAAGCATCTATGAAGAGGAGATCTATTCGATGATGGAAGTGAATCCAGTTCAGAATCAGAGTGAAGAAGAAATTCTTCAACGGACGGTTAGGGAGGATATATCAGGATTCCTCTCTCACACTACGGTTTCTCATAAGACTCTTATGAGAATTATGAAAGAAGATCCAAAGCTTCAGATATACAACGGTTTTACTATCAGAGCGATGGAGAAGGCGTTGGACAAGATTGGGTTTTGTAACAGAAAACACCAAATTATTCACAGGGTAATAATCGGAGAATTTGCTATTCCGATGGCATTTTTCGGTAACCTGATCGAGATGCAGTTGGTCCCTTACAGAGAAATCCAGGAGATCAAAAGCAGAGTCAAAAGAGAAGTTGCAAATACACTCTCATGGATTCACATCGGATCCATAAGAGTAATTATTAAGGCAACATTCAAGGAAGGAATAGATTCGCCATTCAATCTTGCTATTTTTGATAAGCGGATCTCAAACCTCAAGGATTCATGCCTTGGAGCGGTTATAGGAAATTTGTATGCTGGGAAATTGGCATTTAATGTCTATCCTAGAATTGCATACAATCTGGGAGATTGAGATTTCAACAGAGTTCTATCCCTTCATCAAGATTTCAAAAGATACGATTTGATGAAAGAAGGGAATAGACCCTACTCGATCACATACAAGATATCATATGCTATCTCGAATACACATCATTCAGAAGTATTCTTGAGAAAGGAATTTATTGAAGTCCCAAGAATCTTCGAGGACTTTGCCAGGGTGGTTCTATCAGAGATCATAGAGTCTCCAACTATCAAGGAGATCGATATGAAAATACAAGATCAACCAATCTTCAACAAAAGTCGAAGTCTCAGAGTTGAGCCAAGAAGGATGTCTTTCCAACAAGACAGAATGATAAGCAGTAGCCGTTGGGAAGAAAAAAGACCAAGTACAGTTCAGCGCATTCCAGATGTTTTCAAACCAGCAGGAGAGCTGAAATGTCCAGAAGGATGGCGAGAAGTTGAAGTAATATTTGACATTACTCAAAAGGATAATATTTTTCCTTGTGATTTTCCATATTATCTCCAACAACCAATAGTTGGAAGGTATCAAGGAAGCCTGAAGATAGGTGAAATTGAGCTGACTATCTCAGGAGTAGCGGGGAAGAATTCGAGCGATTAATACTAGGAATTGAATTTCTTGAGGATCATAAACCTTGGGAAAGATTACAAGATGGAATGGAGTTCACGGTGGCTGATAAAAGATACAGAATCAGATGACCACTAGTCCATTCTCCATATACATTTCTATCGGAATGTTATATGCGGAATACAAGGCCGAGTATTTCGCTGCCTATATCGATTCAGGTGTCGGAATATGTACTGCAAAGCCGGAGGTTTTTCCTAAAGAAATCGGAGAAGATTTACCAGCTATTGCAGGAAGAGATTTCTCTAAAAGAATTCTTATTCTTAACAGAGGAATTAAACAAGCAGAAATCATGATCGGAGACGCAGGTGGTACCCCATGGTACAAAGTGAAGACGCCACCAATCTATTTCCATGATACAGGAGCAGATGTGTTGCTAGGAAATAATTTCCTACAAACATTCAAGCGATTTACACAGGAAAATGAGACACGAAGACTTATTTTCACAACATTATGTGATCATAAGATTATTGTCCAGAGACTGCGGGAAGCATTTTACAGAAAAATGCCTATTAATTTTCGCAGCAAGCGTGGTGATGAAGCAAAACTTCGAAATCCAAAAATGGCGGATAAGAGAAGATTTGATGATGCATTATTATCCTTTCGACAATATGGTTCGAAGCAAAAAGATATAAAATGATGCGATAATGACTTGTATTCATTCAGAATACAAGGAGAAGAGCGAGTACCTCCAGAGGCTATTGTCGAATTGATGATGAGCCTAATAGAGAAGCCGAGGCAAGCCACAGAGTGATGCTACCATAGAAGATCAAATATCACTCGAGGATATCAAGAAGAAGATCCAAAGGAATTATAATGAAAATCATTTGGCATGGTGGGATAAGAACGAGCTCAAAGCATCCTTAAAGGTTAAACCGGGGAAAGGAGTACGAGTTCGTGAGATTCAAACCAATCCTTATGAATCAGGAGGATCGTGAGGATATGCAGAAGATACTTAAGGAACATCTTGACCTTAAGTTGATTTCACCAGGAGTTTCTCCATACAGTAGTCCTGGATTCTTAGTGAGAAACCATGGAGAAATCAAAAGAGGAAAGCCAAGACTTGTTATTAATTACAAGGGGATTAATAACATTTTGGAGTTCGACGGATACTATATCCCAAGTAGAGAACATCTGGTTAACTGTATCAAAGGTGCTAAGATATTCTCAAAATTTGATTGCAAATCTAGTTTCTACCAGATTAAGATGGATGAAGAAAGCAAGAAGTTCACAGCTTTCTCTACACCACAAGGACATTATATTTGGAACGTGATGCCTATGGGATTGGCTAACGCACCCCAGATATATCAAATGAAGATGGATAATCTATTCAAAGATTATTTCAGTTTCATGTTCGTATATATTGATGACATCCTTATCGCATCAAAGAACATGAAGGAACATCTAAAACACTTGGAAATATTTTTAGATGTTTGCCACAAGGAAGGATTAGTGCTTTCAGAAAAGAAGGCAGTGATTGCTACTAGACAGATTGAATTCCTCGGAATTGAAATCGATGAATCTGGAATCATTCTACAGAGTCATATTGTGGAAAAAATACAGGGATTTCCAGATACACTAAAAGACAAGAAGCAGCTTCAGAGTTTTCTTGGAGTTGTTAATTTTGCTGGGATGTTCATTAACAATCTGACATACTACAGGAAGGTGTTTAGCCCATTGCTTAAAAAAGATGCAGTATTCAAATGGGAAGATGAACATCAAGAAGGAATTAAGCAACTAAAAGAAGTTTGTAAAAAGCTTCCAAAGCTTGCGATTTCCCAAGACGAGGACGAATCGGTTCTTTACACGGATGCCGTTGATGATTGGTGGGCGGATTCTTACTAAGGTCACACCAAATGAAGAAGTGCCATGCAGATATTGCAGCGGTTTATTCACACCCAGTGAAACAAATAGATGGCATATCAACAAGAAAGAATTCTTTGCAGTCAGAAAGGCTTTTAAAAAATGGCCTCTATTTTTACTTGCTAAAAAGTTTACTTTAAAAATTGATAAGTCAAGTGTTAAGGCTTTTCTGAAAAATAAAATTGAATCAAAACCAGAAAAGGCTCAATTACTTAGATGGCAAGCTGAATGTCAGTATTATGATTATGATATTGTCATTATAAAATCTCATGAAAATATTCTTGCAGATTTTTTGACACGAGATGGAAGGACGTGTTCATTTGACGAGGTCCTTAAACGAGTAAGATGTCTCGGGAAAACCTGGAGAGTCTAGAACGAGATTTTGGGACGTTATGTCTCAATGCGAAGTTGTTGGGCGACTTCAATAGGCTGACCAAACCGTTTCTAGTCAAATACGAGCATGCAAGTTCGCTCAAGGACAATTGTTCTTAGACTGCAAGGCCTCTCTTCCAGCCGCATCTCTACGGTGCAAAAAGGGGCGAATAGATAACGGGGCTCTAACCCGGAGGTTATGGATTCAAGTACCATAATCACAAGTGTTGCAGGTGATGCATCCCCTGAGGGTGTACAAACTGTAACAAATGTTGAAGCTCCGGTGTCACAACCCGAGTCTTCAAGTCAACCCAGCACCTCTTGGGTAAAAGAGGGAGAGTTGAATCTTAGGCCACAGACCGGCAAATCTAAGGTTCAAACTGACGAGATCAAGATTTCTCCTATGCAGGTATATCAACGAAAATGGGAGAAACTAGTTACAAGGAGAGATATTAACCCAGAAAAAACTATAGTTGATATCCCAAGCAAGTATCCCAGGGTTTGGATGAAGCCAGGAAGTCATCCAAATGAAGTACATGAATGGTATACGTTTGGAGCTCTAGCTTCAATCTATCTTTGTATCACCAGATTCCCGAAATTTCAAAATTACTGAAATTGATTGGGGAAGCAATTTACGAGACTTGGGCCAACAATCCACACATGGCCAGAGGAGACATTTTGGAACTATATTTTCTAAGTGCAGCTCCCGAACCAGCAAAGAAATGCTTTAATGAAGCTTTTCATTTCATCAAGCTAAGAAGACCGGATGGAAATGCTTTAAAATATATAAAAGTATCTTCACCGGAAGAAGGACCAGTATTAGTAGGAGTATTCTCTGAAGATGAAGCTTCTACCAGAAGAGCATGTGGTCTTTGGGTTTGTCTAACCGAAATGGACAAAGTCAAATATCCATCCAAGTTTTTCCAGAATTCAACAAATGGATCTTTCCTTATGAATTCGATGACTGGATCAACCACAGGATTTGCAGAGGAACTCTTCGAGACCAAAAGAAGAATTCTCTGGGAGAATAAGATTCCGGCAAGTAAAGAAATTTACCGGAAATTTCGTAACATGGCGCATGTTGGTCGTTGGATCGACCAGATCTATCAAGCATGCCCCGAACAGAAGAAACCTGAGTTTGGGAAAGGTTTCCGACCCAAACCCGACCGACAAGACCATACAAGCTGGAAAAGATAAGGGCCCAACTCACAAGACGTGTTTTCCTCGGGGACCACACAGACCAACTTTTTAAAAGATTCCCCGACAACCATCACATGGGCTGAGTCACGCGGAAAGAAAAGGAAGACAGCTGGCGAGGCAATAATGCAGGATATGACATAAGCAGTGACGTCATAAGTTTCAACAAGATTTGAAGTCCGCCTTTCAAGTCCGGACTTACCTCTATAAATTGCAGGATTTGAAGGAAGCTAGGGAGATCGAACATTCTCCTTAGTTTTCTTACAATAAAATCTGAGTAAAAAATTTGTAATATTTTGAGTGTTTTAGTTTTAAGTTTTATGTATTTTCGAGTGCAAGCCTCGTATATGAGAGGCTAAACAAGTATTCTCCTCCCAAAAGGGGATTACTAATGTAATAAATATTTCAATAAGTTCTTAATAAAAAGGAGTTTTCTGCTTCAACATGTCTTCATAATGTTCTATTAATTTATCCCGTTTAAAGATTACTTGTATGCCTGGAATAGGAAACGAACCAAGGTTGTCTTTGAACGATTCTTGTGAGTCGGATAACTTGCAGATCATCTTTCCTAAGGGTGAGGTTGAAGTGATGATGAGTCGTTTGTCAAAAGATATGGGGGCAGTAATCTTCCACTGGTGGTGTTGCGAGCCATCTCACCCGGTGCTGTTTCGGTCAAAAAAGGTATGAATTTTAAGGGATATTTTAATTTTACGGAAGCATGTTGGGCCTGATATGGTCGTAATGGACTATATCCATTTATGTTAATAAACTTAGGCAAATTGAAGTATGTATACATGTTAGTAAAACTATTACAGAAGTATGCCCTGTTAAGTTTATAGGCTGTAAATCTGACATGGTCCATTTAAAGAGACTGGATCTAAGTAAGTGTAACAATGCCATGAACAAAACAGGTGTCAGAAAATGAAGTCTTTCACAACATGTGATACATTGAAAAATAGGGTAATTTGGGACTTGCATGGCAAATTTTACAAACTGTGGGACTATTTATGCATATCTCTAAAATTGTATAACTAATAGTGCAAGATTTGAAAACAGTGGGATGACAAATGCAAAGTACGAGACTAACGATATAAGAGGGCTAATCCGGTGGGACTGAGGGTGCAATTTTCTCAAATTGCCACATTGTGTGTGGCAGTTGTACACGGCAATTGTACATGATGTACAGCACTTTTCAGAAAATGTCATTAAAGCATTATGTAGTGATAGTTCCCCACTTTTGATTAATGTATGGTTTTTAATGCTTAGTTAACAAAAAAAAAAACAGTTGTTTTTCATTAATAACACACTACTAAAATAACAACAATTTTTTAGAGCCAAAACACTGGGAGATGGCGTGTATTTTTGGAAGAAAAATATAGAAAGTATTCTTTGTTTTTCTTCTTTTTTCTCTCAAAGCTCTCTTATCTTCAATTATTGTACATAATAATTAAATTAAATGATAATTATTCGATAATTATTCATCTACAATTTATTTTTCAATTAATTGTTGATTGTGGAATTAAAATTCTAGTCCATTATTAATTCGGAAAAATGGAATAAATTTTTGCTAGCAAAATTTATTCGAGTGTCTACAATCAACAGGTGGACTCGACTAGAGGGGAGACCTATGAATCTCTATTGGCGAACATACGGCATTATGGTGATAGTCACATAAATGGGATTTGATTCCCTCTCCATATTCGCAAAAAGGAAACAATTCTACAAGTGTAATTTTCTTTTTCTGATTACGGATCAAAATTTGTTTTTTTTCATGATAACGAAAATACGGATAGTTACGTGAACCAATGAGATTAGTATTTATTACGATATATACACTTGTTTTAATTATATTAAAAAATTAAAATTCCGCTGTTTAAAATCCCGTGTTGTTTGGGTAACAATGATTTTTGTGCATGTATATATGTTGCCACCTACAGGTGTTGCTGGAATTTACATTTGCTTAGTTGGATCGTAAAAATTGCCAGTAAGAATCTTTCCTTATAAATAGTTATAATTAAATTCCTCACAAAAGTTTGCAAGAAACAGAGCTCATCAGAAATGGAGAAGACTCAAAATTCAGCAGCAGGAAATGAGTGCCTTGTTTTTTATGTTAACGGAGAGAGGTTTGAAGTGGCGGAAATTGATCCTTCCACTACTTTGCTTGAGTTCTTGCGCTCAAACACCCGTTTCAAGAGTGTCAAGCTCGGCTGTGGTGAAGGTTAGTGATATGGGCTCTTCTCTTTGTTGATGCCTATGTACATTTTTGTGTGTGTGCAGTTAATTAGCATGTTTTTTGGTTAACAAATGTGTGATTCTTAATTTATATGGCCTTTTTTTCATTTCCCGCTGATGCTTCTCTGCGCTGTGCGTGCATATGTGTGTGTTTGAGTCTGTGCATTACATGGCTTCACTTTCAAGAAAATGATGAATAATCAATCACGTACATTTTTATTTTTATTTTTACGGACAACTATGTATGTTTGATCATCTGTTTAGAAGGCCTTGACTCTGGGGATAAGAGTAATTAACTTGGGTTTATCACACAAAAGTATTGGTCTTAGATTCTTAGATGTCTCAGCTTATTCCAATTGATGGCATATTTTTACTTTTGATAAACCTTCGTTAACACTTGCAAAATTTTACCTCTCCAGGTGGTTGTGGGGCTTGCGTGGTTCTGCTGTCAAAATACGACCCTATACTTAAACAGGTCGAAGAATTTAGCGTAAGTTCATGTCTTACGCTTCTCTGCAGTATTCATGGCTGTTCAATTACAACTACTGAAGGACTTGGAAACAGCAGAGATGGTTTCCATCCCATCCACGAAAGATTTGCTGGATTTCATGCTTCTCAATGCGGCTTTTGCACTCCTGGAATGTGCATGTCGCTTTTCTCAGCACTCGTCAACACTGAAAAAACGAACCGGCCTCAAGCATCGCCAGGATTCTCCAAACTGACAGTTTCCGAAGCTGAGAAGGCTATAACGGGAAATCTCTGTCGATGTACTGGTTATAGACCCATTGCTGATGCCTGCAAAAGTTTTGCTGCTGATGTTGACTTGGAGGATTTAGGTATTAATACATTTTGGAGAAAGGGAGATGAGAAAGAAGCCAAAGTAAGTAGATTACCACCTTATAATCCAAAGGATCATGCTTGTTCATTCGTGTTGAACGACAGGTCATCAAGGCTTTTGAATTCTAAAAGGTATTCTTGGTTCAGTCCTGTAACAACCGAGGAGCTTCGAAGCTTGTTAGAATCCGATGTGGTTGAAAATGGTAAAAGGACGAAGCTAGTTGTTGGCAGCACTGGGAATGGATATTACAAGGAAACAGACAAATATGATAAATACATTGATCTGAGGAATATTCCTGAGCTTTCAGTTGTTAGAAAGGATAACTTAGGTATTGAATTTGGGGCAGTTTTGTCAATTTCCAAAGTCATTTTATATTTGAAGGAATTTGGAGATTTGGTGTTCAACAAAATTGCTGACCATATGGAAAAGATTGCTTCAGGGTTCATCAGGAACTCAGCTAGTATTGGTGGCAATTTGGTTATGGCACAGAGGAATTATTTTCCATCAGATATTACTTTGTTACTTCTTGCTGTGGGTTCTACGGTCAGCATACTAACGGATTGTCATAAACACGACAAGATTACGATGCAAGAGTTCTTGAATAGACCACCTTTGTGCACAAAAGATGTGCTTTTGAGTGTTCACATTCCTTTTCTACAACCAATAAGAATCGACGGTTCAGATCAAACTAACTCAAGATTGTTGTTCGAAACCTACCGTGCTGCACCACGGCCTCTTGGAAATGCATTGCCGTATTTAAATGCATCCTTTTTAGCTGATATTTCTTGCAGTAAAAATGGAATTCTAGTAAACACTATCCAGCTGGCTTTTGGTGCATATGGGACAAAACATGCAACAAGGGCATGGAAAGTTGAGGAATATCTGACAGGAAAAATACTTGACGCCGGGATTTTGAATGAAGCAATCGAATTGTTGAAAGGTGATGTGGTATCTGATGAAGGCACCTCACATGCTGCTTACAGGTCAAGCTTAGCCGTCGGTTTTCTTTTTGAATTTCTCAATAGCTTCTCCGGTGTTGTTTCTGCAATAACCGGTAGTCTGTCCGAGGATTTGAACAGCTTATCAATAGATGAAGCTGCTGAAAGCAATAATGATTCTACTGGAAATCAAACAGGAAACCAGGAATTGCTGTCATCTGCAAAACAGGTAATCAAGTCCAGTAAAGATTTTTATCCAGTCGGCAAACCGATGAAAAAATCGCTGCTGCCATCCAAGCTTCTGGTTGCCGCTCCCTTTTCCTATTTTCTTTTTTAAATATAATTTAGTTGAAACATGTCTAACAAATTCGGTTAACAATGTTGCTTGTCTTGATGTAATGACAAATCCTCATTCTACAGGTGAAGCCGTGCACGTGAGACGACATTCCATCGCCACCAAATTGTTTGCACGGTGCATTTATTTATAGCACGGAGCCTGCAGCTCGAGTGAAGGGCATTTCTTTCCGTCCTAAACTACCAACTGGGGTTTCTGCTGTTATCTCCGCTAAAGATATCCCAAAAGGAGGCGAAAATATACGACTATATTTGGAACCTTTATTTTCGACTATATTTGCTTCTGAACCTTTATTTTCTGCTGATCTCAGTAGGTGTGCTGGTGACCGCATTGCTTTCGTGGTAAAATTTCCACTTTCCCAAGTTTTTTCTGCTACTTGTTGTGAAGTTGCCTGTTTTATTCCTTTTGGCGTATTCTATAGGTTGCAGAGACGCAAAAATGTGCTAATTTGGCTGCGAAAATAGCTGTGCTTGAATATGATAAAGAAGGTTTATATCCACCGATTTTGACTGTTGAAGAGGCCGTTGAAAGATCAAGTTTCTTGAATTTCCTCCTTATTTTTGTCCGGAAAAAGTTGGAGATTTCTCTAAAGGAATGACTGAATCTGATTACAAGATTTTCAATGCAGAGGTACTTTTGATTAGTCTGCATGTGTGTGTGTGTTTGTCAAAAGAATTCAAATAGTGCTACATTACTAAGATTTTTTTCTTTTGTTGCTAAAATGACGTTCAGATCAAACTCGGTTCTCAACACTACTTTTATATGGAGACACAAACTGCGCTTGCGATTCCAGATGAAGACAACTGCATGGTGGTTTACAGTTCAATTCAAAACCCTGAGTATGCACATATTGTGATCGCGAGATGTCTTGGTATTCCTGAGCATAACGTCCGTGTTATCACGAGAAGAGTCGGTGGAGGCTTTGGTGGAAAGGCAATGAAAGCAATCCCTGTGAGTATTTTTAACTTCACATATACCTCTTTCATTTTTCCAACCTTTACTAACTTTTAGCATTTTAACATGGTGTTTATATAACTAGAAGTAGACGGCCACTGTATTGTAATACTTTTTTGATCGATGCTAATATATGATTTGAAGTTGACTAAGTGTATGATTTTCAGGTTGCTACAGCATGTGCACTTGCAGCTCACAAGTTACGCCGTCCAGTCCGAATATATCTAGACCGAAACACAGACATGGTAATTACAGGAGGAAGACATCCTATGAAAATAACTTACACACTTGGATTTAAGTCCAACGGTAAGATCACAGCTCTGCACCTCGACATACTAATCGATGCAGGGATAACAGAAGATGCAACCATCTTAATTCCTAACAACATCATAGCCACCCTTAAAAAGTACAACTGGGGCACTCTATCATTCGACATAAAAGTATGCAAGACAAACCTTTGAGCAAATCCACTATGCGGGGTCCAGGGAGGTGCAGGGGTTGTTCATTGCAAGCTGTAATAGAACACGTAAGCTTCGTTCCTGTCAGTCAAGTCGATGCTGTGAGGAGCAAAAATCTTCACACACACGATAGCCTAAAGTTGTTTTACGGGAATGCGGCTGAGGAGTCGATCGAGTATACTTTGCCTTCTATTTGGGACAAGGTAGCAAGATCATCAAACTATGTTCAAAGGTCTGTTATGATAGAAGAGTTCAATCAACGCAACGTTTGGCGTAAAAGGGGTATTTCTCGAGTGCCGATTGTGCATGAACTGACTGTAAGGCCAGCACCGGGAAAGTTAGTATACTTTGGGATGGATCTATTGTTGTAGAAGTTGGAGGCATAGAATTGGGCCAGGGGCTTTACACAAAGGTTAAACAAGTAACTGCGTATGCTCTCGGTTTAATCCAATGTGATGAGACTGAAAATCTGGTGGAGAAAGTACGAGTTGTACAGGCGGACACCTTGAGCGTAGTACAAGGAGGGCTAACAGCTGCCAGCACGACGTCTGAATCGAGTTGTGAAGCTGTTAGACTGTGCTGCAATGTCTTGTTGAAACATTAAACCCTCTTAAGAAAAAGTTGCAGGAGCAAATGGTGTCTCTGAATTGGGAAACTCTGATTGTCCAGGTTTGTGCTTTCTTGATCTGATTTTTGTTGTTAAATGTATCTTAATAAGGCCTTCATAAGAATCTACGTTATTTACAATGCCATTGTCCCATTAATGAAATATATAAAGGAGTGTTTGCAAAAACTTCTGCTTTGGGAAGAAGTGATTTATCGTGCAGAAGTAAAAGTAGTTGAGAATCAGAAATTGAGTGTTTGATGAAAAAGTTGAAAAGTGTTTATTAAGTTTGTAAAAGTCAAGCCAGAAGCAGAATCAAAAATTTAATACATTCAGCTTCCTTCTTTTAGATTCTGACTAAATAAATTAGAATCAAAAGCAGAAGTTGGTATTTACAAACACTGAAATGTGATTCTTTTGAGCCAAAAGCCGAAAAGTACCTTTTTTTAGTGATTGCAAACGCTTCCAATATATAATAACTATATAATTCTTTTCCATCAAATGCTTACTTTTTTATTGCAGGCCCATTTTCAAAATATAAATTTGGCAGCAAATTCTTATTTCGTGCCGGAATTCAGTTCTTCGCGGTACCTGACCTTTGGTGCTGCTGTAAGTGAGGTAAATTTGTCTAATTGAGTGAGCTTTTTCATGAATCACGAGCTTCTGCTTTTGAATAAGCAGTACAGTCCAAACAATCAAGATGAATCCTTTTTATATTACAGGTTGAGGTGAATATTCTAACAGGACAAACAACGATATTGAGAACAGATATTGTCTACGATTGTGGCCAGAGCATGAATCCAGCTGTGGATTTGGGACAGGTTTATATCTTCAAATCTTGTTGCTACCACTTACTTTTTATAGTTCGACGGCTAACAGTTAAAATGCGTGAAATTTTACTGATTGTCTTGACCAGTAGTGATTACTAGCACATTTGATCATTGGTTTATATTTTCTTCTGTGTCATTTCACAGATTGAGGGGGCTTTTGTGCAAGGACTCGGATTTTTCATGCTCGAAGAATACCTAACGAATTCTGATGGATTGGTGGTTACAGACAGCACATGGACTTACAAGATCCCAACTATTGACACTATACCTAAACAATTCAATGTTGAGGTCCTAAACAGCGGAAATCACCAAAAACGTATTCTTTCGTCTAAGGGTGCGTTATTTCCTTAACAAACTTTTTAATCATCGATCGATATTACTTACATAATTACATAAGACGTGGAAAATAAGAATTTCAGCACGTAGTTCGCTAATTCTGACACATAACAACGACAACAATAGTTTTGCAACTTAATTAATTCTGTACAAATTTTGTGCAGCTTCTGGTGCGCCACTGCTTCTGGCAGCATCAGTCCACTGTGCCACCAGAGCAGCCATTAAAGCGGCTCGTAAACAGCTTAAATCTTGGGGAGCTGTTGAAGGGACCGATTCGACATTTCAGCTGGAGGTCCCTGCTACCATGCCGGTTGTTAAGCGACTTTGCGGCCTGAATGCCGTGGAGACGTACCTGCAAAGCTTGCTCTCTCACATTCCATAAGCCTAAGTCATTATTTTTGTGGTTTGAAACATTTAACTTGTTGCATTATTAGTGGATAAGCAGAGCTGAAAGCTCCAATATTTGTTTATTTTCTAGTGTTCATAATGTTGGACTCCTGAATTGTGATGTGAACTTTAGCCCAAATGTTGATGTGAAGAAATGAAGCAGCAGGAAATGGGTGGAAGAGTATGGAACTTTTTTGTTTTCATTTTGGTGAGAAAGGACTACAAAGGAGGGAAACAATTTAAGATATGAAATCTTTGAGCTGATTTTTTTTTTAAGATTAAATATATGGTACAAAAGTCAGGGAAAAAAAAAAGGGAACTGGATTTTAATTTAAAACTTTGTATTTTTATATTATAACTAGGAGATGGGTAAATGAAAGTTATAACTAGGGGTGGCAATCTGTGCCGTGTTTGGATTCGCGTATCTTGTTTAAATATAAAATTCATGATATTTGTTTCAGATTTCTTAACTCTGTTTAATTATTGTCAAAACTCTACTTCAGATTACCAAAATAATAGTCGTGTGACTTTAGTCAAGAGTTAGTAAAGTTAGATATAATGTTTAATTTGTTGTATCTTTCATTATGCAGATTAAGTTTAGTTCATGATCAACGGATGTAAATCAACCCTCCTTTGTATAAATAAGTGATATAATGTACTTCACAGTTTTAATTCATTCAACTCAATACAATTTTATGGAACAATTCTTCTTCAATATGAGTTCATTCTTATATATGTCAAAGCTTCAATATTCACAATTATTCTCGTCAGATTTCTCTATCCTAACTCGACCCTCTTATTTTTCGTATTTTCGGGTAGACCCAAAATGATCTGTTTGTATATTTATAAAATACTAATTAGGTGTACGTGTGTTGCACGTAATTCAAATAATTCCTTTTTATTTAACTAGGGAAGTACACGTGCGTGGCACGTGATGGTATAATTATTTAACATAGTTATTTTCTTTAGGAAATCAATGGTGTAAATCTGTAATGCTGAAAATGTGTCACATCGGTAGAGATTACGAATCAATATGTAATTAAACTAATCTAACATTTATTTATCGAGCATGTAGCAGTGTTATGGTCATTTCAACTATATCTTTATCAATGCAAGCAAATTAAATTAATTGGAAGAAATTGGTTATAGAAGAAATTTGATGAGAGCTTCTAATTGTTGAATTCTGCTTCTGGGTCTCTTCGCTCCAATTTGTTTTCTGCGTTTTTGTGTTAAGATAAAATTAGATTTTTGCATCATGCAATACCATAGCAAAACAGAGTCATAGATGTTTATCATTTGGAAAATATTTATCACAGCACCTATTTCAAAATCTCCCTGTGCTCATTTATTTATCTTGAACTCAAAGATAGATAGTTGGGGGAAGAATTTGAGCATTGTGAGAAATTGGAAAACACAAGGCTACCCAATTGCACACGTCCGGGTATACACAAATGCAAACGCCACAAACAAAAATTAGAAGTAAGAAATCAGAAACACACGATCATACCTTTGTTTTCTTTTTTTGTGTTCTGTTTTCTGTTTTCTCCAAAGCGTTTATGTCCCTGTCAAATTCAAAAATTCTCCATACCGCTTCTTGAGCAGATACCCATCGTGCATCTTGAAATTGTTTAATCTCATCAATCACATTTTCATCATTATCGTGGGTGATATGAATTGCTACTCTGTCATGTCCCTTGTAGATATATTTGTACAGATATTTCACGGCAGTCACTCCTGAACATATCTCGACATTGATATGACAATTATATCTTGATAAAAGATATGGACTGTAAGGTACCACCCACTGATTGTCTAGTTGTGCACTACGAACTTGAACGGTCTTTCCATTTTTTCTTCTTCTGTAGACTGGATATCCATCTTTACCTTGTATTGTACTTTCACAAACTGGACGTGGGTAATGATATTTGCACTTTCCATCCATCATGCAAGAATTATTTTTGTTCTTATTTCCACATGGTTCATGCATCATATGTCTTACAACTAAGTCAAAGAGTTGCGGATACTTTTGTTGATCAGGAAGCTCAGCACATACAAACCTATCAAAATTATTTGGAGTGGTAATTTTATACTCAGACTTCAGAATTATCAACATATGAGCATGTGGCAAGCCCCTTTTCTGGAATTCAATCACATGAACATGCGCAGCTACTTCTCCAAATATATTCTTTTTAAACAACTGATCTTTTAAATCTTGTAGTTTGGCTCGAAATACTCTTGCGGTCAAATCTGGACGATCTTGAGCTCGTTGGCCTTCATATAGTTTATCTTGTATCTCTTTCCACTCTGGATTGCAAGTCATTGTAATAAAAAAATCTGGTTTTCCAAATCTTTGCACCAATGCTAATGCATCAAGATATCTACGACGCATATCTCTTAGCCCGCCAATAAATGATGCGGGGAAGAACGATTCTCCCGCCAACTTCACTTGCTCTAATTTCTCCTTTCTTCGACACTATCCATAATCCCCGATAGAGTTCGGCTCTCATGTTTGATTGATTACGCCGGTAGTAGTCCAATCTTGTTGTCTCTAGTTTTATGTACATGTCGACAACATATTGTTGCAATAGTCTTCAATGAAGGAGAAGTGTTGATTCTCTCTCGCTTTCTAATTTGTAGTTTATAACAACTATATTCTCTGCATGAGACCTTTTTATTACTTTCTTTTTGTCGACAATGTAAATAAATAAAATAAAAATTAATTAATAACATTTAAGATTATTAATTTAAAATTAAATTTAATTATTATTTATTATTATATTAAAAAGCACTATTATTTTTGCAAAATTATATATAGGAACTTTTAACTCTTTCCACAATATTAGTCAATGTGCATAGTATTTTTTAACCAAATAGTAATAATTAAATATATATATATATTATTTTTGGCATTTAAATGCATACACACATAGTTTTGAACTTGAAAAAATACATACCTTCGATTCACGAGAAATAATATCATTTGGAGATGAAATTCTTGAATCAAGAGGTGTCATCAATAACGAACTACTACGAGATATAATTTAATGTAATAATTTTAAAATTAATGAAGTTTTAAATAATTTTTTAGTTATATATATACATATACATAATGTACTTTAGTGTTATTCAGATCGCACATAATTACTTTCATGAATAAGTAGTGATGTACCTTGTTCTGTGCAAAGTTTTTGTTGATATCAAATTTTTAATGTTTTGATGCCATCTGTCTCACCTCTCAGGAAAAAAAGTGGATATTGCAAAGGATCGTAACATCCATAAAAATGCTTTATTCTATGTATATCTCCTGAATGTGCATGAACCACAATGTTTCGTTCAAAAGATAAGTCATAAGTATTTCCTTCGACCCATATTGCCGCTACTTGATCAGCTGTTGGGAAGTTATAAACTCGTTGATCTAATTTCACATCTTTTGAGATATAGAGTTGGACATCATCCATCGTCGGATAATCCTTTAATCTTCTGAAGACTTTTGCATATGGATTTACCTTTAAAACTCTCAAGAGCTTATTCACAAGAACTTCAAAGAAGAGCGGAGTTGTCAAATATGTTCAATCTATTTGCGACCTCATTTTCCGTTTCTACAAAATATAATTGAAATAACCAGGACCAACTTCATTGGGTACTAAGCCCGGAAGATCATGATATACCATTCCCTGCGCTCGAAAAGTATAAACTCCCCGTCTTGCGGATGCAAGCTCTTTATCTAATTTTACTCCAAATGAGGTGAAAGAAAATATGCAATTAAATGGACGAATATTTGTACGGAAATTGGTGGCTTCTTCTGATTGAGAAGTGTACAACTCATACAATTCATCGGGAATCTCAATAGGAGCAACTTTAATTTTTCCATTATCACAACAAAATGTCGGAGGCTCATACTCAAATCTGGTAGCTTCGCAATATATGCAATTCTGCATTTTTTTTAACTCATGTATCTCTAAACATATTGGCCACCCAATTATTGAACCTAAATAAAAAAATATGAAGTAATCTAAATTAATAAATTAAAAAGCTTGATTTATTGTCTTATAAATAATTTTTTTGGTATAACTAACCTTCTGAATCATATGTAATTTGATCTTTATGAAGACACGCAGCTTGGGAATTTCTTCGGTTTCGATGCTTCTTCGCCCTATCAATATACTCTTGCTTCTGAATATTATTTAGACTATCATATTTTCTCTTCATCTTATCACGATTTCTTTCTCGATATATATCTTTCAGATTAAATATTTTAAAAGTTTTATATGAATGTCGCATTATGAAATGGTATAAATAAAGACTATGAAATTTTAAAGAATTAAATTGATATTTGAATTAACTGATGATAAATTTGATAAGGATGATCTTCTATACATTCTAGAGGTTATATTATCAGTAACTCTTTATGTTAAAGTAAATATTACTTCTTACAACAAGAAATGACCTATAATCTATCTATGTTTTTTTTTATTATAAATGTCTGAATGTTTCTGCTAAAAATCGCATGGACTAGATTGTCCCTAACTCTTACCATTTTGCAATGGCATTTTGGTCATTAGATAAGTTTGGTTATTAAATAATATCATAATGGACATAAAAACCTGAAACCTGGAGAAATGTAACTTATGAAAGGAAATGAAACTGAAACGGTTTTACAAAATAAAATGATTGCTAATAGAGTGAAATGATACCAAATTAATGATTGTTGATAGAGTGAAATGGTCAATTTGAATTCGGACAACATGGCCATCGGTCTTGAAAATAAGTTAATAATGTAGAGTTAATAATGTAGAGAAACTCAACTGAAATGGTACATGCATCTGAATTCGTATAATATTTTTGATGATGGGTGGCCTCTTTGGAAAGTTAAAGATATTAGATAATGAGATAAATTGATTGAATATTCCGACGGATATATACCATTGGACGAAATTCCAATAGTATAATTCCGTTGGAACAATGTTGGGAGTTTTTCCAACGATTAAATATATTCCAATATTATAACTCTGTTGGAATTAGTGTTGGAAAAAATGTTGGAGTTCTTTCCAACGGTTATATATTCCAATGGATAAATAACGTTGGAAATTCCGTTGGAATATTTTTCCATTGGAATTTTGCCATTCCAACGGTTTTGTGTTGGAATTTCCGTTGGAATCGATAATTCCAATGGTAATTGGCTAAATTCTAACAGATTTTTCCCATTGGAATTTCCTTGTTTTCTTGTAGTGGACACTTTTGTAAATAATTATAAATTTTATGTTATAGCGGCAAATTTCTATCGAGAGAGGCAGCATGAAAGGTTAAAAAGGCGGATGTCGATCTCAATGCCAGACAGAAGCAAGAATATTACACACAGAGGTAGAAACATAAAAAGAAGCAAAATTCACATGTTACATGTCGTTTTACAAATCAAATTCTTTGTGCATAAGAAGGTTAGTTCTTTAAATCTTCCAGTACATATATATTAATATAGCTTTTTACTTTGTTAAAATCTAGATTTTTTTAATCGTTTAGTTCAGTAATTATTGAACCCATAATTGTTTGGAGACATATGATTTGAAAAAAGTGCCTAATTGTATGCAATGTGGCGTTGTAAATTTTAGTATGAGCTTAATTGGGCAGCAAAAGTCCAAACAACCCATGTCATTCTTCATACCTATGTCACTCTTGATCATCTACACAGAGACAAAGGTGATAGACAAAAAATACAAAAGATCATTACTAAGACAATAAAAAACTGCAGATTGGAGAGTCTCAAAAGCAACCTCTATAAAACAAACAAGACCAGAGGCGTCTACTAGATTTTCACAAGCAACCTCTATAGAAATTTCTGGTACATGTCTTGACAGTGGAAGGTACAATGTCTACTTCCTTGTGTGGGAATGGTTTATAATTACTTCAATAGTATGAAATTACAACTTTCCTGGGTGGATGTTTTCATATCAAATCTTGTATGACATAAGGTGTAAATATCTCCCTTTTTTTTGTAAATTTTAGAATTCTTAAATAATGACACTGACTCTCGACATATAATTATATACATATCAACATAGGTATGTAAATAATTAACACTGACTCTCGATAAACTCTTTATAATTATACTACCATGTTAAGGAAGTGGTGCATATTCTTAACAATCATCCAATTCCTAAAGAAAGTTTTTCTACTGTTGGACATCCTACACTTGTAAATCAAGAAAACAAAAACAAATCAATATCATGTCTAAGCAAAATCTCGAGTCGACGTGATATTTTTTTCATCCCTAGAGTGGAGTCGACAAATAGCTTGGTACTTCAAGATACATCATAGAAAGTATTGGTAAAATCATTAGGACAACAAATGCTCATAAACATATTTTCGCTACCATAGTTCTAACTATATGAAGACATAGTTATTAATAAATACAGACCTACTTACTTAAGAATTATAAATTAGATTACCATATTTAGTTAGAAGAACAATTTCAAGTGTCCTGAATCCAAGCTTTTTCCCCCTGTCACACCCCATCTGATTCATTATTTTCTTTGATTTAGTTTTCTTACAGCATCAGTTAACAATTAGGGTTAAGATGGACTTGTTTTTTTAACTAAGTTTAACTTATTAAGCTATGCAAGAATACAAAAACATTTTAATTATGCATCATATGGTAAAACAAAAAAAGAAAAATAAGAATGGAATTGATATATACTGGTATACATAGATATTAAAAAAAAATCAAAAAAATCGGATCTCTCTCTCTCTCTCTACTGTTAATTAATTTGTAAGGGTGGTAATAATTGCACATCTAACAACAGTTGGAAGAAAGGAAAAACAAAAAAAAAAAAATGAAGAAGAGATACATGTGTATAAACACAGAAATTAAACCAAAGTTGACGTCCAAGCAACCTATAGCTAATTATTTTGTATAAAGTTTTGTTAATTTGAAAATACGTCCAGTTATTTTAAGTTTATTCTTAATGTCTAAATCAACAACCAAAAATACATTATCTCAATTTGTGTTTCTCTCCACTCACCCACACCCATACTCACACCCATGCATTCCTTCTCTTTAATCTAAGCAGACATGTAGTTGAGAATTTAAGAAAATCATAACAAAACATATTGCTTAAACAAATTTCAGCAAATTACCTGAATGGGTTGGGCAATCGCAGGAGGGTAGAGGATCTGTTAGTGCATAATCAAATGAAGTACAATTGAAAGAGTGCAGGGGATAATTTAGTGCGTGTAATGTAATAAACTTTTGCATAAACATTAAACCTTTTGGTGGGAACCGTTTCAGGATTTTTAATATTAACATTAAACCTTTTGGGGGAAACCTTCTAAGGAATCGCTGCAGTTTGTTTTCTGTCCATTGTTTTAGTCTTGGTTTTTACATTTTGAGTTTGGCTTGCAATTGGTAACCACCACATTTCTCAATTATCTATCTTTTTCATTTTCCAAGATATATTTGAAAAGAAAATATTTTTGGCATATATGCGATGAACTCAACACCACAGTGTAACACCCATGTGTGCTAAAATATCTTAGTATGCGTCTTTATGGACAATAAAATCAAGAATGAAGTCACCTATTGTGTTATTGTTGATGGTTTAGAACCACTGGTCCCAAATATTTAAATTTTCAATTCAAAGTAATATAAGAAATTTTCCCTCTAAATTTATTTTCCGCTCAAATTTTAGTCCACGTGAGCGACAAATTGCACAAATATTAAAAATCGGAATAAACAGCAACATATAAGACGAATTTTGCCCTTTTGAAACTGCCTGCAACTCCCATTCATAAATACACAAGTGAATGGAGAATAGTTTTATTGAGAGCAGGAGGAGTTGTGCTGATCGCACGACATTAGATGAAGGAACCATATTGCTAAGAGATCGCACGTTCTTAACCTTTTCCTGCTCATTTACATAGGTGTTAATAGGTTAGCACTATAATATTTGATTAGATCAAAGTATTAAACTGAATAGTTGTCATATGACTTTTTTGGTGTTTTCTTATTAAAATAAAATTGGTATTATTTTTTCCAGTTACATAAGATGTCGAAAATAGATAATTAAAAATTTAGTGGAAATAAAGTTATTTATTATAAGTTGATTGATCTTCTTGGTTGTCTTACTCTGAATTACTACATATATTTTACAATTTTTTACTCTTATCTTATTATATATATTATAAATATAAATATAATGGTATTTAAAAATTAAATTTCATCACAAAGGTTCATTTGACTCAGACTTGTGATTATATTAATTTTATAATTAGTTATTTTTCAAATTTATCAATCATAACATAAATACCTCTCAATTCAACAACATAACAATTCGAGAATGATTTTGAAGTTCCCAGGTCCCAATAAGACAAAAAATTATTTCATAAAATATTAGCGACAAGTAGTTTTTGGGGATAGATTATAGAAGACCCATTGTTTTGGCATCTTTTAATTTTTTAAACACCACCAACTTCAAAATTTGTTGTAATAAATCATTTTATTTTCTCGAGTTCTCATTTTATTTTCTTTTCAGATATATGGATGGTTGTATGATCCTAATTGTTAACACCGCGTCATTGACAATATTGACGTGGGGATCTATTTGTCTCAGTCAATATTTTCTCACGGTCAATTATATGTTGCTCTCTCATGAGGAACTTCAATGTCTACAACTAAAGTATTGACCGGACACCGCAGAATGGAAGAGGAGATATAATGACTAAAAATATTGTGTAGAAGCAAGTTTTAAATTCGGTACACATAATTTTCATTTATGCAATATATTGTATCTTATAAATAATTACTAAAATTTATTTTTATTAGGAAAATAAAAACATTGAAGTACGATTTAATGTAGCGCAAAGTGTGATACCTAAAAATCGGGTAATGTGAAAAAGTTTCTTCAACTAAGTAATCAATAAAAATATATAATTAGATTACTTATGATTCTCATACTCAATTAAAATAGTTTAATAATCTTACGTAAAAAAATGAATGATTATTTAAATCTTTGAATATTTACTCTATTGTTGCAGTTGCTAATCTTCTATCGTCTCTAAGAAACAAGTTTGTTCACAAAGTATGATTGAAATTAGTGAAAGAGGATCACTATATTGTGGCCAAATTGTCACCTACAAAATCTTTTCTTTTAGTTTGCCTCCTTCAATTGTATTTCTTTGCGATACTTATTTACTTCATGTTATTTTTAGTCTTAAAGTTCAAGGGTGCCTTACAAATATAGTCATTATGCTTAGGAAATGATACAACTTTATTATATCATCATATTTTATGAAATTTAATGAAAACTATATTGAATAAATTATAGTATCACGTGCAATGCACGCACCTTACTAGTACAACAAATATTTATAACTATTATATAGTCTTATAATTGAAATAGTAATTAGTATAACAATAAATCGAGCAAACAAAAAAGTATAAGATTAGGCATATACTTTAAGCGATATTACTAATCCATTTAAAAAATTTAGGGCACAATAAGCGTATCAAAAAATATAGTAGGCATAAGGTTACTAAAGCAACCGAGTGAAAAGTAAACGCAATGACGCAGAACTTTTTTTTTTTTGAGGCGTGACGAGAACTCAAGAGCATAGAGTTACAATAATGATAACAGTAGTCATTTCAAATGTGGTCTCGGCCCATGTGGATACTACTTCACTATCTTAAAGCTTAACGTCATATGTTTGAACAAATATAAAATAAATACTATAGAAGAAGCAAGGTGATATGTGGCAACACACAAGTTTTGAAAATTATAAAAGAAAGAAATGGGAACCCTTTGTTTAGGTTTTAATAATGCTTTAAACTAAGAAATAAGCCAAACACCACTCGGTACATTCACATAATTGAATAATCTTTCACCATTTGTGGGTCACCCAAAATATCACCGACCAATTCTTGTTTATCCAATTTGCACGAGCAAAAAGTTGCCTTTCTTGAAGAATAGTCATAAGGAGCGGGCGTCTCCTTATGGGGTGCTTGTGAGGACCCACCCTGACCCTCCCAAAAAAATTCAAAAATTCCTTACTTTACTCCATATATTTATATATATTTTAAATATTAATTTGGTATTTATATATCTATTTTTTATTGATTTAGGCCTAATTAAATGTCGGCTCATGCCGATACGGAGACACATTATCCAGCCCAAAGTAGACCACCTAGATTCCAGAATGTATAGCAACTACTTCTAGAAAATAGAATAAATTAAATGGATAACCATTCATCTCAAGATTGATTATATCAATCACATTTTACCTAAACCCCATTAACATAACAAATTCAACTTGTATTCATCAAATGTTTGATTACTTCTTGAGATCCAGTTCATAAGTGTAATGTCAGAGAAGAATTTGAATCACTCATGAAAAAATACAAGTTCGTTCTCAAAATCTCACCATCTTCTAGACCATACATAATCAAAAAGGAAAACTACATGGTAAACTAAAACAATTCAGCCCTATGCAACCATTAATTCAAAGTGATTCAAGACAAGAGTTTATAAGCAATTTGGAAGAGATAGAGGAAATTCAAAATGGGTTATGACCGATGGCGGACTGGAAGGCGAAGACCGATCAAGAAGGTCAATGCTTCTAACCCAGGGGACAAATCTACTCGTAAATGTGAGAAAGGTTGGGTGCTTGTAGGCGAAATCGATCAATAAAGGAACAATTCATCACATTAGGCCATTTAATGATGATGTGCATGTCACTGACATGCAAGTCTTGGCAAAATGAGCATCGACAAAAATCACTCGGAAAAAAATAGAGTTAGCGTAAGCCTCCGATCAAATCAGCACAAAAGTCACTAATTATGTCATCATAAAGATTAGGCATCACCGAGAAGGTCTAGAACATCAAACACCGATGGCTTCTTGAGAAGCTACACATTGAGACAATGGAAATTTTGATTGCATCATAAATTAACTTGTCTTTTCTTTAAAAAACAGAACTTCCAAAGAATTTTTGATGCAATTACAAATTGCTACTCATATTGATGCGAATAAGATTAGAAGCACTTTTTGGAGATATCGATTGAATTAACATAAAATGAAGATTCAACAAATTAAATGGGAATAAACATAAAATCGAGTGTTCAACAAATTAAATGGACATAATCGTATGAATTTTACATGTATATATGTAAGGTTAAATGGGTAAAAAGAATTGTATCCAAATTGAGGGAATTGAGCGGGTATCAGCGAGAGCGGAACTGATAGAAAAAATTCCAATCAATAACACCGATACTTGTAAGTCCGGGGAGCATTCCCTTAGGCCGCTAGCGCAGCGAATTCAAACTATGAGAACACAAGAAAATTGAAGCATCTCGAGATTAATTGAAAACTCGAAATGAATTGAAGCCAAAAGCCGCACTCCTCTTCTTTGCCCGAATTGGGTCGGGCGATAAAAAACACACAGATGAAACTAACACACAAATACTAAAAAATCCAAGCAATAAAGATTCGCGTGATATGATCAATGTAGCCTTCTTCAATAGAGGATAATGTCCCTGCAATAGGGTATTGGAGAAGTTAAAGCCTAAAATAAACTACCAGAACCAGATAGGAGGAAAATGAAAATGGTCAAATGGTAATTATATATTTAGACAAGGTAATAATCAGCAATTGGCATGAAGAAAAGACAAGGGAATGACTTAATATTTGGTGTCCATCCTCGGATAATAAATTTTCTGGTCGAGGAATCCAATTACACAATTCATTGGGTTTCTATGAAGTTGTTGTGCTAGGACGGGTGATCTCACGGTTAAATGAGAGAGGAAAACGCTCAAACCACTTGAAGACATGCATACACACGAACAAATTAAATGTATCGATCCAACTTCAACATATTGCCTATTCGCTTTGAATAATAATAATACCCAAAAAAACAGACCCTTATACATCAAGTTTAACCAACAATTTTTGTAGGTAATACCTTGAAACAAATAAAGTAGTTTTTAAAATGGGAAATGATTGAGGACCGGTCTAGTACCAAAAATCAATCAATTACGGCGGCACTTGTAATATCGGGAGTGATCTCTTTAGAAAATATGAAAAGGCGAGGATGCCCCTCTTTGTTGTTATCCTATTGATAACGTTCTAGGTTTTATTCGGTTTCTGTCTTTGAATCATGGTGGTCGATTTCGGATGACAACAACAACAATCCATTCTAACAGAGGATCTTGAGTCAATAGCTGTGGGCTTCTTAGGTACCTTTAGGAAAATTCTGGATAGGTAATTTTTTTTGGCCCAATGAGTGAATGGAAATGAAATATGAATTTTTCTTGGCTGAAGAAGACTATTCCTACTTTGATACTTTTCCAATGTTATACTATTAACTATTCACTGTACGTCTTCTTTTCCTACTTTCTCTACTAAATTTGGCTTCAATTTAAATAACAGATATGGTTGTCACTTATACAATTTTGTTACGGTTGAGAGACTATCACTTTGTTGCACCATTTAGAAAACTTTCAAAACTAATGGAGAAAGCTATGCATCATTCTTATAACTCACAAAATTAGACCTTTAGTTCTGCATTAGCCTAATAAAGCTGAAAAGAAGAAGAAATAACCTCGATGGAATTTTTTGGCTTACCATTTCCTAGCTTCTTTATTCAACGTAACTATATTGGCATAGTAGTTGTTTTGGTTGTGTTCGAAGAATTGGTTTATGGTGGAATAGAAAACTAAACGATCCGCAGAAGCTTGCGTCTCAGTCAGAGTGAGATAGAATTGGTTTCTGCTATTTGTTTGCTTGAAGTTGGAGCCCAATTAGTAGGTCGAGAAACTGGAAGTTGGGAAATGGCAGACCAAATCGCGATTACAGTGGCCTGCGATTTTCTGCTATTTGTTTGCCTTTATATTTTTGTTTTTGACAATTTTTGCCAGATTGTAGGTTGAGTAAACTGAAACTTGGGAAACGGCAGACCGAAGCTCGATTACGGTGGCCTGCGATTTTCTGATGTTTGTGCTTGAAGTTTTTTTGCCAATTTTTGGCAGATTGTAGGTTGAGAAACTGGAAGTTGAGAAATGGCGGACATTTTTGGGGCAGGCGGGTTTTCCTTGGGAGGCGTCTGTTAGGAGGCGTTTTTTCAGGGGAGGGTGATGAGCGGGAAGGTGGATTGAGGAAGGTTTTGGCTGGGAATAAGGAAGGGGTATATTAGGTATTTCAATTTTTTACAGAATCATTCGTCGATTTAGGTTTGATATAGATATAGATTAAAATTAAATCATATAAATGGAATAATTTTTTAATAAATAATTTTTATATAAAGTAATTATTAAATGTCACTCGTGTAGTTTGATCCTAAAATTGCAAAATTAATACTACAAGAAAATTTCGGTTTACCTGAGAATTAACGACAAAAATGATTTTGTCACTAATTTTTACAGATTACCTACAAAATACTTACATAATAAAAAATATTATTTTCTCCCAAGTTATCCAAAGCCAGATTAGACAGGTTTTCAATTTCCGGCAGATTTTTACGTAGGTATTTACCATGATTTTAGATTTTGTAGGTAAATATTTTACCTACAATGATTTTACCTCTGATCTTTACAATTTTCTTAATACTTATCTACATATTTTCTGTAGGTAAATTGATTTTTCTTGTAGTGTAATATTAAATTTCTTAGTAGTTGAAATATGGTTAGAACATTTTGAACCAACACACGATACTTACATGATATTATCATAGAATAAAATATAATGCATATTAAAAAACTAAAGAGTAATAAAAAAAGGGATATTCCAAGAACTCGTTTTGCATCAATTCAACTCTTATTTTATTTTTTTAAGTGTCATTCTTCTTCATGTTTGGCTTTGAGATTTTTTTAGTGTATTCTTAGCCCAAACATTGATGTGTAGATGTTTTCCTCTTTTCCCTCAACTCAGAAAATGTGTGTTATCTCTCGACTAATCTATAACATTGAGTTTTCCATTCACCACCCGTGCCTTCACTTCTTTGTTAAGAGTAATGAGCAAGTTAAATTTCTTTTCATATGTTCTTATTTTTAAACACCTATTTTCAATTTTGTACTATTCATAAAATCGAAAATATTTTTGTTTCAAGTGCTTTACTAAAAACAAAAACTCATTTTTAAGTTAATTCTCAAAGCTACTTTTCTTATATATTCTCATACGTTGTCATTCAATCACGTCCATCAAATTTACATCACTCTCTCCCACTTTTCATTAAAAATTAATTGTTAGACCAACCCATAACTTATCAATAATACTTTTAATAATAAAAAGTTTGTAAAATTATATTCAAATACACAAAAAAATATTTTTATTTGTATAACATGTTTTTGTGTCAAATAAAGTTCTAAAAAATACTCAACCACATATCAATTCATTTCTAAACCTATATTAATTTTCAAAAGTTTACATTCAACGAAAAATATTTTTTTTTAATTCTCACGCGAAAATTCCCTCAATAAAAATAGTGGAAATGAAAATTTTCAATTGAAATGTGGCTGTATGAGCCCTTAGAAATGAAGATAAAATAAATTAATCAATTACAATTGGAAATGTCAATAAATTAAAATTGAATGAAAAGTCGCAATGTTTATATCTATAAATTATTAAACCACGATCCATTTTCATATACTATGCAAACCATATATTAATGAAAAATAAAAAAATAAAAATATGAAGAAAGATAAGTAACCTATAACATAATACTATTACATATTCAATCGATGTTGAATATTCACTTAGTGGACATCCGATATATATTGTCACTGCCTACTCAAACATAAATTAATGAAAGCTTATACGGCATTCAATAGTAATCTATATTTAAAATTAGTGATATAACGATTATATTTAATGGATTAATAAAATATTTAATTACTTTAAATATTAGTAATACCTTGGTGTCTTGTTGTTTTTAAATCTTCTCATTAGATTTATTGCAAGTGGCATTTTCTTTATGTATGCTTTGTTTTTCGCTATATCAATAATTTCTTTGAAATAATAATATGTATCTGTAAATAGAAATTAGTTAATATACTACACAATTTAATTATATATTGTGAGTACATGTATAACATTGTTGATATGATTGTGAAATTTTCAACATTGTTTCATTATATAATTTATTTTTACTAAGTATAGATTGAAATAAATTAATAACTAATTGTGTATATAACCCAGTTCTTTCCCTCAATATATATATATATATATATATAACTCAAATAAAAAAACAAAAATAGTATAGAAAATGTATAGGTTATGTTTAGTTTACAATCAAATTTTTCATTGTTTGGTTTTGATGGTTGGAGACGTCTTTTTTATATTATTTTTAATATTTTTGCATTAGATGCATTATAAATAATTAATCGTGTAATTTTACATGCTAAAATTTGATAACCCATTGCATTAATAAAAAAACTGAATCTAAATCACGTTAAATCGTATATCCGTTAATATAAAAAATAAAAATAAAAACATAGATAAAAATTAATGAATAAAGCTTGGATAACAAAAATATTTTTTCAAAAAATTTAGTAATAACTTATATGTCACTAATTTTAAAACCAATTTTTTTTTGGAAATACATATACTTCTCTGTAATTTTCAATGGTCTCAAACCCCATTTTCACTTCACATATTTAAAAATTGTGTCATTAAGTTATCTCAAAATTTAGGGAGCGTGATAGATGATAAATATATTATTTTATGGGATTTGTAACCCAAAGTGAATTTAGAAAATATATTTTGCTATCCTATTTATTTAAATCAAACTAAATGAATCAATCTTATAAATTTTTTATCTTCATTTTGTTGTAAATTCATACTTGTTTCTTTTTGTATATGTATTTAGTTATTAAGAAAATGAAAGAATTTTTTATAAACGTACATTTTAACATAACACTCAACTTTAAATGGCTAAAATTATCTCATATGAAGTCTTTTACATATGGTTATGACATATGGTTGAAAAACTCTCGATATCTAGTTTAATATGAAATGAATATTATTTAAAAATTCAAAATGTTCTAAGACTTACAATTAAATGAAAGCATATACAAAGAGTTTGGAATACAAAGAGACACTAATCATATTATTAAGAGACACTAATTATATTACTAAAAAAATAAAAACAAAATCAATATAGAAAACTACATAATTGCCCTTATAACTTTTATTTTAGGATATTTTCGCAAATCAAAATTTCAAGAAACTTTCAAGCTCATTCAAACTTTATAATATAATAATAAAAATATATAATATAAAATAAATAAATAAATAAATATAAATAATAATAATAATAATAATAATAAATAATAAATATAAGTATATATATATATATAACTCAATAACTCATCTATTTATATGAGTTATATGAGTTAATTTTAATCAAAACTAATATACATTTGATATTTTAAAAAATTCAATCATTATTGTTATACTAAAAAAGAGCGTATAAGCTCAACATTTTGTTAAGCATTTTTCATATTTATCGCAACAAATACATAATTGCCAATTTAAGCGGCACTTAATTATGTTGACGAAACCTTCTCGTATCTTCTTCAAATACGGGAATTTAAGTATATATGTCTTCCTTTCCCATAATATTAATTGTCATACACAAAAACTCTGTCATTTGTTTAGCTTAATTCCGACTTGTTAGAACAGATTCGACCCCGGACCTGGTGGTATTTCCGTAATATTAGCAGTTGTGTTTTAGTAGTTTTCAGGGACCACTGGTATTAACAGTCCTTCTGAAAAGTATTAGTCATCCATCTAAAAAGTATTGGCAGTTCTTCCGAGAAATGTATTAGTAGTTTAAGTGAAAAGTATTTTAGTATTTCTCTGAATATACTCCCGAAATGTATTAGCGAGTCCCAAAAAAAAGTATTAGTAGTTCTCGAAAAAGTATTAGTAGTTCCTTGAATATAATTAAAATTTTCTCCCGAAATGTATTAACAATCCTTACGAAAAGTATTAGTCGTCCTTCTAAAAAATATTAGCGATTCTTCCGAAATGTATTAGTAGTTTCTTTGAATATAATTAAATTTTTCTCCGAAATGTATTATGATCCTTCTAAAAAGTATTAGCGATCCTTCTAAAAAGTATTAGCAATTCTTGAAGTGTATTAGTAGTTCACTGAAGAGTATTTTAGTATTTCTCATGAATATACTCTCGAAATGTATTAGCTGTCCCTCGAAAAAGTATTAGTAGTTTCTCGAAAAAATATTAGTAATTTCCTAGAGAGTATTTTAGTAGTGCTCCTGCAAAATATTAGTTTTTCGTATAAAATGTATTAGTATTTCTCCATAAAAGTATTAGCTGATACTAATACTTGTATCATTTAGTGGTTCGTCTTCAAATACTCTGCTACTGCAATATTCATTCTTTTTGCCTTCTACTCTCTATCCTCTCTTTATCCACTGTGAGAGAAGCAGTACGATGTCCATCTCATCCCCAAATTTCCTCATCTCCGCCTCCAAATCACCCTCTCGACCCTATTGGCGACATCCCATCAAGGCCACAAAGCATCAATATCTGATATCCATGTGGTGTTTGAGCAATATCAACTGATGGTTGTTTATTTATTCCTTTTTGTTAGTTCAACACAAGCAATATATTAGTAAGAAATGAGAGTGTTTACATCTTCTGCAACTAAAGTAGATATAGAGTTGAGAGCAACCCAAGCCCAATAAATCTCTGTTAAAATCTTGATAGAGTTCCGATATGGAGTCATTGCACGATTTGCTTCCCTAAACACAAACTGAACTTCGGTGGACTTTGCGGCGGAGAAGGCAGAGACAGCCGTGGATTTGGAGTCGGTGGATTTTTTTTATTTATTTTTTCACGGATCCGGGTCAGGTTTGCGAGAAGGGAAGATATCTGGGCCGTTAGACGGTCGACGGAGACTAACTCTTTGTCGTATTACTTTCGGGAAAAAGGTATTTTCATGTATTGATCAATTCACATATACACTCGTATATTTCTCACTGGTTAATAATTTTTATGTTCTTGATTTGCTTCGACTTGTTCTTCTTTCAGTCATAATTATAATTCAGTCATAATTATAAGAGAATATGAATCAATGTAATAATTACTTAAGATAACAGGCTGCTTAATTCAGTTAACTTGTATATGATTAAGTGAGGAATTATATATTTGTTGGGCCAATGTAAACTGTAATAGAAGGATCACTCATCATTCCTACTTTTTCCTTATTTTAAACTATCCCATTCCGGCCCCTAACAATTTAAAATTCGAATTTTTCTAATCCTCTTTCTCTTTATCTAATAAGTATTCAATTTGGGGCCATATATTGGAGCTCCGAAAATCATTATATAAGTTTTTCATTATGGCAAAAATTTGCGTGAGGCGGTCTCACGGATTTAGATTCATGAAACGGAGCCTTTACACAAAGTTTTAAAGGTTTTTTTTTTTGATTTTATTTTTCTTAGGGTTTATATTTGTTTTTTTAGGGTTTATTTTGTTTCTTGGGTTTATTTTTAATTGATTTGGGTTTTTAGGATTTTTAGTTTTTTTAGGGTTTATTTTTAGTTTTTGGGTTTATTTTTGTTTTTCGGGTTTATTCTTCATGGTTCATGTTTTTAAGGTTTATTTTTGTTTCTTCATGGTTCATTATTAATTTTAAATTTATTTTCATGGTTCATGTTCTCAAGACGGAGCCCTTAGGAGGTCCGTCTCACGGTTTAGATCCGTGAGACCGTCCCACAAGAGACTTGCTCTTTCATTATTCATTGTGTTTTTTTTATATGAAGAAAAAAAGAAAGAGGAAAGACTTTATTGGTGAATTGGAATATGTGTATCTAATTTAGATCTGGATTAGAAGATTTCTCTATTAATCACCCATTTTAGTGAGATACTTTTTCTGCACATTTAGTTTATCTTCATTTCCAATCAAAAAAGGAAATCGCCGAAAGTTGATTTGAAAGTTATCCCTACAGCCCACCCATCCACCCGCCCGCGGATCCTACAGCCCTACAACCTACTCACACACCCGCCCGCCCTCCAGCCAGCAGACATGTTATTTAGAAAAAAAACAAAAAATTGCTTCAACGCTAGGTTGGAATCGAACCTACTATCTACACATGGTAAAGGTAATATTCTACCACTACACCACTAGTGCTTGTTGTGCAATTTCAGTGTAACCATGTATATAAAGTCATTCATAAATACGCCTGGTAAATTGAATAAAAATTAAAAACGTCTCTAAATGAAGAGGCTAAGAATCGAACCCGAGTCTATTAAAAAACATGATACATTATCTCAATAAATGGATACTTATAAAAGTGTTACTTTAACTACATCATATTTATTTTTTATTTTTCCTCTTTTTTTGTTCTTAGTTTATAAATGTATTAAGAAATCTGATATTTTATCTCAACAAACGGATACTTTTACTTATAAAAGTGTTACTTTAACTATATCATATTTATTTTTATTTTTCCTTCTTTCCTTCATTTCTAATTTGTGACTATATTAAAAACATGATGCTTTATCTTAAAAAAATTGATACTTTAACGTATAAAAGTGTTACTTTAACTCAGTTATATATATATATATATATATATTGTAATATATTCATAATTTGTGACTATATTAAAAAATATGTTACTTTATCTCAAAAAACAAATACTTTTACTTATAAAAGTATTACTTTAATTCTATCATATTTATTACTCATCTTTCTTTGTATTTATTATTAAAAAATATAATACTTTATTTAAAAAATAATTATTTTTACTCTTAAAATATGATATTTTGTCTCAAAAAATATATATTTTAACTCATAAAGGTGTTACTTTAATTGATACTTTATCTCAAAAAATAGATACTTTAACGTATAAAAGTGTTACTTTAACTCTGTTATATATATATTTATTATAATATATTCATAATTTGTGACTAAATTAAAAAATATGTTACTTTATCTCAAAAAACAAATACTTTCACTTATAAAAGTATTACTTTAGCTCTATCATATTTATTATTCATCTTTCTTTGTATTTACTATTAAAAAATGTAATACTTTATTTAAAAAACAAATATTTTTACTCTTAAAACATAATATTTTGTCTGAAAAAATATATTTTACTCATAAAGGTGTTACTTTAACTTTGATATATTTAATTGTCCTTCAATGTAACATAATCCTCGCTTTCTTGTGAAAGCTTTCATGAATACCTATACAAATATTCATGTCGAGAAGAACTTCTTTGAATAGTAGAATAATGTAGAGCATTCTTTTCTTTTATTATAGAAAAAAGCTCACTTAATCCAAAAGAAAGTTTTATTCGACTCTATGAATAGGAACATCCTAAAACTAGCACCCGTGAGAACCTTCAACAATCTCCTTTCCTGCCTCTGGCAACTTCATCTTTCCCTCCTCGACAAGTTAAAGCAATCGATAAACAAATCATAATCTGTTGCTATATTAAAAAATCTGATACTTTATCTAAAATAACCGATACTTTTTCTCATAAAACTGTTACTATAACCGAGGAAGAAAGACAAAAAAAAAATAAAAAAAGGCAGCCAGCTGTTGTTGACCCGCAGACCTTGTCAACATAATCCGCGGGTTAAATAGGACTCGTCTTACGAATTGAGACCCGTAAAATAGTAATGTATGAGTTTTTGCCCTCCTAAAATAACTTATATAAAAAGAAGCCTAATCACTAATATTTCCTCAATTATAAAAAACAAAATTCACGTGTCATTTGCGGGGCATCTGAGATATTCTCGATAAATTTAAAGTTTTCAGTAAAATCGTTAAATTTCGCACATACTTTACAAATTTACAAGGGTGCATAAGTTGTCACATTAAAATGACGAAAGTAACATCGAAGCAAAATTACATCTTTGTCTATTCTAAACACAAAATTTGATGATAAAATTTAAGATTTTGGTTTCAGTCTAAAATTCAAACCACACGTCATTGATGGGAGAGAGATTCATCTCACATGTTGAGCATGCGAGTTTAAGTATGTGGGTGAATTGTGACTTATAAGACAAGGTCAAACATTCTCTCTCAAAATGCGCTTTTTATGGATAAAATTGTGAGACCAGTCAAATGAACAATAGCTCCCGGCGCACACAAGTCCACCCACATAGTGGGGGTTTATATTGGGGGTTTTAGGGCAAACATGTGAGCCGAGTCCAAAAATAATTCCTCTTGAGTGGACAACCCCGTGAATCCTTTTGGGTGGACAACCCGTGAAGCCAGACCAAAGCTTATTTGTCTTGGATGGATGCGAGTCACCCCGTATTATGTGTCAAAAGCAAACCCATGAAGCCTGCAGACCAAAGTGGGCAATACATTTTGAACAAATGTGAGCCACCTTATGCCATATGTGTCCAAATTGAATAATATCTTTTGGACGGATCGATCACCTCACCTCATGCTGCATCACTCGCAAGTTGAGTAATTTTTCTAAAAGATGCGGATAAAATTAACCCTATATACGAAAAGAAAAATAAAGTTGACACATGTCATCACCGATTAATCTTGGACATGTGTCAACTTCTCATTCTCTCAATTCCACATGGATGCTTCACATTTATCCATCGCATCCCTATCTACAAATTTAAAACATAACAAATAAATCCAAAAATCAAGAATTCTATCAACACTATCTTTTAAATTTGTTATCTTTTGATATTTAACGTATCAAATAAATTACAGATAATAAGTAAGAATGAAAAAAAAATTTGACATTGATGTTTATTAATAACCGAGAATATAAAGAAAAAGCTAATCCCAACTCTAATTTGTACATAGCTCAATTTAAAAGATAAAATTTAAAAGTTAACAAATAATCCAAAAATCATGGATTCTATCTACGCTAACTTTTAAATTTTTGTTATCTTTATAGCTTAAATATTATATTATGCATATAAAAATTTGAAGAAAACGAGCAAGAAAAAAAAAAGCCCCATTACTTCAAAATCTATTGCAAATAAATTTGTGCGTTAAAATTTTATTTTTAAACAAATCTCGTGTAATACAAAGTGTTGTTTTAGTTCATGCATAATCACAAAAGTAGGTACACAATTTTATTAGTTCAAACCCAAATTGGCAACATCTTCCCTTGCTTAATAGTGGGTGATGAATTTGCCACTTGAACAAAACCTCAAAAATACGATATGACAACTAGTAAAATAACTCAAAAAATGTCTTAAAGTAATTTAAAATATATATTGTTGACGTGCGTCTTGGATCAACAAGCAAACTATATAAATATTGTGACGTGAAAATTAAACAACACTTAAGAAATATTTGAGAAAAGGGCTAGTTCTGCCTTTTTTTATTTTCAAACACGAGTCAAATGTTTCTGGTCGGTTCTTTGTTACAGTTGGAGTCTTACAAGTATTTTTTCTTAGGATTATCTCTCTTGTTCTTTTACTAATAAATGAGGCCTATTTATACCAATATAATTAGTGGATTTTAACCATCATTACATCTAGTGTAATAGAGTAATTACGGAGGGACACATGTCCTCTTCTAAACATGCATGTTGGCCATGTATGTGGCATTTGTTGACTCATCTTGCTAATCCGACAAGTGGAAGCTTGATCTGTTAATAGGGCATTTAACTTTACTTAACGGGATGGTTATCCTTGAAACACCGCTATCATTACATCTGACCAACCGAGCCCATTTCGTGCCACGCGTCATCCGCTCGGTTGCTGACGTCATCAGCTCGGTCCACATCATCCTAGACAGCTTACGTCACCTATCAGCTGAATGGCCACGTGGATCTACTTTTATCCGGCTCGGCTCGGGTATCATCAATGGCCCTCAAGTTTAATTCCGAAGCGAAAAATTCTTGAATCGGATTTGAACTTAAATATTAATTACGAACCTTAATGAGGAAGAAACAACCTTAAAAGTCAAAGTCACCGATCGTCATTCATCAATTAATGCGAAACGGCGCATTAATTGGGTGTTATGATGACAGAACCGCGTGGCATCCTTTTTTGTTAGACCACTGCGCGCACGGGGAAACGTAGAGACATGACGGTTTCTTCAGAAAAGCGTGGGGATGTGACGTTTTCAGCAACTTTTTGAATTAGAAAAGACGCGCCCCTTGGGCTGGTGCGTTACTTCCGAGGAAAGTTAAGCTATAAATACCCCTTTCTTCTTCCATTTCATACTTTTGCATTCACAATATTCTGAGCAGCATCAACACAGACCGAGCAGGAAATTTCAGGTTGCTCTATAGTTCAGAAGTTCAAGATCACTTAGGTATTTTTCAAATTCCTCCTTTCTTTCATCTTTTCTTTCCTTTTCCGAAGAACATGTCTGGTTCTGAGGACAGTCAAAATCAAACCTTAGTGTCGAAGTTGAAATAGAGGATCCCCCATCTGATAATCCTTCTATTCATTCTTCACCAGAGAGAGAAGTACCACCGTGCAAGCCCGAGCATCATCGATCTCGAGTCGAGAACAAAGTCCCAAAGAAGAGGTTTTACTTGAAGAGACGCATACGTGATCTTGATCCGACCCAGTCACCATATACCGCGAGGGTATTGTTTACAAGTCAGCCTACTGAAGAAGAGCCCATCAAGAAGTTAGGGATTCGGACCCTTTGAAAACCCAGAAGAAGAGGGGCGATATGGAGCCCGAAAGGCACAAACAATAGCAAGTCGGGCGACGGGCCCGGAGGTCGCAAGACCGGGTGGGAAGGCGAGGTAGGGATTAGAGGAAGGGCACGAAACAGGGACCCGAGACGAGGTGGAGGGCCCCACCGCGTGTGGTAGATGGGTGGACACCATCGACCAAAATGATCGGTCGACATCTTTGATGCAACAGGAGTTAGACGCCCTCCACGAGACCTACATGATTCCATCAATCGTGAACTTCACGGTTGGCGGACCCTTTGAGGTGCCCGAGCACCCATCGAGAGGGGTTCATTCTTTGTGTATGCCCATAGTTTATTGTATGGGTTGAGATTTCCTCTGCCGCGACTAATCACCAAATGGTTCTAGAAGTGGGACATTCCCTTGTCCTAGGTGCACCCGTTAACCTGGGGCCGAATTATTGGGCTGCTCATTCTCTTTTACCGAATGGAGTATGAGCACCCTCATTTTGATGATTTAAACAAGCTATTCGTCTGGAAAGTAACTCCAGCAACCCCAGGCCGAGGGCGGCCTTCTGGGTGGTACTATGTGTAGACCAGACCCAGTTACCCAGACGGGGTGGTCTTAGGCCTTCTACAATCCTTGAAGGAATGGAAGGAGAAATGGTGCTGGGTAGGAGGTGAGTGGCAAACTCGCCAGGGGGAGGAGAGGTCGATCCTTCTCCCCCCGTCTAACTTTCGATATGACTTCCGTAAGTACACTTTACTCTATTTTTCTTCTTTTTTTGATTACTAATTTTTCTCTCTTTTGTATAGGAAATCGTCCCTCTTCGGGTCGTCTTTCGGATGCCTTTGTCCGCCGCCTGGAGAACATTCAAGCTTTAGCTTGCTCGGATAGGAAAATCCAAATTCGCTACCAGGCGGTACATTCTGTTGCGGGTGGTTTGCGATGAAATTGCCAACTGAATCCAAGGCCGAGGAGAAAGAGGCCGAGGAGGATGAGGAGGGGGCCTAGGAAGAAGCGAGGGCATAATAAGTCCATTGCCTGCGGGCCGAGCGGGTCGGGACTCGAGCCGAAGCAAAGCGGTAGCTCGGACAGGGCAAACCAGGCCATCCCCGACTAGGCCCGACCTTCAGAGGTAAGTGTTGGGCAGACCGAACGGCCCGGGCAGACTGAGGCCCGAGATATGTGTGTATCTGGAGTATAAACTTAGGATTCTCTTGTCTTTCGACTATTGCCTTTCTTTCCTTATTTGGTTTATTTTGTTGCAAGCCCGGGAGTAGACGTCTTTGCCCGTGTCTGCCAGGTAAGGCAGACTGCTGCCGTGAAGCCGGGGCGACCACTGGCCAAACTACCGATGCTAAGGCAGAGAGGAGAAGGGCCAAGATCCGGGAAGGCAAGCGCCCAGCCGAGGGTGACCAAGAAGAGGAGCCCCCGTTGTAGAGGAGGATGAGGGGGTAGTTATCAATGAGCCCAGGTAGACCGAGCGAGCTGGGCCTACCCCGTGGGTACCACCAATACATGTCACTGCGGGCAGAGCACAATGGGTTTTTTCTGATGACATGGGGCGAGAAGCCCACTTCATTCCTCTACACCGAGACAGGGAGGAGGCGTCTGAGGGTATGGCTGGCTCGCGGCCCAGCTGGTTTGTGGAATTCGCCAAGTGTTCCACGCCCACCGAGGAACAGGTTGCAGCCTTGCCGGAGGCTGGACGAGTGACACGGGATTTACCGGCCCGAGCCTGGATGACGGGCATCGAGCAATTCTGCCAGGAGACTGGATGGGAAGAAATGGTCCAATACACCATGGGATTGTCCGGTAGAATTATTGGCATCTTGTGGCACATGATTGGTGGGGCGCGTGACCTGGAAAAGAGCCATGCCAGTCTCCAGGACGCTCATGCCACTTTACACGAAGTCCAAGAGTCTTTGGAGACTCGGGCTAAGGAAGCGTGGCGCGGCCAATCCGAGAAGGAATCCGCCGAGAAGGCCAAGGCCGACCGAGATCGTGTACGGAAGGCCGAGGAGGAGCTCCGTGCGGAAGTTGTTGAGTTGAGAAGAGGCGGCCACTACTCATGCCGGGGAATTGGAAAGGCATGAGGCTGAAGTCCAGAGGGAAATGGAAGAAGCCTCCCGGAAGCGGATAGAAGAAGCTCGAGTGGAGGCACGGGCGAAGGCCGTCCGGGCCTATAAGGAGTTGGAAGAGTATGCCTACATGTTAACTTGTGGGCATGCCACCAATATCGAAGAGATTCTCGGGGATCTCAAGAATGGAAAGTCTTGGCTAAACGGAGGAAGAGCTAAACGAACTGAACACGGACTTGGCTGCTCTCCGTCCTCGGTTTCCTAATGTGGTCGGCGAGCAAAATGCCCTCCCGGCTCATGAAGATGAGGTTGACTCTAGTGATCCGATCGAAATCCCTGCCCCTACTGGGATCCATCCTCCTGTTCCTTAGGGCGTATTTTGTACTTGTTTTTTTTTTGTTTTTTGAAGTAGTTGGCCTCGAGCCTTTTGATGTACTCGGCCACGGGCCCCCATGTAAATATTTTGCTCTTAATGAATGAAGTTTTTTTGGTCGTCTCTTTACTCTGTTGTGCTTTACATTTGAATTTTCGCCAAGTGTTGGGATTGGCTCCTTTAGATAGATGTATGGTTTAGGTTCAAGTGATGGGTTGAGTGCTCGAATATACTTTTACCAAGTATTGTGCTCGGGACTAGGCCGAGACTTTGCTTGAGAGAAGCTCGATGCTAGGTAGAGTTTCCTCATTCTTTAACGTGCTCGGATCTAGGCCGAGACGAATGGTCTGCGCTCGGAGGACTTAGTCGAGCAAATAGAAGCGCGCTCGAGGACTTGGCGAGGTAAAGAGAGTTACGCTCGGTACTTGGCCGAGGCGAAGAGAGTTGCACTCGGAACTTGGCGAGGCGAATAGAAAATTTGAATAACAAACTTCATGTCCGAAAATCACGGGTTTTTCTTGATAATATTTCTTTAAATAGGATACATTCCATGGGTGATTGAATTTTCCCCACTCAAATATTCGAGCTCATATCCCCATTCAACAAGATTTTACTAACTTGGTTTGGACCTTCCTGTGTCGGCCAGTGGGTGAGCTCGGTCCCCGTGACCCTTTTTGGGACTCGGTCATCGACCCGAAATTTTCTCTCCTTCACTTTTGAATTTTAGTACCTTTCGCTTCTTTGTTTGTATACTTCGTTCCTCATCTCGGCACTACATCTTTTTTCCTCCAACAAATCTAGCTCAGCTCAGAGGGCGTCCTCATTCTTTGCTTCAATAAAATTTGCAACTCTGAATATTGGGGCTCCGATTTTCACGGGAATAACAGCCTCGGCCCCGTAAGCTAATGAGAAGGGTGTTTCCCCCGTGGCAGCTTGGTTCATTGTTCGGTAGGATCATAACGCACCGGGTGGCTCCTCGGGCCAATTTCCCTTGGCTTCTTCTAATCTTGCCTTCAATGTATACTTAAGTATTTTGTTCACCGCCTCGACCTGACCATTAGGCTGTGGATGGTACGGGGTGGAGAAATGATTCCTGATGTGAAAACTTTTGCAAAAATTTTGAAATTTCCGATTATCGAATTGCTTCCCATTATCTGTTACAATCGAGTATGCTGCATATGATAAACTTCCAGACAAAACTAACAATTCTTTCTTCGTCTATCTTTGCTAAGGGCTCAGCCTCGGCCCATTTAGTAAAGTAGTCTCGCCACTATGGCATACCTCACGCCCCCTTTCCAGTGGGGAGTGGTCCGACGAGGTCCATTCCCCACTTGGCAAATGGCCAAGGGCTGAAAATAGAAGTGAGCTATTCGGGATGGTACCTGACTTGTGGTGCGAACCATTGGCACCTTTCGCATTTCTTGACGAATGAGATCGTGTCTTTTTCAGGATGGCGATAATATCCTGTCGGATTAGCTTGTAGGTGAGTGTACGGCCCCAGCGTGATTCCCACAAATTCCCCGTGCACTTCACAAAGAGCATAATCGACATCCGTTTCTGATAGGAAACAGATCATCGGGGCCGAATACCCACGTTTATACAGAACTCCATCTACTATCGTATAACGAGCATGCTGAGTCCGTAATGTTCTGGCCTAGTCTTTACCCTCTAGTTGAACTCCGTGCTCCAAATATCGGATGATTGGGGTCATCCATGTAAGCTCAGCGGCCCCAATGGCATTTATCTTCTGTGTACTCAATGAAGGGGAGGTCAGAAGAGTAACCGTAATGTCTGCAATCGAGTCGATTCCCGGGCTAGACGCTAGTCGCGCTAAAGCATCTGCCTACATGTTATCAGTTCTGGGGACATGTATTACTTCTGCCTTGAACTGGGAAAGCTTCATTTTCACAAGTTCTAAATACCGAGCAATCTTCGGCTCCTTTGCCTCGTATTCGCCGTTTATCTGGTGGACTACCAACTGGGAGTCGCTATGAACGAGCAACTTTTTCAAACTCATTGACGCCGCCATCTCCATTGCGACTAAGAGTGCTTCATATTCTGCTTCATTATTAGTCACCGGGAACTAAAACCGTACGGTCGAGCAGTAGCACTTGAGTTTTGGATCGATTATCATGATCTTGCCCCGTGCTTGACCTACGGTGGAGAAACCGTCGACAAATAGCTTCCACTCTTGGTCCTCAATAATATCCAGTTGGATTGATGGGGTAAATTCTGCGATGAAGTATGCTAGTGCTTGTCCTTTGATTGTCGTTCTTGGCTCATATGAAATGTCAAATTGGCTGAGCTCGACAACCCATTTAATTATAGGACCTAAGGTGTCTGGTCGGTGCAAAACTTGCTTCAGCGGGTAATTGGTTAATACCATGACTTTATGTTCTAAGAAATATGGTCGCAGTTTGTGAGCTGAGATAACCAGTGCGTACGCCAGTTTCTCCATAGGCAGGTACCTGAGTTCAACATCGTGTAGAGCTTGGCTGGTATAATAGGCTGGATGTTGAACAGAGTTGTCCAATTTGATGAGTACCGAGCTGATGGCGTACTCGGAAACCGTGAGATATAAATATAAGTCCTCATCTTGGCTCGGTTTTTGTAAGACAGGAATTGATGCTAAGTGTTGCTTTAGTGATTCAAATGCTACTTGCGTCTGCTCGGTCCATTCAAAATCCTTATTTTTCTTGATTATTTCAAGAACGGTTTACATTTATCTGTGGATCTCAAAACAAATCGGTTCAAGGCCGCTAGGCGTCCTGTTAGGCTTTGTACTTTTTTTAACAGAGTTAGGGGGTTCCAGGTCGTTTGTTGCCTTGATTTTAAATGGATTAGCTTCTATCCCTCGTTTACTAACCATATACCCTAAAAACTTTCCCGAGCCGACCCCAAAGGTACATTTCTTTGGGTTTAACATCATCTTATACTCGCGCAAAATTTCAAACATTTCATTAAGGTCGGTAAGATGACCAATTGCATATAAAGATTTTACTAACATATCATCTACATAGACTTCCATAGTATGACCTACCAGTTTCTCAAACATTTTGTTGACTAACCTCTGGTAGGTCGCGCCAGCGTTCTTGATTCGAACGGCATCATCTTGTAACAAATAAAATCCACGAGCCGAGAAGAAAGAAGTGTTCTCTCGCCATCCGGATGCATTCGGATCGATTATAACCTGAATATCGTCCATGAAACTCATTAGTTCATGGCCCATTGTGGCGTCAACCATATAGTCATATTCGGCGGGGGGATAGCTATCCTTTGGGTGCTCTATTCAAGTTGGTGAAATCAACACATAAGCACGCTTTGCCCATTACTTTTTTTACGACAGGCGTTGGCCACCCAACGAGGATAGAGGGCCTCCCTTATGAACAAATTGTCGAACAACTTATCGACCTCGGCTTCAGTGGTGTCTGCTTATCCGGCCCGACTTTGCGTCGCTTCGGACCATCGATCGAAAGGTGATATCAATATTTAGACGATGGTAGGCATGCTTGGGGTTGATGCATGGCATGTCCGAGTGTGTCCACCCGAAAACATCAAGATTGTTGCTGAGGAACTCGATCAACTCCGATCTGATTGGTTCTTGGAGATTATGACCGATTCGGAGTTGGCGGCCCCCTTGTTGCTTATCGACATCTATTATGTCAATCTCTCTCTTGGCTCGGCGTGTTTTCACTTTTTTACTGCTCTTCCTTCTTCCTCGCAGAGGTAACTCTTCTTCTACCATCGGCTCTTTCATTTTCCTGCCGCCGTCGATTTGTTGTGGTAGCATTGTCATCTGCTCGATGCTCGGCTGGGGTTCGACAGTCGTCCTAGGGTTCTTATCTTCTGCTGACTTACTAAACTCACCTTTCTCAATAACATTGATTTTAATCGGCCGAAGCTTGGAGGAACATTCGAGGCTCCCTTTGGTTTCCCTTGTGGACCGCTCTCCATGGGGGTCGGGAATTTGATCTGAAGTGGTATATGGAGACAGCTGCTTTCAAGTGATAAAGCAGCGGTCGTCCGATTATAGCATTGTACTCAGAATCTGAGTTGACGATTTTGAACGTGGTGATCACAGTTCTTTTATGCGTTCCTTGTCCCATTTGGATGGGCAAGTCCCTCTCCAAGTGGGATTATTCTTCCTCCTACAAAACCCAAAAAATCTGTCATTTACACGGCTGATGTAGCTATCATCCACGTTCAACCTCCTGAAGGCTTGGATATAGATAACCGAGGAGTAATCGCCCAAATCAACCAAGATTCAGTGCACCGGGATGCCTAGAATCGGTGCCATAATGACCAAGGGGTCAGAATGAGGGTGTACCAATTGGTCGGCATCCTGGTCGGGAAAGACAAAATAGCCTATCGGGTGGCCCTCCTGGATCTCTGCGACCCGGACATGCTTTTCTGCATTAGCGACTTCCTTAATATCAGCCTTCCTTTTACGATTAGAGCGGCTATCTTCAGCCTTGTTTGTATTTATCCTGTTTGGTATTGGACAACATCAAAATCTCTCTCATCCTGGATTTTCATTGAGGGGCGTGTAAGCGGTGGGTTCGCCACTCGCTTTGGATTTGTTCCGGGAGCGAGTCTTTGGTGGTGGTGGTAATTCATGGATGTATCGCTTAAAAAGCGCCTCTCTGTACTATCCGCATGATTTCCGAATGAGATCCCTACATTCATCCGTCTCGTGGCCAATGGACTTGTGATAACAACGATTACTGTTGGCATCCAACTTAGAAGGATCCAACCTTAGAGGACGAGCTGGTGGCAATAAATTCAAACCCTTTATATCATTCCATATAGGTGACGGAGTATGCGTCAAAGTACTCCTCAGCGCCGCAACTTCAGCCGAGATCTCCTAGTACGATTTATACCCGGTGGTCGGGTTCTCGAAAAAGACTTGAACTCCGACCCTAAGGAAGTGTCTTTTCCTATTATCTTTCTTAACGCCCTATTTTTCGCTCGGGTCATTGCCGCCATAGCATCCTTGGCGATATATGTCATTCTCGCGCGGATGAGGAACTCCTGAAACGAGGTCGCTCCCGACTCATGGATAGCGTAATTGAAACGAGTCTCGGGTGCGAGTCCGGCCATGGCCGTAATAATCATCGCATTGTCCGAGACAGGCTCCATCTCTCGGATTTGTTTATTAAATCGGGCGATATAACTCTTCAAGGCTCATCCTTGCCTTGTTTAATGTTGACAAGGAGTCCCGGTGCAGCTCGGACTTTAGATGTCAAGAAATGAGTAGTAAATGCGGGCATCAAATCACCCCAAGACTAGACGGAATCCTGAGGTAGGGTCCAAAACCACCGGTGGGCTCGGTCGCCCAAAGTTAGCGGCAACGCCCTGCATAAGATAGCATCACTGGGGCTATATAACTCCATCCATGCCAAATACTTATGGATGTGAGTGGTTGGGTCGGTCTCTACGTTGTATAGACCAACTGTAGGACTTCAAACTTTGCTTAGGCAAAGGAGTGGATAGGATATAAGGAGCAAAATGCAACACTACATGCCGCCGGAGGTCGACGCAGGCTCGACTGCGATATTGAACATCTACGGGTGTTTCTTCCAATTCATTTAAATGACGGTGGAGATGCGATCTCCGCCTCTCGTTCATTTATCGAGGACCCCGAGCCCGATTGGCCGTGGTTGGCTCTATCGCTGGCGAAACCGACTGGAATTGATTGACCGAGCAGCTAAATCGGGTCAGTCCCAAATGTCTGCAAAGACTGAATGGGCACGGACGGGGGCGCAGGAGCACCGTAATGGTCTCGCCACCCGCCCGCTCGCCGCGTCGCCCCGTGGTCTTCTTATCTCTCCTTTCATCTGGTTGTCTATTATGCGAATCGGCTTCATAGTTTTCATCATTTAAGTGGTGGAGCTTGTAAATTGGCATTTAACGGTGGGTCGGTGGATGATGATTTATAGGTGGGGGGGAGGTCATTTGCGGGGAGTACTGCAAAAGTCCGGGAAATGAGTTGGTTCATTTTTGAACAAAAGCAAGGTTCATAAAAAGTAGGCGAAAGGCGATAAAGCCACGCCCCCTGATCTCGATCTTGGTGGTACGGTTTGGTCGTTAATGTTTTGGCTAGTTTGGTTATTTTGGGGTGGGTCCTCGGTCCCACGCGCATTTCTAGAAGTCTGACTCATTTTCAGAGAAAAGTAAATCTGAATTACCTTAATCGAAACAACTGATATGTCGGGAATTGATGACTGGACCAAGACACCCCTTCCTCTAGCGCCAATTTGTTGACGTGCGTCTTGGATCAACAAGCAAACTATATAAATATTGTGACGTGAAAATTAAACAACACTTAAGAAATATTTGAGAAAAGGGCTAATTCTGCCTTTTTATATTCAAAGCCGAGACAAATGTTTCTGGTTGGTTCTTTGTTACAGTTGGAGTGTTACATGTATTTTTCTCAGGATTATCTCTCTTGTTCTTTTACTAATAAATGAGGCCTATTTATACCAATACAATTAGTGGATTTTAATCATCATTACATCTAGTGTAATAGAGTGATTACGGAGGGACACGTGTCCTCTTCTAAACATGCATGTTGGCCATGTATGTGGCATTTGTTGACTCATCTTGCTAATCCCGACAAGTGGCGACTTGATGCGTTAATAGGACATTTGACTTTACTTAACAGGATGGTTATCCTTGAAACACCTGCTATCATTACATCTGCAGCCAACCGAGCCCGTTTCGTGCTACGTCATCAGCTCGATTGCTGACGTCATCAGCTCGGTCCACATCATCTAGCGACTACGTCACCTATCGGTGAATGACCACGTAGATCTACTTTTATCCATTCGGCTCGGGTGGCATCACATATTATTCTAAATCATCCGAACAAATATTCTACAAATTCAACATCTTGACTCTCATGAAATCCTTAAATCCAAGCAATGCAATTCAATTTCAATTAATTTTATTTATCCTAGCCCAAAGGTGGGATTCCAAATGGAAAAAAAGGGCTCGTATTGAATTTAAAACCAAAGCCTACACGATGTAATCATTTCACTAACACCTCTAAAGATGCAAAAAAGAATATCACCCTTCTTTTCTAGACCATATTATAATGTACATAACCACTTGTAAGTAATAACCATCATTATTTAAATTGTATGTCATAATTAACAAACTGCACGATCCACCATCTGTATAAAACCCTTTAATCAAGCACTACATATATATTTTGCAAAACTTAGGCAACGACAATGCTTAGGAGAGCCTTTACAATCTCCCTATTCTCCAACTCCGCCGTGGTACTAGGGTGGTGCCGGGGGATGGGCCGGCGCAAGAGGCGGCGAAAGGGCAGCATAGTACGGCTGGGGAACCGGCGGAGAGGGTTCTGCCTGGGGCCGCGGCCGGTGGTGCATTGGGGGGTGATGGCCTGCCCATTTCGAGTGTTAAAGAAAATAGTGATTCGGATGGCTGCCAATGGGAAATTGGTGGAGGCTTATTGCTGGTCCTTGCCATTTCTACGCCCTCAGTTGTTTCCTTTATGTTAATTGTGATTACTGATAGTAATAATATATATAGTAGGATTTTACTTTTCAATGTTGTATTTTCTGTTTAATTTTACTTTTGTTTTATAAGAATGTACGTACACTTATGTTTCTTGGAAAAAATAAACTTACTTGATTTAAGTTATCAGTTACGTTGGTAAGTTTCGTAATTCGGACCATGCCCGGAAAACGATTTAATGAAAAGATTATTAATTTTTGTGGCTCTATTTTTTTTTTTTAAATCTGATGAAATGAAAATAGTAGTATTTTTAAAAAAATATCTAGTGATCAGGGAATCAGAAATTCAGGATCATTGTATGACTTATAATCATAAAACCAGACTCCATGTCTTTTCTTTTTGGGTCTTGTCACGCTTTAGAATTTTTCATCATTTATCATTAGTTCTCAATTGTCATGATCAGTAGATTCCTCCATTATATCTTTTTTTTCACTGTTTAATTTTAAGTACTTTTTTATATCATTAGCAATGAATCAATGTAGAATTTTCTTTCTAAAATGTTAGGAATAGTGTCCTTAAAGCAATAGTAAATTATTTTTTATTATTAATAAATACGACATTTGTTTTTGAACTCTTGTGCATATTGTATGTATTTTCTTGAACATCATGAAAATTCCTAGTTTATTTAATGTAACCATAATCTTAGTAAATAAGTGTCATAACCCAAAATATTGAATTTTAATTATTAGGATTAAACAATCATAAGCATAAGATATATAGTAATAGCTTATACGAGACACAATATACATTTGTCTAAGGACGCGTTTGGGAAGAAGATTGGTGGATTAAGGCTTTTATCCTAACTTAACCCGCGTTTGGTACGTATGATTGAAGCCGGGATTTGAATTTGGGCGGATTGTTATCCTCAAAACCAGTGATAACTAATACCACCTCACCCCCCGAGATTGATTTGTCCCAACTTTTCGGGGTATGTTGAGAAACGGCCTTATTTCAAGTTTGATTTACAACTATGGCCATCCTTATTAAAAGGATTCAAATATGCCTTTGAAGTTCCCATTATACCCTTTATAACGGAATAAGGAAATATGATTAATTCGTGCAGATTTCGAGAATACGAACACTTTATTCGGTTTCTACTTCTGTTTCATTCGTGGCATTGTTAAACTACTTAGATCCGAGTCTCCATACGGAGGTTTTAAAAGATCATGTCGGGTTTCAGTAGATAAACTTAACTTGGTCATAGAATTTTAAAAGATGTTCGATTCTATGTTATCGATTCAAACCGAGGTTTATAGGTGAAAATGGAAATAGTCCATTACGACTATATCAGGCCCAACATGCTTAGTAAAATTAATAAATCCCTTAAAATTCATACCTTTTTGGCCAAAGCAAAGAGGGTTAAGTGGTTCGCAACGCCACCGATCGGAAAATTCGCCCCGGATCGTTTGACAAACAAACGGCTCCTCATTGTTCAACCTCACCTCGGGGAAGATGATCTCGCAAGTTATCCGACTCCTTCCGAAACCGCTTCGGCCACGACGCCTTGGTTCGTTTCCTACTCCAAGGCGTAAAAGTAATTCTTCAAAGGGATGAATCAATAGTACATTATGAACACATATTGAACAAACGACCTTTATTTTATTAAGAACTTAAAGAAAAATTTATTACATTAGTAATCTCCTTTTGGGAGGAGAAAACCTGTTTAGCCTCTCATAAAGGCTTTTACACTCTTGTACATAAAATTATAAAACTAAACTTTAAAATCGAAAACACTCTGAAATTCTAAACACTCTATATTACTGGAAGAATTTTTATTGTAGAAGACTTAGGAGAATTTTCGATGTCCTTAGCCTCCTTCAAACTCTGGTTTAAATAGATGTAAGTCGGATTTCAATTTAGGACTTCAACTCTTGTTGAGATGTAAACGCCACCGCTTACATCATACTCTTGAATTATTGCTTGCTTCCACTTGCGGCAATTAGTTGGCCTTTCCCTTTCTTCACATGGGTCGCCCCTGTTGTGCAGTATCCGAAGTTCTTTTATGCAAACTCCCAAATCCTGGCGACTCGTCCTTTTTTCTTGTAATACGTTGGCGGCATCTTTCATGGACCCACTTTTCGTCTTTTTCTAAGTGGGTTGTTACTGTCTGAGTCACATGTCTCCACTAGCTTTGTTGGGGAATCTACTTTTTGGTGGTCCCCAAAACCTTGGATACTTACGTGACTTTTCTTCTCGTCCGTAGGTCTTCTCCGATTGACTTTTGGCGAATCCTTTGCCAAATTCGGTTCTTCGGTTTTGACATTCAGGGGGACGAAGTTCCCAATGGCCAATATGAGCCATATTGCGATATTCCGACGAGTTTCTTTACTCCGGCATCTTGTTTTCCCCGAGAAGATTTCTTTTCTTTTGAATAGGTCTTCTCGCGAATCTTGTCGTTTTTTGTCATAGTATTCAACAGAATGATCCGTTCATTGAATTTTGATAGAACTTGAACGGAAACTTGACTTTGTCCATCTCGGTGAGACAGGACCCACAACCCCCATGCCATGCCCTTCTTGTAGTGTCGATCTTGATGAAGGTCACGGCCAATTGTACTTCTTACGAACTTGCCTCCTTGATATTTAGAAGGCTCTTTCATCCGGTCTTGGCTTTAATGTAATGGAAGGCTTCATGTCCACCTTTTCCGGCCAGGCTCTGTTCTTTGCACTTATGAAATACGGCTCAATGTATCCCCTCGTCTTAGGTTGTCATTGTTGGACCTGAAGGCACTCGAAACAGACTTCCTGGATCCACTTGTAATTTTGTGATCTCAGGGAATCTGGTGAAGTAGTATAGCGAGGCCAAAGCCCCAAACTCGTACCACCTCTTTACTTCTTGAAATTTGGAATTTGGTAGCATCCAAACCCTTGGATATTTTCTAGAAACATCAATCTTTGTTTTTAGGAGATATTCCATGCACAGTAATTAGTTTCTCCCAATTTGCCTGGTATTCCGCCAAGAAGAAGAAACTTTAATCTCGTTAATATCAACCTTAGAAGTGCCCATCATAGGCCTAAGATTGATCTCTTCGCCCTTTACCCCGGACGTCTTTGGGTTGATGTGATAACTCGGGATTTGACTCGAGTATCGTTTTCCTTGGGCCAACATTTCTACCGACTTAGGACTTGTGCTAGAGGTATTTGAATCCTCTGCTGCGGGTTGAGGAGCCCCTGCGCTCTAAACGCTCCGTTTGCTTATTAGTGGCCGGAGGAGTGGCCCTTGAAATGCCGTTCTCAATCGAGAGTGAGACAGGACACATGCTCGTATACGATCGATTACTTTGTCCCGATCATTCCTTTGTAATTTCGGCCAAATCGGTATTGATGACCAGGGTATCAAATTCTCGGAGTAGCATTTCGGTGGTCTCCAAGATGTCTTGATCTTTGTGAGGATGGAATAAACTTCAATTCCCTCCATCTCTTGTTAGAAAATCTGCAAGAATATTTTCATAAGATTTTATAATGACAATATCATAATCATAATATTGGCATTCACCGCCATCTAAGTATTCTAGCTTTTTTCGGTTTTGATTCAATTTTGTTTTTGAAAAGCTTTAACACTTGAATTATCAATTTTTAAGATAAACTTTTTAGCTTGAGTAAAAATAAAGGCCATTTTTTAAAAGTTCTTTCGATTGCAAAAGAATTCTTTTCGTTGATATGCCACCGAGAGTCGATTCACTTTGGGTGTGAATAAACCTGCATGATATCTGCATGGCACTTCTCCATTTGGTGTAGCTTTTGTAAGTACCGCCGCCCACCAATAATCAGCATCGTATAAAGAACGGTTCATCTTCATCTGTGGAATTGCAAGTTTCGGAAGATTTTTGCAAACTTCCTTAAGTTGCTTGATTCCTTCTTGATGTTCATTCTCCCATTTGAATCTGCATCTTTTTTTAAGCAATGGGCTAAACACCTTCCGTAATGTGCTTTAGATTGTTTATGAACATTCCCAAAATTGACAACTCAAGAAAACTCGGAAGTCTGCTTCTTGTCTTTCAATGTATCCGGAAATCCTGTATCTTTTCTACAATATGACTTTGTAGGATTATTCCCATTTCGTCGATCTCAATTCCTAGGAATTCAACTGTCTTCTTGCCGCAATAAGCGCTTCTTTTTCAGAAAGCACTAATCCTTCCTTGTGACAAACATCCGAGAATATTTCCAAATGCTTGAGATGCTCCTTCATGTTCTTTGAGGAGATAAGAATATCATCGATGTATACGAACATGAAACTGAAATAATCTTTGAATAGATTATCCATCTTTCTTTGATATATCCGGGGTGCATTAGCCAATCCCATAGGCATCACGTTCCAAATATAGTGTTCTGTGGTGTAGAAAAAGTGAACTTCTTGCTTTCTTCCTCCATCTTAATCGGTAGAATCCGCATTTACAATCGAACTTTGAGAATATCTTGGCACCTTTGATGCGATTAACCGGATGTTCTCTCGCTTGGGATATAGTATCCGTCGAACTCCAAAATGTTATTAATTCCTTGTAATTAATAACAAGTCTTAACTCGCTTTCCTCTTTTGATTTCTCCATGGTTTCGACTAAGAACCACGGATCTCTTTGTATGGAGAAACTCCTGGTGAAATTAACTTAAGGTCGGATGTTCCTTAAGTATCTTCTCGCATATCCTCACGATCCTCCCGATTCATAAGGATTGGTTTGAATCTTACGAACTCGTACTCCTTTCCAGGTTTAACCTTTAAGGATGTTTTGAGCTCATTCTTGTCCCACCATGCCAAAGGATCTTCATTATAATTCCTTTGGATCTTCTTCTTGATATCCTCGAGTGATATTTGTTCCTCTATGGTTACATCACTCTGTGGATTCTCCATTAGACTCATCTATAATTCTCGCAATGGCTTCACGGAGTGACTCGTTCTTCTCCTTGTACTCGAATGAATACAAGTTATTATCCCATATCTTCTCGGTCATACGGATGGAACCAAATTGTCATAGGATAATAAAGTTTCACCAAATTTCCTTCGATCCGCCATTTTTGGATTGCGAAGTTTGGCTTCATCACCACGCTTTCGCTGCGAAAATTAATAGGCATTTTTCGTAAAATGCTTCCCGCGATCTACGGACAATAATCTTATGATCACATAAGGTTGTGAAAATAAGTCTTCTTGTCTCGTTCTCTTGTGTGAATCGCTTGAATGTTTGTAGGAAATTATTTCCTAGCAAAATATCTGACTGTGATTGTATCATGGAAATAGATTGGTGGCGTCTTTACTTTGTACCACGGGTCGCCCGCACCTCGATCATTATTTTCGCTTGTTTAATTCCCATTAAGGATAAGAATCCTTTTAGAGAAATCTCTTCCCGCAATAGCGGCAAATCTTCTCCAATTTCTTTAGGAAAAACATCCAGGCTTTGCAAAGTACATATTAAAGACTGAATCAATATAGGCGGCGAAATACTCGGCCTTGTATTCGACATATAACATTCCAATAGAAATGTATATGGAGAATGGACTAGTGGTCATCGATTCTCAGTATCTTTTATTAGCCACTGTGAACTCCATTCCGTCTTGTAATCTTTCCAAGGTTTATGCTCCTCAAGAAATTCAATTCCCAATATTAATTGTTCGGAATCTTTCCGCAACTCCTGTGATAGTAAGCTCAATTTCTCCTATCTTGAGGCTTCCTCGATACCTTCCAACGATTGGTTGTTGGAGATAATATAGAACATCACAAGGAAAAATGTTATCCTTTTGAGTGATGTCGAATATTACTTCAACCTCTCGCCATCCTTCCTCGGACATTTCAACTCTCCTTGTTTTAAAAACATCGGGGATGCTTTGAATCATGTACTTGGTCTCTTTTCTTCCCAACAAGCGCTACTCGTCATTCTATCCTCGTTGGAAAGACATCCTTCTTGGCTCAACTCGAGACTTGACTTTTGTTGAAGACTGGTTGATCTTGTATTTTCATATCGATCTCCTTTATAGTTGGAGATTCAATAATTTACGGTAAAACCACCCGCAAAGTCCTCGAAAATCCTTGGGACTTCGATAAATTCCTTTCTCAAGAATACTTGAATGATGTGTATTCGAGAGAGCATAAGATATCTTGTATGTGATCGAGTAGGGTCGATTCCTTCTTTCATCAAATCATCTCTTTTGAAATCTTGATGAAGGGTTAGGACTCTGCTGAAGTCTCGATCTCCCAGATTGTATGCAATTCTAGGATAGACATTAAATGCCAATTTCCAAAGATACAAATTTCTCAGAATGACTCCAAGGCATGAATCCTTGAGGTTTGGGATTCGCTTGTCAAAGATAGGATTGAGTGGCGAATCTATTCCTTCTTTGAATGTTGCTTTAATAATGACTCTTATGGCTCCAATATGAATCCATGAGAGTGTATTTGCAACTTCTCTTTTAACTCGCTTTTGATCTCTTGTATTTCTCTAATAGGGACCAAGCTGCATCTCGATCGGAGTTCCGGTAAACTCCAACGGAATGGCCAATTCTCCGGTTGTTACCCTGTGGATAATTTGGTGTTTTCTATTACGAAACCCAATTTTATCCAATGCTTTTTCCATAGCTCCGATCGTAAATCCATCATAAACTTGAAGCTTTGGATCTTCCTTCATAATTCTCATAAGAGTCTTATGAGAAATCGTCATGTGAGAGAGGAATCGACATATCCTCTCATTTGTCTCTTTGAAGAATTTCTTCTTCACTCCGATTCCGAGTGGAGTCACTTCCATCGTCGAATAGATTTCTTCTTCATAGATGCTTTCATCCGAGGGAATATCCTCAAATTGATACACTGTATAAGATCTTGATAATAGATGCCTTCTTCGATTTTCGGTGTAGCTTCGAACCGTCGACTCCTCGTTTGGTTTTCTCGGACAATCGGTTGAGATATGTCCCTTGCTCGCATGTCCAGCAATTACGATCTTTGAAACTTTCATTTTCTCTAGTGTGAGCCCGTCTCGAAAGTTCTTCTTCCTGGATTTCTCGCATGTACTTGCTTGATTAGAACCGATGATGAGGCTCTACTCCCGCTGGTAATCTGGTCTTTGCCCCGACTTATAACCGGGCTTTTTGTTTTGACCAAAACCTTCTAGGTCTCCATGAAGACCTCTGGCACTTTTTCCGCTACTTCCTTGGCGGTATGGATGGCTTCGCTCCTTCTTCCTTTTGTGCGCCTTGGATTTGACCTCCCACAACTGTTGGGATATCATTATCCACGCAACATAGAGGAACCGCTTTGTTAATTCCTCTTAATCTCTTGTAATTCTGTGCGGAGCGCTTGATAGCACCATTCGATAACTTGGCCTTTAGGAAAGACATTTTTCCCCCACGCTTTCTTCACTCCACCTCTTGTATTCCCGATAAGCATTTCTCTCCGGGGACTTGGAATCTTGGCAAAGAATAGGTCAGCGACTTCATTTTCCTCAATCTTGGATTTCCACCGTATTCGGTGAACAACTTGATATATTCGTCAATATGACAAATATCCAAGAACTCAGTATAGAGGGCTTGTTTATATTTCTTTCTTTTTTCATCCTCTAATCCTCGAAATAACCCGTCGTGCCGATGAATTGGATTTTGAATAGTTTTGCCATACCATCGACAATTCCTTTAAGTGATTCCCCGATGTGACCGAACTTTTCGTACTAGCGTCGGTCATATCTCGAGGCAATCTTCACCGATCCTTCAAGACTCATTTCAGGAGTAAAATGAATGAATCCTTTGTAAGATCGAGGGTTCTTTGAAATTCTCATAGTCAAGCCCATTCATCAATGAGAACTTCTTCTGTTCTTAAAATGGGATGTCGATTTAACATCAACCCATACGGATGTATTGGGTCGAGTGCGATCTTCCGTAAAGGCGTCGATAAACATTCGGCCTTCCTTAGGGGTTGTCCAGTTTCAAGAGGTTTCGACCTCCGTTCTGAAAGTGGATCTCTCCTATCGTGAAATCCTCAACATGTGGCATCCTCTCCCCGAGCTCCATGATAAGAACCCGTACTTTCTTCGACGTTAGGATTAATCGGTGGCGGTGGTGGAATTGGTCTACCTTGAGGTCATAGGTAACCAAAGCGATTCTCACCGGCGTTCATCTTTAAGTCTACAATACCTAGTCCGCGAAGGATTCGCCTGGTCATGTAGATCTTTGAGATTCATCTTTTCAATATCAATCTTTTTAATTTTTGATGGATTTCCCTTTAATTAGAGCAATGAGCTTTTCCTCATCCGTCATCTTTCGTATAACTTCGGTTGGTTTCCTTTTTGGTGTAAATAGGTACCGCCCCAAAATCAATATGTTTTCTTCCTCCTGGGATAAACTTGGCATCCTCCGGTTCTTGACTCGTTTCAATATCATGAAGGAGTTAGTTTCTTCGATATTTCACCATCGTCTCCATCCTGGTTCTGGATCGATGAACTTGTCTTTGGTAGATGAATATGGCGGTTTCCATAATTCTCGCACCGTCTTGGATTTCTCTAAGATCTTCGGAGATCTTAGATTTATCTCGGGAAGTATCTCGTTCCACTCCGGCCCACCATCGGGAATCATTGTTTCGATGGGAATTTTCATGAACCGCTTTCTTGAAGGTTCATCAAGTTAACATATAGGGTCCAGTTAAGCATCCAAAATCGCCTATAATATTCCGCTCGCCTTTTGTATTCGCTTCTTAAGGTTTTCCCCGTCGGCTCTGCCTGTTTCTTTTTCTTCATGTTGGTATTCCCAATATGAAACCTGGTCAAGGTGTTCTTGTGCATACATCGTCAAAATTTGACGATATCTCCTGTAAAGGGTACATCTCGGACATAGGTGGGATCCATAATCTCGGAGTAATTTCTCCTCACCAATTGTTAATTACATAAATATAATAAATTTAACTAAAAGTTCTTAATAAACCCAGCCCGATACCATTTTTTGCGTTTCCTAAAACCTTTAAAACCATTAGTTTACCTTTAATTCAATATAAGGGTATTTTGGGGTTTTTATCAAATAAGAAGGCCATTTTTGAAACTTTTGGATAAGTAAGCGCCATTTGTGTATATGTGGTTTAAAACTAATTTATTTCCAATCATTTCCCAACTTTTCACACATTCCGTAAAGACCAAATTGTCCTCACTTTCAAGATTCAAATGACTTCCATGCCCCTTATTTTCTTCATAATTGCTAATGAACCAGATATAAATTAGACATCCTTATTCAGCCTTCCCCAAATTCAGAAACCCTACGGTGAGGACGAATCTGTCGATCGATAAGGTAAGCCGAACTGCGTTGATTTTTCAGTCGACTTTTTTGGGTTAATTTTTTCCTTTTCGAGAATTAATGTGCTAAGGTTCTTCAATTTCAATTTCTTCCATTGTTATATTTTGTCAATCGAATCTGGTGAAGTTTTTCTGACCGATGTTGCGAAAAAAATTATGTGTGGTTCGAAGCCCTAACTTTTAAGTGCGAATCCATCTTAATCCAAGCTAAGGAGTTTATATTGGTTCTTTTTTGTTTCTAATGTGTGTTGTTTGTTGTCTTCTTTTTTTTTTTCTTAGAACGAGGCAAAATATTCTCGGAGGAGTGATACTATTTCGACATTGGACTCTGTAAGTTCATTATGACTTTTGTATTCGGTATTTAGCTTGGTTTGGGTGATTTCCAGATTTTTAGGATTGTGCATCAATTTGGTGGATTTCCAGATTTTCTTATTATGTGTACATGTCTGTAATTTGGTGGTGCACACGTAGAAAGATCTCGTTTGGGGTTGGTTGTATTTTGATGGGTTATGAGTTTTTATATGGTTTGTTCACTGTGCATTATCCACTAACATTGACTTTGTCAGCCAATTCTTGTAATAAGTCTTTACTTAGACTAGTAAGGTGCACGTACGTTCCAGTGGATCCTATGATTTTAATAATTTAATTAAAAATAATTTATTAATGAATTACAAATTAAGTTGGTTTTATTTTAATTGTACAATGCAATTTGATTTGAAAGTGTTTTGCAAAAGATTTTAAATTTATATTTATGATATGAAATTTAATAAGTGAAATATAGTGAAGACATTGTGGACCCGAGAGACCCATCTAAAGAACTCAAATAAAATTGTCATAGAATGTATCTCGATGGATGTTTAAAAGCGAAAAAAAGTTATTTTACGAAGTCAAGTTGTATTAATACTTCTCTTGGTAGGTCATTGATCTCTTTTGCTTGAATTTGAAAATCTCTTTACATAATTTTTGATGCTTTGGGTAGTGCTCTTTTTACTTAAATTTGAAAATTTCTTTACATAATTTTTGATGATTTGAATATTGTCTTCATTGAAGCACAATTATTAATTTACATCAAAGTTTTATATTTATTTGCTACCCTATACCAAATACCAAGCGTGAAATACACATAAAAAGGAAGACATAACATATATATATATATATATATATAGGATTTGGATCGGGTGAGTCCACATATCTTAGGTGAGTACACGAGACCAAATCGAGACCTTGATTTAATTTTTAAACGGTTGAGATTAATCGATTTTACCATTTTTAACATATAACTTAATAAAAAGGGTTGTTTTGGTAATTTTAATTAAAATATGATTTTGGGAAGGAAGTTATTTTTGGGAGTGGCTATAATTTAGAACGGTTTTAGGGCGTGTGTTATATCCAAAATCTTGCATATCTTCTCCAACTTGGTAAACAAAGAGTCATAAGAGTTCTTCTCTTCCAAACACCGTAAATCTCTCTACAAACCGTCCGCCCCAAATAAACCCTACCGTGAGAAAAGTGGCGAGAGCGATCGTGATTGCGGTGGAGAAGGTGGCGAGCGGTGGACAAAGTGGCGGAGGATATCACCGATACTATTCCTCAAAGCAAAACTTAAAACTTTTTTGGATGCTATTGAAGATATGGTGAAAGAATCGCTTTCAAATCACGATTCTATCGGAGATTTGATCGATAAGGTTCGTATTGGAAAATCGTGTAAATTATAAATTGGATCTTTTGTTCGGTTGAAATCACGAACCTTCTTAATATTTTTGAAACTCGAGTCCGGAATTAATCACGGCGATTTAATTTCACTTTTCACAATCCAAAGTGCCTTTGAATGTTAATCACTAATGTTTTCTTTCGACGAGGGGTTTTCGAGGTCGTGACAATCCGAGTGCCTTTGAATGTTAATCACTAATATTTTTGTTCAAGTATATGCAAATGCTTAGGAACTGTTGTGGTTTTTTTTACTGATTTTACTAGTTGAAAAAATAAAGTTTGCGACAGGGGTAATCGGGGGAGCACCATGTTTTTTCATACCGGGAGATTGCTTAATGAGGGTTTAAACTGCTTATTGTTGTTGATAATTATGCTTATGTATGTTTTGTACTATGCTTATACATGTTTTATATTATGCTCTCAAACATGGGGGTAATTAGTATTGTCATGTTTTTTCTAAGTCTCGGGGTTGCTTATTGATGTTATCGAATGCTTATTGTTGCAAACAATTTTGCTTATGTATGTTTTCGATTATGCTTATGTATGTGTTATATTATGCTTATGCTTGGTTGTTGTTATACTTATAAATGATTGTATGTTAATGAATGCATTTATATAATTGACTAGTGTTTTTTTTTTATAGATTTTCTGCTGGAAATGGCAAAAAAGAGTCGGTTTTGGGACGGGCGAAGGAGTTTGCTAAAATGAGTTAGGATCACAAGGAAACGTTGTTGTTTCATACTTTTTGATCAAAAATATTGAATATTGTAGTTTTTTATAGCCATTTTAAATATGATTGGTTTTGATGTACATTCGTAGTTGATATAAGAATGTTTTGTAGTTAGTGCCGTATTTATTTTCATGGTTTTTAGATATTGCAAGCAGAATTCAATTGCCTTGTAAGCAAAATTCAATTGCTTTGTAATCAATTATTTTCATGATTTTTAGATCTTTGTAAGCATAATTCAATTGCTTTGTAAGCGGACTTCAATCACTTTGTAAGCAAAATTGATTTGCTTTGTAAGCAATTATTTTCATGGTTTTTTGAAATCGCAAGCATAACTCAATTGCTTTGTAAGCACCATAACATCATTTCACAAGAAATTCTTTACACACAAATAAGAAATTGAACATATGGTACTATAGTAACCAAATTTTGCACGAATGTTGAATTATTTACTCGAAAAGCATTACAATGATTACAAATAAGCGAGTACATATCAAGTAATAAGCATGACCATAATTTTTGTAGAATTGTATTTCGTTGTCAACATTATCAAAATTCATTCCTTTCTTTTGGAGTTATATTTTCGTCACATTCTCGGTATCCAGTTTGAGATGAATCCTGGATGTTATTTCAATCCGATCTTTGCGGTACATGTGCAATCCCAACCGATTCAAGTAAAATAAATAATTAAGCAACATTTAGCATCTACATAAGCATATAATTATGCACATGTAAGCAAAATTCTAGCCATAACTAAGCAAAGTCTTGGGTTAGAAAAATAAGAATGTAATCAAAAATTTGAATACATAAAATCTAGATACGATGAAAAATAATGATTGAATAAATGGAGAGACCATATAATATCGGTTTATGTATATTTGCTTTTTATCAAACAATGCTCAATTAATCCGAGAGTTTAAAACACGTAACAAACGTAAGCAACATTTTGCATACGTGCGAGCAAGTATTTATGCACATATAAGCAACATTCCGATCATAGCATGCATGTATTTTTAAAGAAAAACGGGGATGAAGAAATGAATTTTTCGATAACATGATTGGTTTCACATATTCGCAAGTAAGTTCATAATTTTAAGCATATTCATAAGCATAGATAAGCAACATTATAGACATGCATAAACAACTTTCCGGGTAAATATTAAAAAAACATGGAATGATAACTCGAAATGATTGTTTTAAAAAATTGCGAATCAAAATTTAATTGTATTCCGTAAAAATGGACATTATAAACAATGAAAGACGAGACAAATGGTTACCTTGTTATTCATTAGTGTTGAAGCATTCTTCATAGTAGTCATTCCTTTTTCTTCTTGCTTCAAGTCTCAAATTTTGATCTGTACGGTGAGTAGAATTTTGGTGGTGACTCGATGGAGAGGATGACTATGGCGGGATGATTTTTGGATAACAGATTTGGTGGATTGTGATTGCAAAGTTGATGGTAACTCATCCTATTTTCATGGGATTTTCTAGATTTAGCGAACACCCTATTTTTATATGGACCGATTTGCCCCATTTTGACTTTATCACATATTTAATCAACATTAATCGATTTAATCACAACCATTAAAATTAATAGATTTGTGGCTTGGATTTGGTCCTATGTACTCATGTAAGAGGGGGTCCTATATATATATATATATATATATATTCTAACTTGATTGTGATATTCAATAAGAGTTGAAAACAAATCGAGGCAGATTAACGAAAAGAGAATGTAACGACAAAACAAAATATGAAGGTCTACATTCAAGTCATAGATTGACTAAATATGAAGAGAAAACTTCTTTTGTACTATTAAGAATGATATAATTCTTCACCATACATAGCTTTAAAATTAGAAGAGTTAAAACATGGGCCTCGACAAATTCCAATTTTATTAGAATTGATTGATGGAACACATTTAAAGGTAAGTAATTTGCTACAGATGACAAACATATTATAATTGGTTAGAATATTTTTATTCATGATGATAAACAAATTATAGTTGGTTGCTTGCTTTTTGCTAGAGTGCAACTTCACCTCACCCCGCATTCTACAATCTACACTCTAATCGAGCAAATCAAACCATGAATTAGGAGAAAATGAATATATTTTTTTATCATATCTTTGAATGAAGGGTTTATACTAAGAAAACATCAACACCGACAAAAAGCCACGTTTGTTCCACTCTTTCACTTCAATTTCAAAGCAAAAAGGACACATCTTATTTCCTAATCCATTTTAGATAGTTATTGTTTTCGGAATATTTTAGCTCCTATAACCGAATATCATAAATGAAAAGCAATACATGAGTCCTAAAAGTGTTGCTCTCATCTAAACCGCAAAATTGCCTTTTGGTCCGTTAAGTTGGCTCGATTTCGCTTTTAGTCCTTTAATTTTTATAGGTTTCATTTGGCAAACACTAATTTTTCTAAACCCGCACATTTAGTCCCATTTCGAAATTTTGGGGATATCTTAGTCCTAAAATCTTGAGTTGGCCACTTTTCCATGAAATAACTATTGTGCCCCTCTTTATGGAGGGAAACCTTGGTCATGTGCATATCACATGACTTGTTTAATGTCCCAAATAAAATTAAATAACAAAAATAAATATTGATCAAATTGAATTAAAGAAAAATCTGAACATACATTTATAATTTTATATAAAGTTGACAAATATAAAATATATGTTCGACTTTTTTTTTTATTTAATTTAAATAAAATAATATGAACATATATTCATAATTTTTAACAGTAAATAAATTTAAAAAGAAAAAAAAATATATACCTATAATTTTCAACTGTAAATTAAAATTAAAAAAATAGAAAAACCAAAAAACAAGAAAACAACGTACTTTTTTGTTTTTCTAGTTTTCTTTAATTTTTATATAAATTTGAAAATTTTAAAATATATGTTCGACAATTTTTTTGTTTATTTTGAAGAAAATAAAATCAAAAACATAAAAAAAAAAATGACAATATAATTATATATTTTTTGGTTTTTATTTTTTTATTTAGTTTTTGGTTTTTCTATTTTTTGCTTTCTATTTTTTTTAATTTTAATTTGAGTTGAAAATTATAGATATATATGTTTTTTTTTTATTTCTATTTTTTTAATTTTTATATATAGTTGAAAATTGTAAATACATGATTTTTCGATTTTTTCGTTTTCTTTTTTTTTTTTTTAAATTTATTTAATGTTGAAAATTATGAATATATGTTCAAATTATTTTATTTAAATTAGATTAAAAAAATAGAACATATATTTTATATTTGTCAATTTTATATAAAATTATAAATATATGTGTTGATTTTTCTTTACTTCAATTTAATCTTATATTTATTTTTGTTATTTAATTTTATTAAGATATTAAATAAGTCATGTGATATGCATATGACCAAGGTTTTCTCCAAAAAAGGGGCAAAATAGTTATTTCGTGGAAAAGGGCTAACTCAAAGATTTTAGGAATAAGACATTCGAGATTTTGAATCGGACTAAATGTGCGAGGTTTAAAAGTTAGTATTTGCCAAACGCAACCCATAAAAATTAAAGAACTAAAAGCGAAATCGAGCCAACTTAACGGACCAAAAAAACAATTTTGTCCATCTAAACCTAGGAATAATCTGTTGAATATTTTTAGCATCTATCGGCAAAATTGCTTTTTTGGTCCGTTAAGTTGGCTCGATTTCACTTTTAGTCCTTTAATTTTTATGGGTTGCGTTTGGCAAACACTAACTTTCTAAACTGCACATTTAGTCCGATTTCAAAATTTTGGGGATATCTTATCCATAAAATGCTGAGTTTGGCCATTTTTCCTTGAAAGGACTATTTTGCCCTTTCTCGAAAAATTAAATTAAAGAAAAATAGAAAAATAATAATAAATTAAATAAAAATAAATAAATAAAAAAACTTAAATTAAATTAAATGAAATGGTCGAACATATATTTTAATATTTTTCAATGTTAAATAAAATTAAATAAAAATAGAAAATAAAAATTATAGAATTTTTTTCATTTTTCGTCTTTTTGTTTTTTATTTTTTTAAATTTTTATTTATAGTAGAAATTGTAAATAGATATTTTTTTCCAGTTTTATTGTTTATATTTTTCTTTAATTTTAATTTACGGTGAAAATTGTAAGTCTATATTTTTTCTTTTTTTTGGTTTTCTATTTTTTTTAATTTTAATTTACGGTTGAAAACTGCAGATATATATGTTTTTTTTTTGGTTTTCTATTTTTTTTTTATTTTTACATATAGTTGAAAATTGTAAATACATATTTTTTCTGTTTGTTTTTCATTTTATTTTGTTTAATTTTATTTAAAGTTGAAAATTATAAATATATGTTCATGTTATTTTCTTTAAATTAAATTAAAAAAAATTTCAAACATATATTTTATATTTTTCAACTTTAAATAAAAATTAAGGAAAACTAGAAAAACAAAAAAGTACATTATTTTCTTTTTCTTTTGATTTTTCTATTTCTTCTATTTCTATTTTTCTTTAATTTCAATTTACAATTGAAAATTATAGATATATATGATTTTTTTGTTTCTATTTTTTTTAATTTTTACATATAGTTGAAAATTATAAATACATTTTTTTCTATTTTGTTTTTATTTTTAAATTTTATTTATAATTGAAAATTATAAATATATGTTTAGATTATTTTATTTAAATAAAATTAAAAAAGTCCAACATATATTTTATATTTGCCAACTTTATATAAAATTATAAATATATGTTCATTTTTTTCTTTAATTTAATTTAATCTTATATTTATTTTTATTATTTAATTTTATTGAGATATTACACAAGTCATGTGATATGCACATGACCAAGGTTTCCATCCAAAAAAGGGGCAAAATAGACATTTCATGAAAATATGACCTAACTCAAAGCATTTTAAGGATAAGATATCCCCGAAATTTTGAAATCGGACTAAATGTGCAGGTTTAGAAAAGTTAGTGTTTGCCAAACGCAACCCATAAAAATTAAAGGACTAAAAGCGAAATCAAGCCAACTTAACGGACCAAAAAAGCAATTTTGCCAGCATCTATCTATGATAACTTAAGCAGATAAGAATCACATAAAAACATTTGTTCTCATCTAAACCCAGTAATTCTCAAGCTGAATTTTCGTTAACTATCTACGATCACATATCATCTCTGCTATTTTCAGCTTTTGAATACCAAATTAAAGCAAGATGACAGAATTCAAAAATTTTACCTATCAAGTTTCAGATAACACCAAAAGTCTATATCAATTAACTTCAACACATTCTCAAATCCCACATGGTTAAATGCAAGAACTGAGTTCATCCTAAATCAAAATTCCACCAGCAACCAACACTTAATTAACAACATAATTCACTTCACCAAAGAAATGAGAGGCTAGGAAAATACATGGTTTCACCAAACAAATGGCACATGTATTGTTGTAGCACTGTTTTCCATTAATATATGGTAATAGATTCTAAAAACACATAAACTTAAAGTGACAAAAGAAAGAAGGTACCTAGTTTTGCATTAACGTAGTGTCAATGAGATCAAATGAAGGAAATGTTAAAAAATAATGCATCTTTGTTATTTCTTGTCATTTCTTAAATTTGAACTATTCAATTAGTGCCACTAAAAGCATGTATAGATCCTAAAGCTTGTTTGAGCTCCATTTTTGCTCACTTAAAAATAAAACAAGCTTGTACATAATTTTTATTCGATAAACATTTGAATATTTGGTTAAGCTCGATAGACTCAATTAGTACAAAAAGTAACTTGTCAAGAGAAAAACTCAATTCAATGACCACAATCTATTGGTGTGATCACTATTAAGTTACCATGACTTTTGTCTTCCGCCATCCCTCCAAATAGCCGTTGGTATCCAATCCTCCTTTCTGTTTTCATTTTTCCATATGAAGCATGGCGATTTTTCAAGCCTCCCTTGACTTTTGACTGTTCTAGTTTGGTTGAGTTTTTCTCTAACAACATCTACCAATTCAAATTTCACCATTGAAAATAACCAAATACATGAGAACGTTTTTTTCTCTGCTTTTCTTTTTAACTTCCAAAATATAAAATTGAGAATTCATAAAAAAATCAATCGTTATCATAACTCGAAAATTTAAAGCACAAAACCTGTAAAAAATATATTTTTATTAACAACAATTGTGGGGAAATATATGCATCATTCCATTCATTTGTTAAATTACAAGCCAAAGCCTAAGCTTACATTTAGATGGAGTGGAAAAACCCTAAGAACATATTAAAAATAGTCAAAGCATTTCCCCTATTTTACACACATACTCCCTTGGATTTCCTTACGCCTTAACTGACTATATCTTAGAAAGAAGAAGAAGAAATATAAAGAAGCTAAGAATCGATAAATAAGAAAAATAAGCATTTTTGGATGCCAAAGCCTAAGATGGAGTGAGAAAAGTCCTAGAACATTTTAAAAATACTCAAATGATTCTGTCTCATTTTCCAATTTCATCGTGATTCTTTGCTTGAGCATGATTGGTAGATGTACTTAATGTCTTTCTTATTTTTCCTTCTTCAAATTGGATTGTATTTTTCCATCATCTAACTACTATATTTCATTCTCCACTTATACTTTTTTTTTTGTTTGATGAATTAGAAAACACACTTTTTGTTCATGCTTGCAAGCTTAGCCCTCTGCTCGTAGTATTTTAAGTAATGTTTGTAAGTCAAGCGGCTACGATAATCTAGAGGGGGTGAATAGATTATCTCCATCTTTTCGATTTTGCCCTCTTTTTCGAACCGAATGCTCAAAGACAATAATAAAGGTGCGGAATGTAAACAACACACGCCGATTTAAAGAGGTTCAACCCACCTAGGGCTTAATCCTCTACCACCCCAAAGATATCCGGGATGGATTTCAAAAAGAAAAAAAGATTTTATTAATAATTACCAAAATTATTACAACAAAATCTTACACCAACACCTTGAAGAGCACCACACTCTTCTTCAACACCACCTTTGAGATTACCACAATCTCACTTGAAGATTACCACAATCTCCAACGGCACCTTGTGAAGATTACCACAATCTTCACCCTTGAAGAGCACCACACTCTTCTTCACCTCAATAAGAAGATTACCACAATCTTCTTACACCTAACACCTAGTTCACCCAAGTGTATTCTTACCACAAGAATACTCACAAGGATGTCTTGTGTTTGAATGACGACCACAAATTCAAGATTACAACTCGATAATTGATAATACAATAGAGTGCAAGTGTAATCAAGAATAGCCTAGACCTCAAGAATGTGAAAGTGAATAGCTAGGCAAATTACAACAAGAAATAAGACAATGTAAGAACAAGTGTATTCTTGAGTGTATCTTGTTGTGTTGTAGTTTTCTCTCTTATTGTTGTGCTTCAAATCTTCCTCTATTTATAGGAGATGATTGATACTTGATAGGCTCTTCTTGGAATCTGATATCTACAAAAAAATTGCAATTAAAATCAAGATTATAGCTGTTAGAAATCAATCCCACAATTTAGGGAAAAGTCATGTCACGCACAACGGTTAAATTTTGTCAAAGCCTGCGGCGACGGTCGCGCACAAATAGACGTTTGAAAATGAGAAAACACATTTACAGGTATGATCGGTCGACGGGGTCCACGGGGGTCGACCCCCTTACGCGCGGGCCGAGCAAGACCAAAAACGAGTCGGGAAGCTCTGCTTTTTAAATTGCTCCAGTCCGGTCACCCGGCCGACGGTCGACCGCACCAGTTGCCTATCCATTTTCTCGCAAACATGAAGTTTTCTGTTTTCCTCAACTTTCAGGTATGGGTTGCCTATACGGCGACCGGTTGACCCTAAAACAAAAGTGTTGTCGAATTTTATATCGAAAAATAAACTTCAAGAAATACTCCGAAAAATAGTGAAAACATTTTAGACCGATCGGGAGTATTAGGACAACATTTAGAAACATTGTTTTGGTGTAAAAATACATTAACATAAAATCATTAAAAGTGTTGTCCAATTTTGTCGAAAATAAAACTTGAGGAAATACTCGGAAAATATTAAAACCATTTTAAATCATTTAGCAAGATTTGGACAACCTTTAAAACATTGTTTTGGTATAAAAACAAAATCATCAAAATCATGATAAAACCATTTATCAAACAATCTCCCCTTTTTGATGATTACAAACCAAAACAATTTTAACGAGGTCGATTTTGAAAACAAAATATTTTTACCGGTTAAAATGAACTATCCATTGTGAGCGACAACATTCCATGCCAAATAAATACAAGGATGGGAGTAGAGATATTCAAACACATATAGCAAATGCCCCTATCAACATGCACATCAATAGTAATATAGAAGAACTAAAACATAAGCTAAAATCTTAGATTTTCGATATTGAGCTTAAGTATCAATAACTTAAAAGCTCCCCCCTGTCAAAGATACATCCTTAGAACCGTATATAAGTCCATACTACAACCAATGGACCATGATTCATACATAACCATAATGCACCAAGTGGACTAAATATGATCCACAACTTATGGCTTTATGAAGCCATAGCTTATAGCTTCTTTTCGTTAAGCTTATCTTAGCTTTTATGAGCTAATGAGCTTATAACATGTTTCTCCCCTTTGGAATCATCAAAAAGAATGTTAGCACGATAAATACATCATATATTCATATCAAAATGCGCAACTAAACCGATGTATCGAGCTATTTGAGCATTGAAGCTTATAAACCAAATAAGAGGGAAAAGTCGAATCATACGACTTGTAGAGGTTTAGGAAAACCCATTTTATAAGCAAAACATGATCTCTAAAAATGTATAAGACTTTTGAAATCGAGAGAATCATGTAGGTGATGAATTTTTCATTGAAACGTTTTATTGAACACTTGGCAAGCGTCAAAAATTGAGAAAGATATATATAGCCCTTGTAAATGAAATCAAGCCAAGTTTTTCATCACCAAATGCAATTTAACAATTGTCAATCATCAACAATCAATAAGCTCATCACAAAAATATATGAATTGCATTAAGAAAAATACATATAAGCCACAAACTCGAGGGTTCAACCCAATTGAGCTAAAGAGAGTGAAATTCTTACCATTCTATCGGTAAAGACGAGCAATGATGATGATACTCGAGCTAGATAATCCCCAAAATATATAATTCATGCATCAAAACACATTTGAAGTGAAATGTGTCGCAAATTGCAAAGGGACGGAAAATGAACCAAAAGAGCCAAAATGGCTAAGTCGTGGAAATGAAGCAATTTAATCAAAAATATGCTAAGGGCGACGGTCCAGGGCTAGGGCGACGGTCGGCAGGTGGGCGACCGGTCGGCCCCCGCCCGTAGCCCACTGTTCGTTTGATTTTGCAAAATTGATTTTGATCCAAAATCCGATTTTTGCCCCTAAGTTTTAAAACGTGCAAAATGCAAACGTAGACCTCATTCAATATACATTATGTCATAATCAAGCTCGAAATGAGGTAAAATACTCGGCGGTTAACGAACAAAAAGTCGAGTTATCCTTGAGATGGAATTAAACACATCTCAAGTTTTTGTTAAAAATCACAATCCCTTTAAAAATATATCGAATCTCAATATGTTTAGTTCGATTATGATGAACCAAATTTTGAATACGAATAACCGTATAATAGATACCGAGCTTGTTATCCCGAAAAATAAGAACGTTTTAAAGCTTTGGATACAACAAGTCATAAGAAGAAGTGCCTTTCAAATATTTGAAAATTTCTTTTAATGGCACTTTAATGAGATTCGTTGGGATAGTTTTTGAAGTCGAGCATATAGACATAAGGCATATGGAATGTCGAGTCTATAGGGATAATACAAGAAAACATACCTCGAATTTTTTTGTCGATCGACATGCCTTTCTCAACCTTTGTCAATCTTTAGCCATAGAGGTTGAGATAGTTCTTCTTTCTTCAATGCCTAACTCCTTCAAGAGTTCTTTTGAAATATAACCATCTTCTTGGCATTGAGTAATTTGAAGTCCAAGCAATAAATTAAGCTTCCCCATCATGCTCATTTCAAGTACACCTTGCATCAACTTGGAAAAGTATCTTGCACAAATATTCATTATACCACAAATATTCTCATAAATATGCACAAGTAAACAATCTTGCCTCTTTTCAAAAACAAAGAGAGTAGTATCAACTTTACCTCTTGTAAAATCATTTAGCAAAAATAGTTAAGTCTATCATACCATACATGGGGTACTTGTTTTAAACCATACAAGGCCTTTTATAAAAATCATTTGTGTAACGAACCGCTTTTTCAAAATATGAAGTAATTAAATAAAAGATCTATAAAAGAACATCTTCTATAAAACATAGTCTATAATTAAAAATTTTGCATCTAAATAAATAAAAATACTTTATATCCGTAAATATTTGTCCACTAAAAATAAAACACCTTACAATTACAATAGTTCAAAATCATCAATAAAATAAAAAGTTTTCCTAAACAATTCAAATTTAAATAAAAATCATATCAAATTAACTAAAGTTTATTTCACTTTACATCCACCGCCTCCAATCCTCGCTCGGGCTCCTCAACCTGAAAAGTTATGAAAATGATAGGGTGAGCTTCCACTTGCTCAAGAGGGATCAATTTGTCATTATATAATACAACATACAAGCATAATCAAAATAATATAACATGTAATTTTCCTCTATAATTTTCCTCTCGTAATTTCTCTCCGATCGCCGCTTAATAAATTTAGTACGGCGGGCTTAAACCGAAGATCAACTTCGATCCCGGACCTATTTACGGTCCCCCGACTAGTTCCTCTCGCATATCATATATAAATGAAAATACTCATACGAAGCATTATATAAAGACAAATATAGGAATTAAAATCCCTACCTCAATTGATTTCTTGTAATCCTCGCAATGTCTAAAGTAATAATCATAATCCTCTTGATTTTTGATTCCTACATAACTTATGAATTTATAAATAATAAAAATATTTAAGAAATTTGGTTAGGTTATAATAAAAATAAGGTATGAAAGAAAATATTTAAAAGATTTTTTTAGGCTTGAAAATAGGGTATGCTTTTGATTAGATGCAGCTTTTCAAAATAGAGTGAAAATTAGCATTGTATTTTTAAAATACTTCAAAAATAGACTCAAAAGAAGAGAATGTTTTCAAAGGTTCAAAACAGAAAATGTTCGACAAATATAAAATCAATCTGAGTCTACATGTTTTTTTTTTATAAAAAAACTTAGAGCTTGGCTGGGGGAATTTTTTTGTAGATAGAAAGAACAATAAAAACTCACATTTTTCTTGAAATTACCGATTGTTAATCAAATATCGTGGATTGGTATTTATAAGCAATGGTTTAAAAAAATGAAATGTCAAATTACAAATTTTTACGTTAAAAATAATAAATCTACCTTTTTATCTTCTTGTAATTAAACTAATACCCTTCTTAATTACATAATTGTTGTTGTCTTTTAATAGGCTATTTATTGTAATAAATTCTAAACTGTATTTGAAAGATATCTGGGTTTCATCTTTTCTCATTAGCTATCCCATTTTAAATACGAATCGATATGTAAATTTTAATAGGCTTATTTATTGTTACAAAAATTAAGTTTTAAATTATAATTTAAAGAAAACTATTTAATAAGAATTATTTTTTTTTCTTTTTAACGTTAGAAATCATAAATTGATATCCTTTCATCTACCATCATTAAGCTAGGAACTTCTCAAATCCATAAATCGGAATTTCATTATAAATGACTAATTAAATATAATATATTCTGATTTTTAAATTAAAAATCTGATTAGATAAAATTTAAGGTTAGAAACACTAATTGAAATTTCTCCGCACCAAATTATGAAATTAGGGTGTATTGAAAGAATTTATATTTATAGGATGATTTTATGGAGTTTGAAGATAAGTAGGGTTTGTTAATAATAAAATAAAATAAAATCTTTTTTTTTTTTCTAAATCTAATACGAGTGAAATTCTATCTTAATAGGGTTTAATAAAAATCTGGATTGTAAAAAGGATAATTTGAATTATAAATATTAATATCTCGATAAATAAAATTATAATTTATATAATAATTGAGAAATACGGGATATTACATACTATCCACCTTTCAAAAAATTTCGTCCTCAAATTCGTTTGTCTTACCAAAGTTCAAAAAAATATGTAATTTTTTTTTACACGGGATTCTTGTCTAATATTGAAAGTACACTTGTAATAATACTTTAAAAAAAATTGATGACTTGAATTTATAAAATGTACTTTTAAAACATGATAATATAAAATATTTCATTAATAAAATGAATAGTGTGACATAATAAATTGCGTACCTTGAGGAATCCGACGAGATATGGCGGAGGTGGATGTCACTAGATAATTTTCTTTAAAAATTGGTAAAGATATATATTTTTTTCCAAGTCTAAAGAACCGTAGACGCTTTCCGACACCATTTGTAACGACCCATTTTTCAAAATATGAAGTAATTAAATAAAAGATCTATAAAAGAACATCTTCTATAAAACATAGTCTATAATTAAAAATTTTGCATCTAAATAAATAAAAATACTTTATATCCAGAAATATTTGTCCACTAAAAATAAAACACCTTACAATTACAATAGTTCAAAATCATCAATAAAATAAAAAATTTTCCTAAAAAATTCAAATTTAAATAAAAATCATATCAAATTAACTAAAGTTTATTTCACTTTACATCCACCGCCTCCAATCCTCGCCGGGCTCCTCAACTCGAAAAGTTATGAAAATGATAGGGTGAGCTTCCACTTGCTCAAGAGGGATCAATTTGTCATTATATAATACAACATACAAGCATAATCAAAATAATATAACATGTAATTTTCCTCTATAATTTTCCTCTGTAATTTTCTCTGACTGGCCAGTTAATAAATTTAGTACGGCGGGCTTAACCCGAAGATCAACTTCGATCCCGGACCTATTTACGGTCCCTGACTAGTTCCTCTGCATATCATATATAAATGAAAATACTCATACGAAGCATTATATAAAGACAAATATAGGAATTAAAATCCCTACCTCAATTGATTTCTTGTAATCCTCGCAATGTCTAAAGTAATAATCATAATCCTCTTGATTTTTGATTCCTACATAACTTATGAATTTATAAATAATAAAAATATTTAAGAAATTTGGTTAGGTTATAATAAAAATAAGGTATGAAAGAAAATATTTAAAAGATTTTTTTTTAGGCTTGAAAATAGGGTATGCTTTTGATTAGATGCGACTTTCGAAAATAGATTTGAAAATTAGCATTGTATTTTTTAAAATACTTCAAAAATAGACTCAAAAAGAAGAGAATGTTTTCAAAGGTTCAAAACAGAAAATGTTCGAAAAATATAAAATCAATCTGAGTCTACATTTTTTTTTTTTTTTTTTATAAAAAAAAACTTAGAACTTTGGGGAATTTTTTTGTAGATAGAAAGAACAATAAAAACTCACATTTTTCTTGAAATTACCGATTGTTAATCAAATATCAGGATTGGTATTTATAAGCAATGGTTTAAAAAAATGAAATGTCAAATTACAAATTTTTACGTTAAAAATAATAAATCTACCTTTTTATCTTCTTGTAATTAAACTAATACCCTTCTTAATTACATAATTGTTGTTGTCTTTTAATAGGCTATTTATTGTAATAAATTCTAAATTGTATTTGAAAGATATCTGGTTTTCATCTTTTCTCATTAGCTATCCCATTTTAAATACGTAACTGATATGTAAATTTTAATAGGCTTATTTATTGTTACAAAAATTAAGTTTTAAATTATAATTTAAAGAAAACTATTTAATAAGAATTATGTTTTTTTCTTTTAACGTTAGAAATCATAAATTGATATCCTTTCATCTACCATCATTAAGCTAGGAACTTTTCAAATCCATAACTGAAATTTCATTAAAAATGACTAATTAAATATAATATATTCTGATTTTTAAATTAAAAATCTGATTAGATAAAATTTAAGGTTAGAAACACTAATTGAAATTTCTGCACCAAATTATGAAATTAGGGTGTATTGAAAGAATTTGTATTTATAGGATGATTTTATGGAGTTTGAAGATAAGTAGGGTTTGTTAATAATAAAATAAAATAAAATCTTTTTTTTTTCTAAATCTAATACGAGTGAAATTCTATCTTAATAGGGTTTAATAAAAATCTGGATTGTAAAAAGGATAATGACTGAATTATAAATATTAATATCTGATAAATAAAATTATAATTTATATAATAATTGAGAAATACGGGATATTACAATTTGGCCCATAAAAATTTAAAGCCCCGGAGGTTGTTTTACATAGACTTCTTCTTGAACAAAACCATTGAGAAAATTGGATTTAACATCCATTTGGTAAAGCTTGAAATTTTCTTAAAACATGAATGGGCAAGTAAAATGCAAATAGCTACTAAATGTGCTATGAGTGCAAATGTTACATCAAAATCAATTACCTTCTTTTTGAAAATACCTTCGAGCTACTAACCTCGCCTTTAGTTCGACCAATGTTGCCTTGGTCATCGAGTTTGTTCAGGAATACCCTTTTTGTCTACTTCATTACTATCATCATAGGGCATCTAATTTGTCTAAGGTGTTCACAATAGAACATAAACATCCAAATGTTTTGAGGTAACCAATATTTGGAGTACTTCATTTCTCATCTACACAACTTAACAAACTCATTAACGGACGCTTTATATAATCAAGAATAGAAATAGCCCAAGTGTAAAAACATGTCTCAATCATCAATCACAAAATATCTTGCAAAAGAGCATAGTAGTAAGAGACACTATATATAGAGACCATGAAGCAAGAAACACATACTATGTATTTAGAAGATCATCAAGAGTCTAATAAATTATGCAAGTTCAAATAGGCTTAGGAAAGCTATAAAAGGTCTCTTTTGAAATTTGAAAATCCGATAGCATATAATTGAGACCTTATTTAAAAGAAGTATTTGAACAAAAGTTTGACAAAGGAAATATGTGCAATCAAATATCGAATAGTGCCTTTAAAAAATCTAAAAATCCTCTTAATGACACTTGTATGAACTACTATGAAAAACAAGCACATAGGTATATGTCAATACATATATCGAGTCTATAAGAGTAAGAGTAATACAAGTAAACGCCTCGATAATTTATGCCTTTCTTGACAAAATGGCCATTTGTGAAAATATGTATATCCTACACAATTCTTAAAACAAATCTAGCACAAATCATAATGATAAAAGTGTAGGCTAAGAGATATCACAAGTAAGCTCATGCCATAAAAATCCATAAGAGATGATCATACACTTTAGTCTACAAAAATGCACAAGAGTTTTAAAAACATCATATAAGGTCTTCTTTTTCAAAAATTTTAAAAATACAAATAAGTTTTGAAGACCTTAATTTAAAATTTAAATACATGAAAACTCATTTTGCAAGTAGGACACCAATAAAAACATGCATAATAGACAAATAAAATGCATATTTAAATAGGAGATACGGTTTACCAATTACGCGTTTCCATGGGTTTTCCCATTGTTGATGATATTTTCCTTTTGAAAATCTTCATGTTGATGGTAATCTCTCCAATTACTCCATCTCCAAAATTTTTGTCCTTCCCATTGTTGATGGTCTTCTTCTTTGAAAATCATCTTGTTGATGATGTCTTTGCCATTTCCAAGGATTGTGTTCTTCCCATTTTTGATTATATCCTCTTCTTGAAATTGGCTTTGTTTAAAATAGTTTCTCCTTCTTGATCAAATGAAACGGTCATTTGATGTCTTCTTAGCGGTATAAATTTTCTTCGATCATTATTTCGCCGGTACCTAATATGACATTGTTTTGTGGTACCCTTATGTGTTTGGGTCCTTTGGGATTAGTCTTGAGACTTTTAGGTCTCCAACAATAATTGGAGCTATTTCTAGCCCGACAAGTATTTACCGTATGACCCTTTTTACCGCAATAAAAGCATGTAATAATTCTAGGAGCATAATGACCAATGTGCTTAGAGACTTGATTCTTTTTCATGTGATTGACACCCTTAGCTTATGATCAAGTTCTAGTTTCGAATTATCACAACAATCAACAATATTGGTCATTCTATCGGTGACTCAAGTTGGATTTAAATAAATCATTTTTCAAGCAATTTATATCCTCAACAAGAGTACTATTTTCTTTCTCAAGGTTTCTAACCTTGTCGAGAGTGGTGGTGTGAGCACATGATAGTGATTCATAGGAAGTAAATAAACTATCCTTATCATTCTTTAAAACAATGAATTCCTTTTTCAAATATTTGTATTTAACAAGTAAGTTTTGGAATTCATCTTGCAATTCATCAAAATCATTTTGCAAATCACTATAATCATTGATGAGTGTAAAATATACGTGAATTTGAGGGTTTAAAATGATATATATTTGATGCATTTGCACGCATATTCAATGTGTTTTGCTTGGTTTCCCTTGTTGGGCGTGATATCTGCGTACTCTTGTGAATTTTGCGAGAAAATGGAGCTAAATTGGATAAAAAGAGATATCATGTTCCAAATTATAGGTCAATAGCTAATGTACGAGCAAAAATATGAAGGAGAGAAGCATGGAAAGTCAAACAAAAGGAATTTTCCTTCAAAAAACGTCAAAACGCGCTAACAGTTTCGGCAAAGATGGCAGGGTTTAGTATTTTGGCCATAACGTCTTCTACAAAATTGATATTGAGGTGATTCAAGTAGCTATGGAAAGCTAAAAGAAATATCTACGACTTTCATGAAGACCCCGAGATCAAATTCCAATCTCACGACCCGGACGTGTAGGATTACACGGGCGTGCGACATAATCGAGTGAATTGGTCTCCTTTTCCTACTCAAACTCGCAAGTGACCTCTCCAAGCATCTATAAAAGGGACCCAAGGCTATGTACGAAAATTCATCCATCAATCCATCAATACATCATTCCATACAACACTCTCATTCATAGCACTTCTATACTTTAGTTTTTTGGTATTTTCTCTTGCTTTCAACATTGGGATTGCTTGGATTCTTCCCTTTGAAGTTATTTTTGCTTCTTAATCAAAGAGTAAGATTTCTTCATCTATTTTGTCCGATTTCAATTGTTGGGTGATTATTATGGTTGCATGATCATGTTTGTGATTGTTTTCTTTCCTTCAATTGAGATTATGATCCCATCCCCAAGCATGAACTAATTTCCTTGTTCTAGGATTAGGATGATTTGATTCAAATAAACAAGCATGAGTATTGATTAATTGATCCGCTTTCCTGGATAAATTGCTTTATTTGATAATTGATTGTCGATCAACTTTTGATTGTTTTGGGGGAATAATTGAGATCGAGAAGATATTATTCCTGGACTAAATTTATTCGGGGGTTAGATATGAATCGAAATGTATTATCTAACCCAGGTTTAATGAAAATAGCAAATTATGTTGGGATAGCCCTAATCTGTGAATACGAAAGTTATCGGACCTAGCCTAGTTTTTACATGTTTGTTATATTTGTTAACCGCATGATCAATTAATTGGTATTTCGCTTTGCGAGTTTGATGAGATGAATCCATAATCCTAGACCTTCTTCCAAATCTTTTTCTCCAAAGTTTAATCCGACTTAGTTTTAATTTGTCTTTTTAATTGTTTTCTTTTAGTTTAAATAAAACCAACAAATGCGATTAGAGTGTTTAGGATTTATTTTTGCGTCTATTGTGATTCATAATAATTATTTGCCGGCTAAGTCTTCCTTGAGAGACGACTTGTGGTCAACTTGCTACCCCACAATTGATCTCGTTCTCTTACGAGGATTGCTAGATTTATTATAGGTGTTTAGCGGTCGAACAAAATTTTGGCGCCGATGTCGGGGATGACTTTAGGCGTAATAATTATTGTGTTTTTTCCGTGTTTCTAGATTAGAATTCTTTTTGTTTGTTTCTAGTTTAGGTTTATTCGTCAGGTGCGTTTGATCTATTTTTCTAGTGTTGTTTATACAAGCACCAGGCATGGCGACTAGTCAAGAGCAACCATCACGACCCACATTAGAAGAGAACTTGAATTCTTTTATTCAAGTTAGTCAGCAAATACAAGAGTGGAATAACAGACGGTTTGAATCCTTGGAGGCTTCTCTTAAGCGAATTGCGACTCAAGTCGGCCAATTGGCTACGCAAGTTGGTGAAATAGCTCAACATCTTGTCAAAAAGGACTCTTTGCCTTGTCAACCAGCGCAAGCTCAAGCCGTCACTGATCTTGAAATTGGTATTACTAAAATTGAAATGAAGGATAATGCAAGTGAAGAAAGCACGAATGAGGAGACAAGTAAGGGATCGTCCTTACACAAAACTGACAATCCTTACAAATCTCCTAATCCACTCCCAAAGCAACAAGATCCAGGTAGTTTCCTCATTAATATTGCTTTTGGGAATGGTAAGAATGTCGCAGGTATACTTGATCTAGGAGCTGGGATTAACCTTTATGTCTTACTCTATATTTAAACAATTAAATTTAGGGAAATTGAGGTCCACCAGACTATGTTTGCAACTTGCTGATGGGTTACTTAGGTATCCTAAAGGTATTGTTGAAGATATTTACGTACAAGTAGGTGGTCTTAAAATTCTCATTGATTTTGTTGTCTTGGATATGGGGAAGAATAAAGGTAATATTAAGGATCATACCATTTTGTTGGGTAGACCGTTCATGGCCGCCACTAATACTATGATAGATGTCAAAAATAGAAAACTAAGTATGAATGTCTTGGGAAAAACTGTAACGTTTTCAATTTTTGATATAGCTCATGGTCCTGCTTGTGCCTTGCCTCGATAATTTTATTATTGACTTTGTCGATCTCACGTGAAAGATATCTTGTGGCAAGAACATAATGAAATTCAATGGGATAAAAATTCCAAGGTAGTAAAAAGGTCTTGCTCGATGACCCGCCATGATTTTATTTTTTAGCTGATATCGTCAAGCTAATGACGTTAAATAAGCGCTTATTGGGAGGCAAAACCAAATTTTTCCCATTTTTTTATTATTTTTTCTCTTATTTTCTCTATTAACCGTATCAATGGTTTGTTTGAGTTCTTTTTCTCTTTCTCGTATGTATAATAGTTATTAAATAATTTTTTTTTTTTTCTCTCAAAATAAAAAACCAAAAACAAAATCGAAAAAAAAAACAAAAAAATTTGAAAAAAAAAGATTTTTTTAAATTTCGAAAATAAAAAAATTGAAAAAAAACAGACGACGCTGGCATGTGGACGCACGCGACCTAACCGTACGATCTATTCCTTCAGTTTTCGAATTGACGGGCGAGCTCCCGGCTTCATCGGAACTATCCATGTAAGTATTTATTACGCATTCCTCTTTCTTTTGATAATTTCCTCATATGTTCGGGACGAAGCATATTTTAAGTTTGGGGGGTTGTCAAGAATGCGTAATCTAGATCTTGTGCATTTTTTTGAGTGCATTTAGGACTGCATGTAGAAGCACTTGCATTGTTAATTTTCGAAAAAAGAAAAAACTCGATTTTTTGTTTTGTTGTTTTAGCACGTTTACCGCTTTAGCACGTTTAACTTTTGTGTGTGGTTTTAATTCAGTTTTTATGCCCAGCTCCCTATGATTGTACTATGAATATTTTGTGGCATGGGATAACTTACTTGGGGAATAACGTAATAAATTCTTGGGAGGAAAGTTAATCATTTGTTTGGCATGTGTTAAGAAAATTGGGTATTTGAGCATGTTGCGAAAAATAAGCCTGTGAGCTTTTGTGCCTTAAACTGCTTTATATTATGCAGACTTATTTTTTTTCTTGAGTGTGTCATTCATGTCATTCATGATTGATAGAACTCTAGAACTTGCTCAGTATCTTCATCAAAGCCATGTGTGTCCGCAATTTTTGAAAATGATCTCGTGCCATCTTTGTTTAGCCTACTTAGCCTAAAAGGCCTATCTATGAACTCATGATTCCCTAGTTAGCCAATTTTGAGCCAAAACTTTTATTCTCGAGCCACATTGATCTTTAAAATTTACATGTTTTTATCCCTAAAATTTCTTGAGCTTATAGAAAATGAATAAGTTTGGGGGAGATGTGGTGAAAATTTATGAGAAGGAGAAGTTGGCAAAAGAAAGAAGAATGAGCGAGATACGGGTAAATAAAAAAATACATGAAGCTCGACCAAAAAAAAAAGAATAGATAAAATCGAGCAAAGCAAAAAAATCTGAAAATTATGAAAAATGAGAGCTTGAGGCTAAAGAAAAAGAAAAAAGGCAAAAAAAAAAAAAGGCCAAAGAATGAAAAAATGAGAAATAAGGGTGGAATTGAGTTGAAAAAGAAAGCTGATATTATGTTGAAATTGGGTTGGTGAATTGCAAGTCTGTATGCTTAAATTCTATCTGCTCAAGTCAAGTCACTTAATCCAAATTTCCCTCCCCTAACCAAAGAGCCTACATTACAACCAAATGAAAAGTCCTTTTTGATTCTTAGATTGTGCACACAAAAGTGGTCGAGATGTTAGACGATTTGCAAGCCTATGGTAGTTCTACATTCACTGAATTGAATTTGAGCGTAAACACTATCCATACACTTTTGAGAGTCGAGTGATACACTACCTACTTGTGAGTCGCGATGTCGAATACCTTAACAGAGTATTGACTATGCCGAGTTTATGAATAATAACTTCTTGATAATGAATTACATGGTTCCGTGAGTATGGAGTCGAAAGTGCTATTTAATGTTCATAGTGTTTTTGAGTGTTCGTTCATTTTTACCCCTTAAATTATTTTTCTAAATTTGCTCGAGGACGAGCAATGCTTTAAGTTTGGGGGATTTTGATGAGTGTAAAATATACGTGAATTTGAGGGTTTAAAATGATATATATTTGATGCATTTGCACGCATATTCAATGTGTTTTGCTTGGTTTCCCTTGTTGGGCGTGATCTGCGTACTCTTGTGAATTTTGCCAGAAAATGGAGCTAAATTGGATAAAAAGAGATATCATGTTCCAAAGTATAGGTCAATAGCTAATGTACGAGCAAAAATATGAAGGAGAGAAGCATGGAAAGTCAAACAAAAGGAATTTTCCTTCAAAAAACGTCAAAACGCGCTAACGCAGTTTCAAAGATTTGGCGGTTTAGTATTTTGGCCATAACTTCCTCTACAAAATTGATATTGAGGTGATTCAAGTGGCTATGGAAAGCTAAAAGAAATATCTACAACTTTCATGAAGACCCCGAGATCAAATTCCGATCTCACGACCCGGACGTGTAGGATTACACGGGCGTGCGACATAACTGGAGCTGAATTGGTCTCCTTTTCCTACTCAAACTCTGCAAGTGACCTCTCCAAGCATCTATAAAAGGGACCCAAGGCTATGTACGAAAATTCATCCATCAATCCATAAATACATCATCCCATACAACACTCTCATTCATAGCACTTCTATACTTTAGTTTTTTGGTATTTTTCTCTTGCTTTCAACATTGGGATTGCTTGGATTCTTCCCTTTGAAGTTATTTTTGCTTCTTAATCAAAGAGTAAGATTTCTTCATCTATTTTGTCTGATTTCAATTGTTGGGTGATTATTATTGTTGCATGATCATGTTTGTGATTGTTTTCTTTCCTTCAATTGAGATTATGATCCCATCCCCAAGCATGAACTAATTTCCTTGTTCTAGGATTAGGATGATTTGATTCAAATAAACAAGCATGAGTATTGATTAATTGATCCGCTTTCTGGATAAATTGCTTTATTTGATAATTGATTGTCTGATCAACTTTTGATTGTTTTGGGGGAATAATTGAGATCAAGAGAAGATATTATTCCTGGACTAAATTTATTCAGGGGGTTAGATATGAATCAGAAATGTATTATCTAACCCTAGGTTTAATGAAAATAGCAAATTATGTTGGGATAGCCCTAACTGTGAATACGAAAGTTATCGGACCTAGGCCTAGTTTTTACATGTTTGTTATATTTGTTAACCGCATGATCAATTAATTGGTATTCTGCTTGCGAGTTTGATGAGATGAATCCATAATCCTAGACCTTCTTCCAAATCTTTTTCTCCAAAGTTTAATCCAACTTAGTTTTAATTTGTCTTTTTAATTGTTTTCTTTTAGTTTAAATAAAACCAACAAATCGATTAGAGTGTTTAGGATTTATTTTCTGTCTATTGTGATTCATAATAATTATTTGCGGCTAAGTCTTCCTTGAGAGACGACTTGTGGTCAACTTGCTACCCTACAATTGATCTCGTTCTCTTGCGAGGATTGCTAGATTTATTTTAGGTGTTTAGCGGTTGAACAATCATTATCATAGGAAGTAGAGGGTTTAGAACCTACCTCATTTTCTTCTTCGATGCCTATGAGGCATTGTTCAACTTCTTCATCATGGGAGGTTGTAGAAGGCTCATCCCATGTTGTTGGATTTGATGTTGTATCCATTTGTGAAGTAGATGCTTTTGAGTTGCTCCTTTAATTTGCATACATTTAATAGATGGCTTCTAATTTTTGCCATACTTCATGTGCCGATCGAATACCTACAACATGATCAAATTCCAAAGTAGTAAGTAAACAATACAAAATACTAAGAGCTTTACCATTTAAGGAGATGGTTCTCTTCTCTTCATCATTGAGCTCTTTGAAGCCTTTAGAGGTATGTGATGTATTCTTCGTCGGACTGGATTCTCCATTGATGACAGTGTTCCAAATATCAAACCCGCAACTTTGTAAATATCATACCATTCTTTCTTTCCAAAATGTAAAATTTTTGGAATCAAATAGTGGTGGCTTGGTGGTGGAGGTGCCGGTAGGATGAGCTTCGTCAGAGCCGATGATCGATTCTCTTCACTCGCGATGTGAAACGAGCTTGCCAAAGAGTTTGGCTCGATACCACTTGTAAGTCAAGCGGCTACGATAATCTAGAGAGGGGGTGAATAGATTATCTCCATCTTTTGATTTTGCCCTCTTTTTCGAACCGAATGCTCAAAGACAATAAAGGTGCGGAATGTAAACAACACACGCCGATTTAAACAGGTTCAACCCACCTAGGGCCTAATCCTCTACCACCCCAAAGATATCGGGATGGATTTCAAAAAGAAAAAGATTTTATTAATAATTACCAAAATTATTACAACAAAATCTTACACCAACACCTTGAAGAGCACCACACTCTTCTTCAACACCACCTTGAGATTACCACAATCTCACTTGAAGATTACCACAATCTCCAACGGCACCTTGTGAAGATTACCACAATCTTCACCCTTGAAGAGCACCACACTCTTCAACACCTCAACAAGAAGATTACCACAATCTTCTTACACCTAACACCTAGTTCACCCAAGTGTATTCTTACCACAAGAATACTCACAAGGATGTCTTGTGTTTGAATGACGACCACAAATTCAAGATTACAACTCGATAATTGATAAAACAATAGAGTGCAAGTGTAATCAAGAATAGCCTAGACCTCAAGAATGTGAAAGTGAATAGCTAGGCAAATTACAACAAGAAATAAGACAATGTAAGAACAAGTGTATTCTTGAGTGTATCTTGTTGTGTTGTAGTTTTCTCTCTTATTGTTGTGCTTAAAATCTTCCTCTATTTATAGGAGATGATTGATACTTGATAGGCTCCTCTTGGAATCTGATATCTACAAAAATTGCAATTAAAATCAAGATTATAGCTGTTAGAAATCAATCACACAATTTAGGGAAAAGTGTCATCACGCACAACGGTTAGAATTTTTTTTGTCAAAGCATAGGGCGGCCGTCGCGCACAAATAGACGTTTGAAAAAGAGAAAACACATTTACACAGGGCGACCGATCGACGGGGTCCGACCGGTCGACCCCATGCGCAACCGTGGGTCGAGCAAGACCAAAAAACGAGTCGGGAAGCTCTGCTTCTTAAATTGCTCCAAGTGCGGTCACCATTTGGTCGCCGGGTCGACCGGCCGACCGCAGAGTTGCCCGACCATTTTTGCAAACATGAAGTTTTTGTTTTCCTCAACTTTCAGTGCACGGGTTGCTTCTATACGGCGATCAAGGTTGACCCTAAAACAAAAGTGTTGTCCAATTTTATATCGAAAATAAACTTCAAGAAATACTCAGAAAAATAGTGAAAACATTTTAGACCGATCGGGATTATTAGGACAACATTTAGAAACATTGTTTTGGTGTAAAATACATTAAGAAAATCATTAAAAGTGTTGTCCAATTTTGTCGAAAATAAAACTTGAGGAAATACTCAGGAAAATATTAAAACCATTTTAAATCATTTAGCAAAGATTTGGACAACCTTTAAAAACATTGTTTTGGTATAAAAACAAAATCATCAAAATCATGATAAAACCATTTATCAAACAATGTTCTCTTTCTTTAAATTAAATATTAGTAATAATTTAGAAATATGATATAAATAAAATAATTTAACATGTTAAAATGCTTTTATATTTGGATGTATTGAACATGCAATATATAAAGTTGTCCCATCAAATATAGTTATTCATGCGCTTATGATCACCTTGTCAACACCAACTTATATCTATGTCATCAATATGCACAACTTACAAAGAGACTAAGTAGGAATTTTTATTGGCGTCACCTTAGTGACAAGAACAATGAATTACATCAAGATATTCATATTCTACAACATATTTCTTTGTTTGGCCAAAGACATTTTAACATGAGATGATATTTGTGCTTTTTCCTCCGAGATATTGATGTACCCATATATGGACCATTTGAAAGTCCTGTAGTGATTTAAGAGATGCCGGTGATTTACCATAGCGTAAGTCTTCATGAAGAATATGTTTGTCAAATCTCCGGAAAAATCATTGTACTAAATATAACATGAAAGTAAAAATGATGATCATGTCTAGGCATAAATGGAACCGAATTTCTCTTAAGCATAAATTAATAATAGAAATGTCGTTTCTTGCTTTTTACTACAATAATTCTTGTACTTAATATGGCATCAACAAGCATGAAAACTAATACAAAGAGTACTTGCGAGTAGAGTACTTTATATTAAATAAACTATTTGAACTATTACATTATGGTGCAATATTATATGGTAAATGGGTTTTAACATGAGGAATCGTAGCCTTACGACAAAAGTTGATTTACCATCGAAACAACATAAATACTTATCGAATAAGAAACTTTATCAAGTAATTAACTATCAGTATAAGTTTATGAAAGATATAAGATCCAAATCTACCCATTCTAATATTGTGACATGATTCCAAAACATAGCAAAACATTGTCGAATTGGGAAAAAAATGCAAACAACGACAAAGTACATTCAGAACATGATCAAAGTGAACCATTACACAATAAAATCCTGGAAACATGGTAATAAAAATGTCTTATGATCTTACCATCATAATTGTTAGACAAATGCTCTTTTCCACTCCTTTCATTCCTCAATCCCAGTGATGATGAATCCACTCTAGAAAGTATCCAAAACAAATATAGAAAGAGATTGTCAAATTCACGAAAGACGAAGACATGTCAGTATCCAAAATAAAGCAACAGAAGGCTTAGCACAACTTGATTTTGTGCAATAAATTTCTTTACTTTTAAATACTTTCATTATTTCAGGGATATGTCTCATTATTTTGTAAAATTCAAATCTCACCAACAATTATGATGGGGAACAACAAATTCCTAATTCTAAAGTATGCATTCTCAACAAAAAACAAAAATTAAAGTATGCTTAAGTCGTTTTTCATGTGATTTTCAAAGACAATTTTTAAGTTTCAAGAACGTTTAATGAAACATTTCTAAAATTAGCACAAGACATACTAATTTGACATTGCAATATGATATCAGTATTTGGGAGACATAAGAATCAGTAGAAGACATAATTACACAATTAAGGTTTTTTCCCTCAATCATAATGACAAAAAAAAGCATATTTTCTAGTGTCTCATCAGTTGATAATCTATTCTTTCACTTTGATTCCACTATTTACATCACAGAGCTTCACCTATTAATATTTGGCCATGAAGAACACAAGAAATTAAATTAAGATTTTGATTGGATAAGGATTTAATTAAACTCTCTGGGCATTTAAATCCAATATTTTTGCCATGCATTCATATTCAAGAACTTTCATTTGGAACCACATAAAGGTTTCTGCCTTCAAGTCTGCTTTCTTTCATATCAAATTTTGCCTTCGAGTCTGCTTTCTTTCATATCAGATTTTGCCTTCGAGTCTCCTTTTATATTTATATTTCTTAAGCTTTCATATTGATAGTCTGCTTTTAAATCTTATGTCTTTGAGTTAATAGTCAATTTCGCTTTGAGTCAATTTCTACTTTAAGTCTCTTTCCTTTCGGAGTTCTTTTGGTTGAGTCTAGGCCATTCAAATTTCTTCTCCTCTCCTATGTGTATTATATCACTATATTCTCGTAAAATGAGGATTTGAATCTATATCTATTCTTTATCTATACTACTTATAAACGTGTGAATCAATTAAAAGGTTTCTTGAAACTTTTGATGTGCCAATTATAACTCTAATGAATAGGATTTGATCTGCTCAAAGTTTGATTGTAGTAGAGAAAAATAATTAGAGTACTTTCAATTGGTAATCAGAGATCTAGGAAATTGAGACAGATAGAGTCACAATAAACTGATTAAAGAATGAAATCCACAAAAATAATCAATTGCAAACATTAATCAAAAACTATGAGAAGATTCTTATGTTTTAGGAGAATACTATGAGTAAAAATCCTAAATCCTAATATTAATTAAACATGAAGAAGAAAACAATGAATATATAAATAAATTGGCAAACAAATATTAAACAAAAAAATAAAAATTGAAAATGTGCACTAACCAATTTTATTTTTTTGGGTAAAAAAAGAAACATTGTGCCCAAATTGGCACCAAATAAGGAATAGAGGTATAGAGAGGCACAAGGATCAAAATTTCTAACCATAACCTAAATATATAACCTACTTATGGCATGAGAGGTCAACTCTAGAATCCGATTATAACCACACCGCTTACATTGTTGTGCCGTATTTTGAAACATCAAAGAGTTAATCTCGCTTAACATCAAATAACGAGATAGATCTAATAAAATTTGGTGTCTTCGCCTAAGCTTCTTTGTATGGATATACTTATATCATTGAGCAAAACCAGATTATAAAGGCGTAAATTTATCCAAGTAAAGTAAGCAAAAATAGAAATATATCAAAAACATATGAGAGTTTGAAATACAATCGATGCATGAATTATTGCATATAATCAATGTATTACTCGCAATATGAATTATGAAATCGGAAATCTCCATTAAAAACACTCTATCTAATGCTTCGCTTGAACCTTTCCGATGTCAATTAAAAGAGAAAAACTCGCCAAAACCCAAAGACCAAGTAAGGACCGGCGGAATAGAGAGCAATTCGATCAATTTTCATGAATTTTCCGGTTTGAGATTTTCTTCCTCTCGATTCTTTAATTTTGTGCTTTGGATATTTACGACATTTATAAACAAAATATATGTAGAAAAAGAAATAGGAATCATACCAGGCTTGTGTTGAGTGAATTTGTCGACTAACTCACCATCCCGAGTGGACTCCGAATATCTCACTTTGGAAGTCTAGCTTTGCTCCAATTCTCTCAACCTCGGTCCTCACTCACTCACCGCAACAATGTCGTTTTAAATCGCAGATAATCAATCCTAATCTAGGGGTAAATTTAAAAATCAAAATTGGTGAGAGGAAATCCTTTAAGATCTTTTTCCTTATTTAAAATCATAGAAAATCGATACCACTTGAGAGAGGAGGAAGGAAAAATATAGATGAAATCATGTGACTTTTGAGTTTTGAGATTCCTTTCTATAATCGATAAATCGATTAAGGAGGAATAGTAAAACTTAAATGAGTTAAATGCTTGTGAATTGTGATGGCTTTTTTGATTTTTGATACCCTTTCATAATTAGAGATAAATTATAATATCTATAATTTTGCAAATTACCAAATTAAATCATTAAAAATTTATAAATTAAGGGTTATTTTAGTCCGATCGAAATTTCACAAGTAAAAACATTAGGACTTTTAAGGTAGAGTAGATTAGTTGTTGTCATGATTTACATATTTTTCAAAAATACTATATGTTTTTGTTATGTTTATTGATACATTAAATAAGGAATGCGTGTTGCTATAACTATTAGAATGAAAATATACTATGGTAATTTGTAGGTAATTGTAAAAGATTCAATGGCTCATGAAGAAGATATTAATGTGATGGTCATTGTACAAGAAATTGTTACAATGATCGACGCTATTATATGTCCAAACGTCGTCGCCAGATATCAATGACCAACCACCACCCTTACAGAATGGTTGACCATTTATCCGCACAAATTGACCATATGCGAGATTTAATCCAAGTTAGTGATAAAGACTGCATCGCACAATTCCGTATGGACCGAAATTCATTTGGCAGGTTGTGCTTTTTGTTAGAAAATGTTGGTGGGCTTGTCCGTACTAGGAACGTTCTAATTAGTGAGCAAGAAACGATCTTTCTGTCTGTATTAGCACATCACAAAAATAATATGGCCATTAAATTTGATTTCAAAAGGTCTGGCTACACTATTAGCACCCATTTCAATTTGGTGCTACAAGCTGTGCTTAGGCTTCATATAATCCTGTTAGTCACCCCTCAACCCGCCTCCGATGAATGCACTGATGAGAAGTGGAAGTGGTTCAAGGTAATGATTGACCATAGCCTCTATATCACATGATTTACTTACATTTAACTTCTAATGCCAAATAGTTTGCTCACATGATGCCTCTTGATAATGTTTAGGGTTGCTTAGGAGCCTTAGATGGATCATATATCGATGTTCGGGTGCCTCTTTCGGATAAAACCAGATATAGGAACGAGAAAAGGTGCAATTTCCATTAACCTGTTAGTTGTTTGTGACCGATCAATGAATTTTACTTACGCTTTGAGTGGATGGGAAGGAAGGCAGAGAGCCGTGTGTTGCGTGATCTTTGTGAGTCGCCTCTAATGGTTTGAAAGTCCCTAACGGTTAGTTCTATCGTATTCACACAACACCTGACCATTATGTTGTCCTACTAAGTACGAGTCCTTTCCAATATTAGAGCCAAGTTTATTATTTAAGAATGCTGTAAATTGACATTAGGTGTGTACCACATTTTGAGGTTCTTACTATTTGTGTGATTGTGGTTACACAAATAGTCCTGGTTTTCTAGCACCATATCAAAGTGTTAGATACCATTTGGACGAATAGGGATCAGGATCATTAGCCCCGATAAATCATAGGGAGCTGTTCAATCTGAGACACGCCAAAGCGCGAAACATTATTTAGCGTGGATTTTGTCTATTGAAAGGGCGTTGGGCCATACTACGTAGTAAATCTTTTTATCCCATTAAGAAGCAAAATCGCATCATAATGGCTTGTTGCTTACTACACAATTTTATCCGCACTTTCATGGCTATTGATCCCATAGAAGATGAATTCCCGTGGTTGAGGAACATTCTGGAAATGATGTTGAACCGGACCATGTTGACTTAGTTCAACCATCTCAACCTTGGAGTGATTGGCGTGATAATTTGTCTATGGAAATGTACGAGGCCTGGCGCGGGAATTGAAACCAAAATCTGTAGAACGTTTAATTTTTAATGTTTATGTACTAAGTATGAGTCCGAAATATATGCTCGACAATTATGTTTTATCTTAATATTGATGGTGATTTGGATCGAGAGGTTACCTTCGGTCACGAGACTTTTGGATAACCGGGTTCAAGTTCTTAAGTGACCTAAAATAGATGAACACATATCAAGCTCGCCGAGGGGAGATCCGGCTAAGACCCTCCGATGCTTAAGTCAGATCAAGTTCATGAGGGATGGGGGTACGAAGAAAGTAAATGTAAAAGTAAATAGTCAAAGTAGTAGGATGAATAGTGATTACCCTGTTGTTACTGTAGCAACCTATTTATAGCTAACACTTGGCACATGCAGGCAATCAGGTTATGCCAAGTGTCAGTATCTAAGAGGAGGGTTGTACTTGGGCGCCTGCAGCATCAACGGTCAAGTTTGGAGATTACTTTTGGGCTTGGCTGGGCAAGCTTGGGTCCATTAGGCCCAATGGGCTACCCAGCCCCATTCCTTAGTCAGTGGACCTTCGCCACATCATTACTCCCAGGTTCGCGAGGTCTTGGATAAATGATGGATCAAGATCTCGTGAACCAAGTCTCATCAAGTTCGGTCTCAAAGAATTATCGAACTCGCGAATCGAGTCTTGTTTTTAATGAGCTTTCGGAGTTCGGGTCTCGAGAGATGCTCGACCTCGTGGGTTGTGTCCGCGTATTTTCCGTGTACTCCCATAAGTGCCCCCTATTAATGACCTGAAGATGTAGGGGTGTGTCCCTTCGTTTCTCATGCCCTTTTTGGAATTCGGGATGTGCATTTAATGGGTGATTAATTACTCACCAGTGGCATACATTTATTACATGTAGTGGATGTATTTTTATTATTAATACTATACATATTTACATATATTTATTATTTATCAAAAATTAATTTTTTTTTACCACCCTTATAAAAAGGAGGGGGTAACAGTTGGCCTTCACTTTTCACCGCCACTGTAAAAAATCAGGTCTTGCAAGACCCCACTAACTTGTAACCCTTTCGTCTTCGATTTCTGCCTTCCTCCAAGGCTAAGACCCTTCTCCTCGCAGGTCGTCTCCGAGATACACCTGCAGTACCTCTCGGCCTTTTACTTTTTACTTGATCATTCTTTTTAGCAATAAACATGGGTTCTAGATCCGCTTCCAATAACGACCACCTCAGTAAATAGTTCTTCCTCGAGCTCGGGTTCAAGTTCTACCTTGAGCTCGAGCTCGATGATGATATGTTGGACCCCTTCAGCTCTACCATTAAAATTTGTCCCTCTATCTAGGGAGGCCGGGATGGGAGTCCTTCTAAACCCGGTTTGGGAGAGACTCCTTCCGATTTCCCCCAAGACTCGTGGGAATTAATAAAACATAAAGTGCGCCATGGTGAAGCCTCTCAAATAAGCCACCGCTACTTTATTCCCTAGGAGTATAGGATAATTATTCCCGATCGAGACGATCGTATGCACTGACCTCCCAGTAAATTGCTTTTCCCTTCATTTAGCGACCTTAGATGCCGGGTGCGTTTTCCCCTCCATGAGGACTTAGAGGACATCCTCATCCATTTAGGGCTTTGCCTATCCTGGGCCGCTTCTAATGCGGTTCGGCAAATTTTAGGTTTTATTGTACCCATGAAACATTTCAATGTAGTCCCTTCAGTGGCCCACCACGGTTATTATTTTCCATTACTACCTCCGTTCGGACCAATGACCGTGGGTTCTTCTATCTTACCACTAGACCCCACAAAGAAGTTTCTAACTTACCTCCATTCCTCTTCTCGGTAATTGGAAAGTGATCTTTATTGAAGCCCCATCGGATCGCCCGGAGGATCCTCGATCTTGGAGGTTTTCCAAACCCCGGTCCGCGCTCGGATTTAGGTGAGTGCTCTTGGGCCGAGGACTTTGTTTCAAAACTCATGACCCACCTCTCTGCGATATAAGAGCGCTCCTAAAAGAAGAGGTCTTGTCTGCTTTGTGGGTCTTAGCCCGCCGTTGTTCTCGAACCCAATCACTTGGTAATCTAGAAATGTATTTTATTTAGTATTTTTTCTTCCATTTTCCTTTTTTTTATTACACTTATCTTTTTGTTGTTCGAACCATGCTTTTTGGCCTTTTCGGGTATGTTCATTAAGGCTTCCTTATGGCCAAGGTCATTAAAAACATGAAGGAAAGTGCTTATCGCTACCGGGAGGTCCTCGGGTCTTGCTCTCCCCTCGCCTTCTCGTTCACCCAACGAGCCCATCCTCAATGCTCCGACCGTGATCCCACCGGTGAAGTTAAATCTTCCGAACCGGATCTCAAGGTCCGATCTTGGTCTTGAGCCTGATCCTTTGGCCATAGAACGCCCCCTCCCATTCTTACAATTGAGGCCTGGGGGTCTTCTGATCCCAAAGGAAAAGGTAAGTCCAAAAGTAAAAAGGACAAGACTCGAAGCCGCAGTGGAAGTAAGAGCAAGGGTTTAGACGGGATTAAAGCGAAAAAGAAAACTCATGGGGAGAAAGAGAAACCCAGTGAAAAGGAGATCTCCATAGCTCTTCGTGAGATCAAAGATCGACATAAAAAATTAGCTTTTGCTCGTGAACAAGCTCAGGCTGAGGCCTCTCGACCCCAAAGGCAGTTCTCAGGCACTCGTCTTATTCCTAAATGGAATATATCACCCGAGAGCTCTATATTGAAGACTCATGCTGGGGAAGATTCCTTGGAGTTGTACCAAGGGTGCATTCTTCCCCAAGATCAATTTGCCTTGGGGGTCATGCCTGATACGAAGCTAGAGGAGATAGCCGCTCATGACCTTATGTGGGTACTTTCTCTCCCCTTGCACTTTTTCTTTCCCTTTTTTTCTTTACTTTTTCGATCTCTTACCATGACCCAATTAATTTAGCACACTTCTTTACTTTGGGCTTTACTTCCTAGGCAGCCAATGTTGCGCACAATTTGACACTCCAGAGCCATCACTGGAGAGTTAGGTGCCAGGATGCTGAGGCCTCAGTCCAACGGTTAGAGAAGGAGAAACTAACTATTGAGGCTAGAACCAAGGCTGAGTATGATTCCCGTATCAAGCAGATAATGGCTAAGCTTGCGGAGTTGGAGGCACGCACCAAACACTCCGAGGAGTCTCTTCAAGCTTCTCAAAACGAGGTGGCACGCTTGACCCACGAAAGCCGTGAGAGCTTCACCGCAGGCCAAGAGGCTGGGAAAAGGGAGGCTCTTAACTCCCCCGAGTTTGCTCAGAAACTTAAGGATGCTCGAATCGCGCAGTGCTTGGGACTTCAAGAACTCTCCGGTCTTTGATCGGCTTGTCGTGGAGAAGGCAACCGAGTTCAAGGTCATGAGATTCTTCAAATGTCAATCCTGCACCTATAAACTCGGTGGGTTCAAGGACTTCGATCCGAGTCGCCAACCCCGAGCTCGATGGAAATGGGGAGAAGGCTCCCGGTGTGGAGGAAGAAAGTGAAGATTTAAGGAGTCATGAATTGACTTCTTGCTCCGGACTCAGTTCCACAGATGAGGGGGTGCCTCCTCCGCAGGTCAAGCTCATGAAGAGGGGGATGACCTGTTGGATGTTGCCGCTCTTTTGGGACCATCCGCGTGATCTGTCGCACTTGGCAATATTTTGACAAAAAATATTTTGGTATGAGATTTTTGTAGGGGTCATGGGTTTATTTTGTAAATGGTTTGGGGCCCCAACTCATCTATCTCAGAATGATGTAAAATTTGTTCAACTATATCTAGTGAATCGATTTCCTTGTTTTTATTTTCTTAGTAAATACTTTATGCTTTGTGTTATCTCTTTTGCTCGCCTTTGATTTCTATGTTCTTAAGGCCTTCGATACTATTCGGATTTCAAGTCTTGGAGGTCTTATGGTACTCACTTATCGGGGTCCTAAGCTCCTATTTGTGGGTTAGGGGGTCCATGCAATCCCTTTATCCCACCGGTTGTCGAGGCCTTCGAGACCTCGGTGATGTTTCCCACGTTAATGAGATCCGAGACCTTACTTGTGAGCCAGGATCATTTGGGATCCTTTAATCTACGCACAGTTCATAAGGTCTTGAGATCTCACTCGTGGGTTGGGGGATCCTTGGGATTTCTCTTAAATTCTTACAAGTTCATGAGATCTCGAGGTCTCGTTTGTGAGCTAGAGGGTCCCTTGGGATCCCTCTTAATTTTACGCACAAGGTCATGAGATCTTGAGATCTCCCTTGTGAGTTGGGGGATCTCTTGGGATCCCTCTGCAAGTTCATGAGATCTTGAGATCTCGTTTGTGAGCTGGAGGGTCCTTTGGGATCCCTCTTAAATTTACACACAAGGTCATGAGATCTTGAGATCTCCTTGCAAGTTGGGGGATCTCTTGGGATCCTCTCGCAGTTCATGAGATCTTGAGATCTCGTTTGTGAGCTAGAGGGTCCTTTGGGATCCTCTTAAATTTACTGACAGAGACACCATTAACTGAGTATATACATCACTTTGATTTCCAATTGAATGAGCCAATAATTTGATCGCCTTGGGGCTTGACAAAAACATGGGGTCGAGGGTTATATACTTACGCGCATGCGCCCCTTACCCCTGACAAAAAATGCTCATAACGAGCTATATAATTATAGGCCTTATAATTCATGACCTCTATAATTCTTTAACAAAACATGGGGTTATAAAATCTCCCCTAATTTTTAGATAAAAAAGGCAAAATAAAAGACTACCGGAGGCGGATTGCCCGTGGTAAGCGTAGAACCTTCGCAAATTCTGAGCATTCCAAGGCCTAGGGAGCTCCTTGCCTTGCGAGTCTTCCAGACGGTAAGCCCCTTTTCCCGAAACGCGGACTACCTTATACGGGCCTTCCCAATTAGGGTCTAACTTCCCCACGTGCTTGGATACCTCGACCTTTTTCAGGACAAGGTCTCCAACCTGGAAACTCCTCTTCTTCACTCTTTTGTTATACTCGTTCATCATTCTGGCTTTTGCCAAACAGGATTCTCCCCAGGCGTGCTCTCTTCTCTCTTCTATGAGGTCCAGATCAGCCGCTCTATTCTCTTGATTCTCGACCCCATTATAATTCTCAATCCTATGAGTAGGTTCCCCGATCTCCACCGGGATCACTACTTCTGAACCATACAAGAGGCAAAAGGGGGTCTCACCCGTAGCCATCTTTGGGGTCGTTCTGTACGCCCATAACACTCCTGGGAGCTCATCAACCCAATAGGTCTTCATTTGCTCCAGGCGCGTCTATAGGTGCTGTAGAATTATGCGGTTCGCGACCTCCGTTTGCCCATTGGCTTGCGGGTTTCCTACCAAGGTGAAGTTTTGTTGGATCTTCATTTCTTTGCACAAGGCACTATCTTCTTTCCCCGAAACCGGTTCCATTATCTCGAGATCAAGATCCGAGGTACCCCAAATCTACACACTATATTCTTCCACAGGAAGTGCATGACTTCAGTTTATGTGATCTTTGCTAAGGCCTCGGCCTCTATCCACTTAGAGAAGTACTCAACAGTGACAATGATAAACTTCTTATGTGCTCGGGCTAATGGAAAAGGACCCAAGATGTTGATTCCCCCTTTGGTCAAATGGGCATGTTATGGGTATTGAGGTCATTGGGGTAGCCGGCTAGTGCGGCAGGTTCGAGTGTACCTGGCACTTCTCACATTTCTTGGCAAACTCAGCGGCGTCTTGAACTAACATTGGCCAAAAATAACCTTAGCGCATGACCTTTAAAGCTAGTGATCTTCCACCCGAATGATTCCCCAAGACCCTTCATGGATCTCTTGCATCACGTACGCGTGACCCTTTTCGCGCCAAGCATTTGAGCATGATCTCGCCATTCGACTTCTTATAGAGGTTTCCATCAAGTACGCAAAGCGGGATGCTCTCACCGAGACGTTTCGCCTCAGTCGTCCGTAAGTGACCCCGCAAGAGGTAGTTTTTTATGTCTTCCATCCAAGTCTCGCACATGAGATCTTGAGCATGAGACCAATCGGGGCATAAGCCAATCGGATCTTTTTCGATCCGTTCAGCTCTTCGGTTGTTAAGACAACCACTTTTCTCGAGTCGACCCCATGATGCTACTTGCAAATTTTGTTAATGCATCGACTCGCCCCGCTTTTCCGCCTTGGAACCTGGTGAAGTTGAAATTGTTCAAGCCTTTGACTAGTTGCTTTACTCGCTCCAAATATGCTACCATGGTCTTTTCTTTGGCCTCGTATTCTCCTTGGACCTGCATTGCTACTAAGCTGAATCGTGTAGGCTACTAGCTTCTTTGCCTGACATTTTTGAGCTAATTTTATGCCTCGCTATCAAGGCTTCGATTCCGCCTCATTGTTAGTGACCCCAAACTCTAATTTTAGTGCCATTTCTAGTTCTAGGTCATTTGGACCCTGTAGCAGAATTCCGGCTCCGCCTCCCTCTGATACTGTCGAACCTTCAACATGGAGCATCCAAGTCTTTGGGATAGGATCGAGCGGGTTTGACATCTCTATCAGAAAGTCGGCAAGGACCTGTCCTTTATGGTTGTTCTTATTTGGTATCTGATGTCGAATTCCCCCAAATCCACTCGCCCATTTAACTAGGCGACCCACGAAATCCAGTTTTCCTAAGATCCGCTTTAGCGGTTGGTTTGTTAAGATGATAATCACGTGTGATTGAAAATAAGGTCTGAGCTTATTTAGCCGAGGTCACCAAGGCCGAGCCAACTTCTCAACCTCAGTATCGTTTCCGCCCCCTTGGAGGACCTTACTGACATAGTAGACTGGTTGGTGGACCCCCTTGCTCTCCCTTACCAACACCGAGCTCACGGCATGAGGTGAGACCGCGAGGTACAGGTAAAGGGGTTCTCCTTTAATCAAGCCTTCGCGAGGGTAGTGGAGGTCACGTCTTGAGCTCTTAAAAGGCTTTTTCACACCGATCCGTCCACTCAAGTTTTTCACATTTTTGAGCATAGCGAAGAAAGGTAAACTACGATCCCCGGATCTAGAAATGAAACAATTTAAAGAGGCTACCATTCCACCTACCTTCCGGACTTCCTTGATACTTTTGGGCGATGTCATCCGGATCACCGCCCTAATTTTTTTCGGGATTTGCTTCTATCCCACGTTCATAACGAGATACCCCAGGGAACTTGCCACCTCTAACTCCAAAGGTGCATTTTGCCGGATTGAGTTTCATTTTGTACCTCCTTAATACCGCAAAAGACTCGCACAAAATGGTTTAAATGATCGTTCTCTTGCTCGCTTTTCACTAACATGTCGACAACATACACTTCCATGGTTACTCCGATGCGATCTTTGAACATCATATTGACAAGTCTCTGATAGGTGGCACCCGCATTTTTGAGCACAAATGGCATGACCTTTTAACAGTAGACCCCGGTGTCTGTTACAAACGAGGTCTTTTCTCTATCTTCTCAACCATTGATATCTAATGATATCCTTGATACATATCCATCAACAGATCGATCCGAGGAAGCGGGTATGGGTCTTTAGGACAAGCTTTTTTCAGATCTATAAAGTCGGTACACATCCTCCATCTCCCATCCATTTTAGGCATGATCACGACGTTAGAGAGCCAATCTGTGAATTGCACCTCAACGATGTACCCCGCTTGGAGTAGCTTGCCGACCTCAACCTCTATTATTTTGTTCCTTTCCGCCCCGAAACTTCTCTTCTTCTGCTTTATTGGCTTTACAACAGGATCAATGTTGAGGCGATGAACAATGACCTCTGGGTCCACTCCTTCCAGGTCTGCTGGTTCCCAAGCAAACACATCGCAATTCTTTTTTAGAAATTCGATCATCATGAGCTCTTGGGACGGGGTCATTTGCGACCCGATCCTCGTGGTCTTTGTTGGGTCGCTTGAGTCCAACTGAACCATGAGGTACTTTTCTACCGGCTCCATCCTATAATCCTCCGATTTGGATTTTTTGCTTGAGCTCGGCCCTCCGCCGCATACTTGCCTCATGGGTTCCAGGGTGGTCCCCTTTACTTCGCTCTTTTTCAGAGATAAATTATAGCATTCCCTAGCCATTTGTTGGTTCCCCCGAACTTCTCCCACTCCAAACTTCGTGGGGAATTTCATTTTTAGATGGAAATTAGACACCACAACAGAATAGAATAGGTTCAGCCCGGGTCTGCCCAATATTATGTTATAGGCAAAAGGCGCCTCTACCACCAGATACTTAATCATGAAGGTTCTTCTACATGGCTCCTCCCCCAGAGAGGTAGGTAAGTCGATTGTACCCAGGGGTACGACCTCATGACCTTTGAACCCCGTGAGAGGGGTTACCACCGGCTTGATTGACGTTATCCCAAGGTCCATTCTCCTTAACACACGCAGTGCTATGACATCCACTGAGCTGCAGCTGTCCACCAATACCTTTTGCACGTCAAAGGTTGCCACATCCATCGTAATAACCATGGGGTTTTTATGCTCCATGTCCAATCCTTGAAGATCTGCTTGGTCAAAAGTGATCGAGGGACCCTGGATCGCGTTGACCTGATGACCTCTGGCGACCTCCGGCTTGTAAGCTCTTGCATACCTCTTTCGAGCTCTTTGTGAATCCCCATTAGTTGGTCCCCTGGCTATCATGTGTATCACCCCCTTTCGGGGTACATTATCTTGCCCGTGGGGGGGACCTGATCCGCGGGCCTCTTTCCCTTGTCTGGACCATGCCTGTTACGCTTCGATGACATACCGTGGGATCTCCTCACTGGGTCTTGCTTGTGTACTGGTTACCCTTGTGCCTTGAAGTGCTGGAGGTACCCTTGTTGGATGAGCCTCTCAATCTCGTCCTTCAATTGGAAACAATCCTCCGTGTCATGCCCATGGTCCTTGTGGAAATAGCAATATTTATCCGAGTTTCGCCTATTTGGAGTGGACCTCATTTTCTTTGGCCACCTCACCAATCTCGAGTTCTCGATGGCCATCAAGGCGCGCAACCTAGGCCCATTCAAAGGGGTATAGTTTTGGAATTTTGGTCCGTCCGACTTAGGTGGATCTCTCGTCACGATCTTTTTCGGATCTATGCCGACTCGGCTCCTTGGATTCCCTCTTGTCTTTGGTTCTCGTGTTCGGGACCACTCGTGATCCTTTAGCGAGTTCATCTCTTCCTCATGTATGTATCTCTCGCAACATCTCCAACAGCTCTCAACATCGCCGGGGTCTCTCGCCAAAGGCGATGCGAAATGTCCTTTTTCAAAGCATGAATCATGATACTTATCATCATATCAATCCTTAGTTCATCGACCTCCAAGACCTCATTGTTGAATCGATTAATGAAGTCTTAAAGAGGCCCTTTTCGCCCATGCCGTATAGTGAAGAGGTACGTGGCCGATATCTTAGCCTTTTTCTTTGGCAAAATGAAAGTGGAATTTCTCACCAACTGTTCATAGGACACCATGGTACCCTGTAGTAGGCTCGTGAACCATTCTTGAGCTCGGCCCGACAAAGATAGTGATAAAGATACGAGCGTTAATAGCAACTGATTGTCCGTATAGCTGCATCACGTGTTCAAATGTTGTTAGGTGTTCTTGGGGGTCCTTGCTTCCATCGTATCGAGGTGGGTCTGGGAGCTTGAAATTCGGGGTCAACACCTCCATCAAGATCTCTTCACAAAAAGGAGATCCTCTCTTTTGCAAAGCGGACGAATCGAATCCCCTTCTTCTCTTCATCTCCTCCAATTTCTTAGTAGCAAGTTCAATTTGCTCACTAAGCTCCTGCAAGTTGTCAGCTAATGGTACTCGGGTCATGGGCACCCCCAACCCTTCGACCCCTAATCCCGCTTTCTCAGGGGATCTGGGTCTTGGGGGAGGGGTCCTGCTCTCGCCTTCGTCCTCTCTTGCTCAAAGACCTCCGGGATGCCCTTCTTTCCGGCACTTGTGCATGGTCTTTCGCTAGACACTGCCGTGGGGTCGAGGTCGGGTAACCCCCTTTCTCTTTCTCTTTTCTTCGCGAGCTGCTGTCTTTTTTCCAACACCAGTTTTGTCGAAGTCCTCCTTCCTCATTGAGATCATCTGGTCTGGGTCTTTCCTTCCGGCATCCAGAGGATCCTGAAGAGATTGAGATGAGGAGAACTCTGGTTGTAACACCTCCTTATCCTTCCTGGGGGTCTCTAACACCCCCTTCTGAACATGCTTCCCCGGAGTCTCCATACCTCCGCACCTCAGTCTTAGTTCAGGAAAACTAAGAGTTTCCCACAGACGGCGCCAACTGATTTGGATCAGAGGGTTACCTTCGGGTCATGGACTTTCGGGTAACCAGGTTCGAGTTCTTAAGTGACCTGAAATAGATGAACACATGTCAGGCTAGCTGGGGGGAGGTCCCGACTAAGACCCTCCGATGCTTAAGTCAGATCGAGTTCGTGAGGTATGGGGGTACGAAGAAAGTAAATGTAAAAGTAAATAGTCAAAGTAGTAGGATGAATAGTGATTACCCTATTGTTACTGTAGCAACCTATTTATAGCTAACACTTGGCACATGCAGGCAATCAGGTTATGCCAAGTGTTAGTATCTAAGAGGAGGGTTGTACTTGGGCACCTGCAGCATCAACGATCAAGTTTGGAGATTACCTTTGGGCTTGGCTGGGCAAGCTTGGGTCCATTCGGCCCAATGGGCTACACAACAGCATTCCTTAGTCAGTGGACCTTTGCCACATCAGATGGTGTTTATCTATTGTTATTTTAGAGTCGTAAACGATGTCAGTACAACAGGAATGATGGAACTATTCACTGTATTTGTATTCATTCTGTTTTTCATTGATGAAGGTGATTTTATTTTGTCATGTTAAATCTGTCTACAATTAATAAGGTTCTTGTTTGCACTACTAAACCTTTTCAATAGGTATAATGGAATCTTCAGGTAGTGTACCCAAAAAAGGACCTACTCGTAAAACAACAGTTTGCAAGACGTAGATGGTCAACACAAGAGGAATATGTGTTGTTACATGCTCTAATAGAACTAGTTGTTAGGGGTTACAAGTGTGATAACGGTTTCAAATTAGGGTACCAGGCTATTTTACAGACTTCAATGATACAAGCATTTCCCGGAACTGATATCAGGGCTTCTCCACACATTAGTTCCAAACTGCGTGTGTGGAAAAAGGATTATGGTTCTCTAAGCACCATGCTATCACATTCCGGATTTTCTTGGAATGACTCAGCCAATACTTTGATTGTAAAAGAAAACTGCAATTGGGAGGAGTATGTGAAGGTAATAACTTCAATTATGGATTATTTATTCACTGTGCATTCATACATGACTTTTAAGAAATGATGATATTTATACGAGTTTAACATGACAGTCTGATCCTAATGCGAAGTCAATGTGCTACAAGTCGTGGCCATATTATAAGGACTGGTGTGAAGTATTTGGCAGGTACCGCACAACGGGTGAGAATGCCGAAGGCTTTGCTGAGGTTGTTTAGGACATCCTAAGTGGAGGGCCATCCAATAGGGAAAACTGCCCGCGAGAAAACACTCCTCAACCTGAAACTCCTAATGCAGTAGCTGACAACGCATCCTCATATAATACGGCTACTAGTGCTCATGCTAAAGGGAAAAAGAAGAATAAACGAAAACAGAAAAATGATGAAGGTGAAGACCAATTTATGGATCTGATGTCCAAATTCGGTGAAACAACTGATGCAAGGTTAGGCAATCTTGCAAGACAGATTGATTTGAACATGATGCTGCCACATCACGAAAAAGCTGTTTTTGATGCACTTGAGCCAATGCCGTTCCTATCTGTAGAGAACAAGATATTTATTGCAACACAATTGGGGAACAAGACCAAGGAGCTTGACATTTTCTTCAGCCTAAATGATGAAAATAAAACTACTATGGTGAAGATGATGCTCGAAGGGAAAATATAGGCAGAACTTGGGTGCCAAACTATTTATATTTTTGAACAGTACTATATTATATGTACCTATGGCAAATTTCCAAATAATCGTTTGATTCCCAAATGTTCATTTGGGAATAGAACAGTTGCTACTAATACTTGGTCGTGGCCTAAGTAATATGGAATGATGGAATGACGTGTTGTGACACGTATGAACCAAATATTACTATTTCCTTAAGTTCATTTTGCATATTGAAGCTTATTTCTTGAAGTCAAAGTTTGCCTTTTTTATATTTTATATTTGTGTGCAACATGAATACTCCCCAAATTTCATCAATTTGCTTGTTGTGTTTTATTTAATTTCTATTTTTATGAATTCAGTTACTATCACACGGTTCATATATATCATTTTCTTCTCCAAGTATGCTGAACTTGTTGTCTTTACTGGTTTGTAACCTAGGTACAATGGTGAAGACACGCAACCAAGTTCAATCGGCCAACATCCGTGGTGAATGGACCATTGAGGAAGAAAATGCCTGCTTCAACATCTTCTTCTATGAATGCTCCCGCTATGAGTCCTTGGAACATGTGGCTGTTTTCAATGCCATTTTCCTAGAGGTGGCTCGGACCCTCAGTAGGAGGATGCATAGGGAATTCAATGTGCACAAGGTTAAGGAAAAATACATCAAATTCGGAAGCAATATGAGGAGTTTCGTGAGTTTATCAGTTTGCCTGAAGTTCTATTTCTTGCAAAAAGAAATTATGTCAAAATCTCTGTTGAATATTGGGCAGATAATCGAAAGGTAATTTATTTTATGTTTGCTTGTGCAGTTCATATTTTTTTAACTTCTTCAATAATATACTATAATCAATGTTTTCTAACTCTTAACACTTATACATTCAATAACTTGAGTGGTTTTGATACGTATAGGAGCCAAAGATACACCGGTATTTCAGAATCAATGGATTTAGGTTGTTTGAGGAATGTCAGGATGTTTTCACTACTAAGCATGCAGTGAAGATTGATTTTGGCCCCAATAGTGGCTACCATCGAGATGAACCACTTCTCCTAGACGACCTGTCATCAGACTCATCTTCATATATGTCCGGTGACGATAGTGATGAAAGCATGCTGAATGCATGGTTTGACGATTGGGCACGACGTGGAGTGTTTGTTCCACCACCTCCAAATGTGGATGCTCCCGCTCCAGTTGTCGATGACGCTGCTCCCATTGCTGATGCTCCTGCCCCAGATGAGGATGATCAAGTTGAGTCCGAAGTGGAAAGTAGTTGAAAGGCTAGTTGTTGGTTGAACCTTGCACTGGACATCTAGTATTATGTGACTTTTTTTATGTTTTGTTTATGTTAATATGGTAAGTTATTTTCCAGAATACTACGTGAAATTCCCTTAAGTACTGTGCTTGTAATCTTCATGTAAGTTGTAATGGCAGGAACATGGTCATAATTTTGTTATATTAAAAGTTGGACATGTTAATTCGACATTATTATTGTGCTTGTAATCTTCTTCCAAGTCTCTTGTTTTTACTAAGTTGGTTCCAAATCAGAGCTTCATGTAAACAATGTAATTTATGATAGTACACAAATGATTTGTTAACTGTGCATTTTTGACCTCTTTAAGATTAGGGATCCAAATAATAACATAAGCATTCTCAACACATACAACTTCATAGAATATTAAAAACGAGAACTACAACAGATTTTGCAATATGTAAGCAAACCATAATAACAAACACATACAACTTCATAAGGAAATATTGAGAACACACATTACATAACCAATTTAATCCACAACCACATAATTTGAAAGTTGATCAACTTCACTCCATTCAATTTGGCTTGCAAGATGAGCCAGTAGTGTCAGAACTCTTGGACGGAGATGGAACGAGTCCTGGGCAAGGTGCACGTGGTCGACGTGGCATTCGTGCAGGACTTGGCCATGGTTATCCCTACTGGAGATAGTTTGCATCATCGCTACGGGAACTTGGTTGATTAACAGATCCCTCTGACCCTTAGTCATTCCCACCGGGAATCGGGATATGTATTGCCAGAATGACTCATCCCGAGTACACCAAGACGAAGACGACACATTGATTACATGGGGAGGTGGTTGCGGCAAGCCAGACATGTTACCTATGTCATCTGTTTCAGTTCCTGAGGAAATATCAATGACTTCAAAATTAGCCGGATTGAATATACTACCAAAAAGTTGGCAGAGCTCAACCCAACTAGGATCGCCAAACTATTGATAGGCAATGCCAAACTGGTTTTCCTAATATAAACAATTCGAACGTAAAGTTGTTAGTAGGAGTAAAGTGATTAGTTCATAAACAGTTATAAATAAGTACTTCCATAAATGCTCACCTCAAAAATCTCGTCAAGGACATAGTCAGGTGCATTCACTTTATTATTAACGCTGTCATACCTTACGCCGTGCTTTCGGATAACCCAGTAGAAAGTTCTGTAATGTTTTTCAAGCAATTGCAATCTTTCGCGGCAGTATTCGTACGTGAAGGATTTGTTAAATTTGTCGTTAACGACACCCATCGCTGTGAGCACAGCATGAACATTAACCGCAGTGGGACGGAAGTTGTTCATGGCATGTTGCTCAATTAAAACCTCAATAAAGAGCTTATCTGCTTGTTTAGTCCATTCTTGGTTGTATAGAAAATCAGCTTGGGTGACTGGGAATCGGGGAGCCATGAAAGATAGTGGAATATATGGGGAGTTAAATTACAGAAAGGTAGATTGTGGTTGCCTTATTTTGCCATTTTGATGTACCTAAAGTAGGCTATTTATAGAACATTTTTTAGCCACTTATGGTCATAAACTTATTTAATATCCTAGACCAACCATTGTAGAACTATTGCTTACTCAATACTTTCCAAAAGCCTTAGTACACGGTCTGAAGATGACCTATCTCTCAACAAGACATGATAGCCTATTGCAAAGTTAAATCAAATACAAAAGCTTCTTTTTAAGTTCAAGCATGTAAAAGAGATTTTATAGGAGATATGGACAAAGGTTGTGGGGTAAGATGACTGCTCAAAGCTGAGGTTGGACAGCATAGTTTACTATTACATGCAGTTCTGCATAGTCACATGCTCCAAAATATTGTGACTTTTAACAAGGAGAGACAAGACAACTCATGATAAATAAATTCACCCCAACACAATTGGTAAATCAACATTTGTGGTCACAGAAATTAGAAAAACAGTCCAACAACAAACTTACATTAATTAACTTCAAATAATACAAGGATTAGTTAACTAGTGATGCTTCACATCACTAGACAATCTCCTAACAACAATAATAGTAAGCATATGAGTTTCTAAACTTTAATATGCTTAATAATACAGACAACAACATTATTAGCGGATATACAAAGGTTCTACATAATGATCACTAAATTCAAAGGCATAGGGATTGCATTTCATTCAAGTACATGACACAAACATATAATGAACATATGCGATAAAGCCAATCACAAAGGTAAGAAGCCAAGATACCATTGCAACCTTCTTCAACAACTCAACATGTTGTCTACTAGCAGCCAAATCTGTTCTTACTTTTTTCAGTTTTTCCAGTAACCCAGGAATTATGTTTCTCGACTCCTCAGAAACAGGACCATCCACCCATTTGAAGTAGCCACACTTGTTAACCTGAAATGGAATTAGATTATTTTCAAAATTCGTTGGACAAAGTTCATCTTAAAAAAGTAATATAAGGCATTCATAGCAGGAAAAATATTACCCCCTTCTCCGGACAAGATATAAAACGTCTTCCGGGTTTGACTTTTCCATGCAGTCTGAATCTTCAATTAAAATCCACAATGACACCGAATCGGAGCATCAAACGAGTAATTTCTACAACGACATGTCGCATTGCTAGCACTACTAAAAGGATCACTGTTTGTGGTGCTCATATTTGTTACTGCGGTTTGGACATACATATAAATTAGGTAGTGAGTGACCATATTGACATAATCAAAGGTACTTCACACATTTGGGTTAATTATCAGTCAAAAATACCAATCAAAGTAGGTTCCATAGACAAAAATGTTGGACATAAAAATGAAGCTTTTCCATGCAAATATCCAATCAATACGACCATTTAGACACACACCAAATTCATCCAAACAGATAACACTAAAGCTACCTCAAATCACTGAACCAAAATTGCTTTGCTCCTTATTTATACATTGAAAAAAATTGAAATACCCACATTAAGTTTGAAAGGATTTGTGAGCATTTTAGAACTGAAAGCAATTGGGTTTCAAAACCCTAACTACAGAATTCCCTAAAATTGTAGAAGTAGTAGAGCGCAATGACGGAATTTGTAACCAATGTACTACAAAGCACAATTTTACAAAGACAATTGATTAAAAGGGTAAAATATCAAAAACCATACCCTAAATGCCTGAGGTAAATCGCTGTTTTCGAGTTCGACGCGAATTTCGGTAGCTCCGAAACGTATTGAATTGCTCTTCAATGTTGTTGCTTCTGGAAGATCGGGTCGTAGACGATGCTCCCTTATTCCAATTGTGCGAAAATGGCGCTCATTCAAAGTTGAAATTTGTTGAACATAAATGTGGAGAGGACGGCAATGGCTAGTTGAGGTGATTACAATGTCAAATTTTATTGAGGGTATAACAGACATTTTACATTTTTGTCACACTTAATCCATTTTGCCAAACATAAACTAGGATTGCAAATCCAAATTTTATTTTAATCAATCATACATCCCAAACACAATATTATTTGGTGTTATATAATCCATGAACAATGTAATCCTATCCTTTCTTACTATTTTATCCAATCCATCCAAAATGCCAAACGAGTCTTAATAATATTAGATAACATCACATGCACACATACCGATATATATTATATAAGTTATATAGTAATTAATGGATATATACACAGCAAAATTGCTTTTTGGTCAGTTAAGTTGGGCTCGATTCACTTTTAGTCCTTTAATTTTTATGGGTTGCGTTTGCAAACACTAACTTTTCTAAACCTCGCACATTTAGTCCGATTTCAAAATTTTGGGGATATCTTATCCCTAAAATCTTGAGTTTGGCCATTTTTCCTTGAATGGACTATTTTGCTCCTTTTTGGAAAATTAAAATTAAAGAAAAAATAGAAAAATAATAATAAATTAAATAAAAATAAAAAAAAAAACTTAAATTAAATTAAATAAAAATGGTCGAACATATATTTTTATATTTTTCAATATTAAATAAAATAGAAAATAAAAATTATAGAAATTTATTTTCTTTTTTTGTCATTTTTTGTCTTTTTGTTTTTTATTTTTTTAATTTTATTTATAGTAGAAAATTGTAAATAGATTTTTTTTTTCAGTTTTATTGTTTATATTTTTTCTTTAATTTTAATTTATGGTGAAAATTGTAAGTCTATATTTTTTCATTTTTTTTTCTATTTTTTTAATTTTAATTTATTTTGAAAATTACAGAGATATATATGTTTTTTGGTTTTCTATTTTTTTATTTTTACATATAGTTGAAAATTGTAAATACATATTTTTTCTGTTCGTTTTTTATTTTATTTTTTTTAATTTTATTTACAGTTGAAAATTATAAATATATGTTCATATTATTTTCTTTAAATTAAATTAAAAAAATTTCAAACATATATTTTATATTTTTCAACTTTAAATAAAAATTAAGGAAAACTAGAAAAACAAAAAAGTACATTATTTTTTTCTTTTGGTTTTTCTATTTTTTCTATTTCTATTTTTCTTTACTTTCAATTTACGTTGAAAATTATAGATATATATGTTTTTTTTGTTTCTATTTTTTTAATTTTTATATATAGTTGAAAATTGTAAATACATGTTTTTCTATTTTGTTTTTATTTTTTTAATTTTATTTATAATTGAAAATTATAAATATATGTTCGATTATTTTATTTAAATAAAATTAAAAAAGTCCAACATATATTTTATATTTGTAAACTTTATATAAAATTATAAATATATGTTCATATTTTTCTTTAATTCAATTTAATCTTATATTTATTTTTATTATTTAATTTTATTGAGATATTACACAAGTCATGTGATATGCACATGACCAAGGTTTTCATCCAAAAAAGGGGGCAAAATAGTCATTTCATGAAAATATGACCCAACTCAGCATTTTAAGGATAAGATATCCCCGAAATTTTGAAATCGAACTAAATGTGCAGGTTTAGAAAAGTTAGTGTTTGCCAAACACAACCCATAAAAATTAAAGGACTAAAAGCGAAATCGAGCCAACTTAATGGACCAAAAAAGTAATTTTTCCTATACACACATATATGTACTGGGTATGAGTTATATATATATATATGACTAACCTTTGTATTTTTATATTATAATATAATAGGTATATGTTAGGTAGCCCTCACTCCATCAACCGACTCAAGCAAATGGATAATGATGCAGAGGCATGCATGTGTAGGATTTCCAATAATCTAATCTAACATAGACACATAAATTACATAACTATAGAAATACTCACCGCCTTGGTCATACCTTTAGATAAACATGTATATTTTATATGACTTAAGCATATAAACACAATTCGCACACCCAAACAGGAGAAAGAAAAGTTTCAATTATGCATCTAAATCTGTAGTTTTATATAAATCGTTCCTTGAATTAATTTGTCGGAATTAGTTGTATAAAGTTATAATTGTGTATACGGATTCTAAAAACTTTTAAGTTCTTTTATCTCGAGCAAAGAATAATTAGAAGGGATATAAGAGTTAAAATAGGTAAGAGATTCAACAAATAACACACGTGATGACAAGATAAATATCAAATTAGGAAGAAATATGGGTTTAGCGTATGAAGAAGCATATAGTGAGTTCTCTTTATATAGTGTGATAATCATTGTGCAGGGGCTAATTATTAGTTAATTAAGATTTTACATATGCTGAATCTAGGAATACCACACTATTTTGTCATGGAATTGATAATGAAGTCACCAATCATCTTTTTGTATGTTATATGGTTATTTATTGAAGTGGAGTCTAAGCTTAGTTTGCAATTCATTTAAATGAACTTAGTTTTTTTTTATTCTTATCTGGTTAAATAATTAAGGTAAAAATAATAAAAACTGATTTAGAATTAAGATAATAATAACACATGTAATTATAATTGTAAGTTTAGATATACATATATATGTATATACTTGTTTAAGGATTTTAAAAATATAAAGTAGTGTAATTGAGATATGTCTGTAATAGAGATATCTAATTAGTTAGGGATTGAAAATGAATCAGAAGAAACTATACCAGATTTTTCATTCAACAGTAATATGCTGTTGTATTCGACTATTTGGACCCATTTTATTTCGAATTTAGACATATTTAAAACACAAAAGTTGAAGAAAATTGAACTGGCTTTCTAGGAGTACTTGAATCACCCCAATATCATTTATGTACTGAACGTTATGATAAATATACTAAAGGCTACCAGGCTATAATTTTCATGCATTTTGAACATATAAGCAAGCTTTATCTTTTTTAAGGTGTGAATCAAGGCTAAGACCTTTGACAAAGAAGTTTGTTAACCTTATACCATTTGATATTAAATTTCATAAAGAGTCTTAAATGACACGAAAATAATTTCATTAATCTTACATATGTGATATTTTTGGTTATGCATATTTATATGCTAATAGGTCAAAATCCCAATAAAAGAGCCCATAAAGCCGAGTAGTCGAAACATCGGAATAACCACTAAGTAGTATAATCTTTTAACTTGTAATACATTTTGACTTGTGTGATTATATAATTGATATGTTCAAATAAATTGCTTACTTGTTTGGCTATAATGTTTAGAAGTTGTTGCGCCCTAATGTGAATTGTATGATTCTCTTTGTTGATATCGTGATGAAATTGAGATATATGATATCTATGTGATGACATTGAAATGGAATTGAGATATGTGATCTCCATGATGTTATTGATATGAAAATGAGATTTGCGATCTCTCTCACGATGTTATTGATACAAAAAATGAAGTATGTGATTACTGAGAAAATGCATTCATGAGAGATTAAAGGATTTTGTTATGGCCGCTAATGATCTTGAACCATGTGTTACAAAAATAAAGATATCCGAAAAGTGCGGATTAAGAGTAGTACCAGACGGCTAACCCGAGTTCCTTTGAACTCACGTGAATTAAAATTACTGAGTGCCATGGCCATCTTCGTGATCACGATTTATTCTTGGTATTAGGCTGGCCCATAACAGTAAAAGAATATGACCAAGCATATGCATTTATGTGTTTATGAATGATATGAACAAAGGATATGAAATGGTTACTAATGATGTGCATATATGATGTTAAATAACTTGTTATTGGATTACACTTGCTGAGCTTCCAACTCACCAAATGCAATGTTGCAAATTTTTAGTTACAGATAAAAGTTGACCCGTGGAGTGTAAAAGAAGTTTAAAGCATGGATTAAAAGTCGGCCGGCTGGATTCCCATTCTTCTCCCTCAACTCATCATTTGCATTTCATATAGAGATTTTTGTTTTTGATCTTTGTATAAAGGGCATTATCGTTAATGTTTTGTAATATTGGTAAATACACGTGTGTATAAGTATGTTTAAGTCAATCTTTTGACTAAATGCTTCCGCTCGTATAAAATGGTTTTGAATAATAAAAACAGGTTAATCTAATATGTGATAATCACTAAAAATGCAGTTGTGTTACCTACGAACTATTGTTTTATGCTATGTGAATATATGTTACAAGGGTTAGGGTGTTACAATAAGTGTTATATACAAGAGGATTAAAATTATGGAAAATAAACTAAAATTAAGTTTGTGATGAAATTAATTAAAGTATGGGATCTTTAATTAAACTATCACTAATGCGCCCAAAATATTTTGAATGTGACTCCTTATCCAGATCATGCCGATATGGAGACATCTTAGTAGGGGCATTTATATATGATCTCGATCATATAGGATTTGGACCGATTTAATTTGAATTTTCCATACAAATTCGTTTGTAGAAATAGAAAATCAAATTAATCACTAGATAATCATATATGGATATATCTTAATCATGAGTGATTATAGACTCATGTTTATTTCTGTGTGATTCTTAATTTGCTCATTTAAGTTTGTCCTACGACATTCAAAACACTTGCATTTTAGATTCACATTTGAATTAAATAGCTAGGAATATAAATTCGGATATATGGAATCCATTCCTTCTGGGAAATAGAAAGACGATTCTCTCATTTGTTAATTCGCAATTGAATGTTTGAGATCTCTAATTTATAATCCGATTCTAAATTAACCATTCACTAGTGAATTAATGGTAAATGAGGATAATAAGTAATTGAAGAGGTGTAACTTATACTACCTAGCTTCAATTACGAATTGTTTATGGAGGATTAATCTATATGTAATGATTATATCAATGGACTGCTCAAATTTGTAGACTAAGATATTCTATAATTATAAGAGTGCAATTCCGAATTTATAGTTGCTAATTCCATATTTCTTGGACGTGATTTGATTGTCACTTTTTGTCAAATTTCGGTTAATGGTTATAATGAAGCGGAGTTGGTTTCATGTGTATTCCTATCACTTGAGGACTTCTTGTTGAAAAATGAATCTTGGCTCACAAGAAGATAAAAGTAAGGACAAGTTGGAGTTTGTATCAAATAAGGATTCTTATCCCTGGAGAAGTGTATCTAACGGAATGAAAAGATTTGATAGACCAATCAAACAACAGTTGTAATAAGTTTAGGAGTTGTGATTAGCATAGGAATATGACTGCTGTTAGTCTATATATACGTAGTATTATGCAGAGTAATAGTTACGCTTTCAAAGAGAGAATATTCAGCAGTTATATTTGGGTGTTTTAAGAGATTTGTTCTACGAGCAGTTTATAGATCATCTTCGTGTGTCTACATACGCGTATACATTCTTCGAGAGGAAGAAGGTGAGTTTTCGGGAGAAAACGGTCCATGATTTGGAGGTGTCCAACAGTGAAGGGAATTCATTGCAGCGGATTTTTGGAAGAATAATTTCGCCAAAAATAAAGAGAGTTCAAGAACGGCAACGATTCAAAGAGGGAGTCTTTAAATTGTTTAAGCCCAATTATTTTACTCTGTAACCTTTATTACTAGTGAAATTATTTTTCTCTGGGCATGGCCTCGTGGGTAGGATTGATTAATCTAAACCACGTTAAAATCTTTGTTTTCTTTAATTTCCGCTGTGCAAAAGTATCGGTGTCAAAACTGGTGTTGTAACATCAAATACAACATTAGTCGTTCAAATTACTAGTAATAATTTAATAATTTGGGGCAACAAATTATAACAAGTGGTATCGAGCGGGTTACGGATGTACTTGGTTTTGATCTTGGATTAGATTGTTGCCACTATTGTGAAGATGAATCTACTACATGAAGGCAGTTCGGTTTACTCGCCCATTGTTGTTTGAAAGTTCAAATTTCTCATCTTTGGAAAGCTCGTATGCATGCCTTTATCAAATCGAGTCAATGAAAATCTTGGGAATCAATTGTGAATGATTGGAAACATCCGATTATTGAAAACGAGAAGAAAGAGATTGTCCCAAAAGTAAGATCTCTTTGGACGACCGATGATAACGAATTGGCCCATGCCAATTCCAAAGTCTTGAATGCGATCTTTAGTGCCATAGATGCTAACCAATTCAAAGCTCATTGAAAATTGTGAAACAACCAAGGAAGTTTGGGATATTCTTGAGGTTGCCCATGAAGGAACATCTCAAGACGACTTTGAAACCGGCAGATGCTTGCAACTCGAGTTTGAGACACTCAAGATGGAGGAAAATGAAACGATCGGCGACTTCAACACCAAACTTTGTGTGATATTGCAAATGAAGCATTTTCATTAGGTGAAAAGTATGATAACACAAAATTGGTGAGAAGACTGAGATCTTTACCTCGGCGATTTTCAACCAAACTTACGGAAATTGAAGAGGCCAAAGATGCTACCACCATGCGCCTTGATGAACTAATGGGATCTCGCAAACATTTGAGTTGAACCCGGTGTCCAAATAAACGCTCAAAGACAAAAGGGATTGCACTTAAAGCGAGATATTCAATACTGTTTCTGATGTTACAACATCAGAATTCGACATGGGTGAAACTGTGAACTTTTTAGTGAAAAATTTTGCGAAATTCTTGAAAAAGATAAACAAAAAGGATCAGAAGCCAAAATCAGGTAAGAATTCATCCTTTCCCAAAATAAAGTGCTTCTAATCCCTCTGATTCATCTTTGATCAGGAAAGAAAAACATATTCAATGTAGGGAATGTGGAGAATATGATCACATACAAGTTGAATGTGCCAACACTCTCAAAAGGCAAGGAAAATCCTTCAATACCACATGGAGTAATGTTGAATCAGATGATTCACGTGATGAGAAAGATGAAACAATAAGCAATCATGCTGCTCTTAGCACTTTTTTGGACCACGGGTATGATGCTCTTTCTGGAAAATGTCATGTCGCAAGGAATGTTGCAACATCGGCTGCGATATTGATGAAAATTGATAGATTATGTCACTACATCAAAAGATAAAGGGAAAATCGTTGTTGACAAACTTACTAAGTCATTATCGATCAGTAGTAGTGATGATGATGAACCAAGTGATGAGGATATTCGGACCATGTACAACCGGATGTTCAAAAAATTCTTGAAATCAGCAATTTGAACAAATCACTTGAAGAGAAAATGTTGAATTGTCATGTCGAGGAAATCAAAGTTGCTACATGAGATCCAACACTGTAGAGAACAAATTGTTGAGAAAGACAAGACACTTGAATCTACATTCGCGTAATTAAAGGATGTTAAGGCTTCCTTGTCAAAAATGAACATTGGTAAAACCAACCTTAACGAGATTCTCTCAATTGGTAAGATGGGAGGAAATCGTGAAGGTTTAGGTTATATCAGGTGAATGCTCCAACACAAAAAGAGATTCGAAAGATGACATTTAATTCGTCAATGGTGTCGGTTCAAAGGCTCCAAGTTAGCCGTCAGGTAAGAAGAAGTGTTAAAACTCCAAGGAATAAAAGGTTTGTACATGTATGTCATTATTGCAATATTGTTGGTCACATTCGTTCTAATTGCTATAAGTTGCATAATAATCTATGGTATGGTAAGCATGTTAGAACATCTTTTGCTAGGAACTTCTAACATGGTCTTAAGTTTGTATAAGTCAAGCGACTACGATAATCTAGAGTGGGTGAATAGATTATCTCCATATTTTCGATTTTACCTCTTTTTAGAACCGAATGCTCAAAGACAATAATAAAGGTACGGAATGTAAACAACACACGCCGATTATAGAGGTTCAACCCACCTAGTGGCCTAATCCTCTACCACCCCAAAAGTATATCAGGATGGATTTCAAAAGAAAAAAAAGGTTTTATTAATTACGAAAATTAATACAACACCAACTTACAACAACACCTTGAAGATCACCACACTCTTCTTCAACACCACCTTTGAGATTACCACAATCTCCAACAGCACCTTGTGAAGATTACCATAATCTTCAACCTTGAAGAATACCAAATTCTTCAACACCTCAACAAGAAGATTACCACAATCTTCTTACACCTAACACCTAGATCACCCAAGTGTGTTCTTACCACAAGAACACTCACAAGGATATCTTGTGTTGAATGATAACCCAAAAAACTCAAGATTACAACTCGATAATGAATTATACAATTGAGTGCAAGTGTAATCAAGAATAGCCTAGACCTCAAGGATGTGAAAGTGATAAGTTAGGCAAATTACAACAAGAATAATAACAATGAAAGACCAAGTGTTTGTTTTGAGTATATCTTGTTGTGTTGTGTTGTGTTGTTCTCTCTTATTGTTGTGCTTCAAATCTTCCTCTATTTATAGGAGATGATTGATCCTTGATAGGCTCCTCTTGGAATCGATATCTACAAAAAAATTGCAATTAAAATCAAGATTATAGTCTGTTAGAAATCAATCCCACAATTTAGGGAAAAAAGTCAGTCACTGCACAACGGTTATAATTTTGTGTCAAACATTAGATGCACTGGGTCATGTAGAAATAGACGTTTGAAAATAAGAACACAATTTTACAGGCGTACGGTCGTGGGTCCGACGGCAAGTCACCCTAGGGTCCAACCGGTTGCCCTCTTCAAACAACCAATACAGAGAAGTTTGCAAAATGAACCAACCTTCGAGTACGGAAGCCGCTTCTATGTCGGTCGTCGATCGCGTCATGGTCGATAGTCGACGTAATCACGCCAGTCGCCGTATAGGGTGACCGATCACCCTCACCATTTTCTGCAAACATGAAGTTTTCTGTTTTTGCACAACTTTCAGTACGGGTTGCCCTATGGGCGCAGGTTGACCTCAAAACAAAAGTGTTGTCCAATTTTTATATCGAAAATAAACTTTAAAAAATACTCAGAAAAATAGTGAAAACATTTTAGACCGATCGAGTATTTAGACAACATTTGAAAACATTGTTTGATGTAAAAACACATTAACTCAAAACCATAAAAAGTGTTGTCCAATTTAATAATCGAAAAATAAACTAGAAGAAATACTCCGGAAAATAAGTAGAAACAATTTAAATCATTTAGGAGTATTTGGACAACATCTAAAAACATTGTTTTGGTATAAAAACAAAATCATCAAAATCATGATAAAAACATTTATCAAACAATCTCCCCTTTTTTTTTGATGATTACAAACCAAAACAATTTACCAAAGTCAATTTTGAAAACAAAACAATTTTACCGGTTAAAAATGAACTATCCGTTGTGAAAGCGACAACATTCCACGCAATATAATCACAAGGATGAGAGTAAAGAAATTCAACCACATATAGCAAAAGCTCCCCTATCAATATGCACAACAAAGAGTAATATAAAAGCAATCAACCACAAGCTAAAAGCGGCTTTTACATATTGATCTTAAGTACAAGAGCTTATAAGCAATCAACCACAAGCTAAAAGCTTGGCGTTTACATATTGATCTTAAGTACAAGAGCTTATAAGCTCCCTGTCAACAAAACATCGTTAGACAAGTATACAAGTCCATAATCCAACAATTGGACTAAGTATGATGCACAACTTATCGCTTTATGAAGCCATAGCTTATAGCTTCTTTTGTTTAGCTTAACTTAGCTTTTATGAGCTAATAATCTTATAACCTATTTCTCCCTTTGGAATCATCAAAAAAGAGCGTTAGCACGATAAAAACATCATATAATCATATCAAAGTGCGTAACTAAACCGATGTATCGAGCTATTTGAACATTGAAGCTTATAGACCAAATAGGAGGAAAGAGTCGATCATACGACTTGTAGAAGCTTATGAAAACTCATTTGATTGGCAAAACATGATCTCTATAAATATATAAGACATTTGAAAACAAGAGAATCATGTAGGTGATGAATTTTTCATTGAGACATATTATCGAACACTTGGCAAGGCCAAAAATTGAAGAAGATATATAAAGCCCTTGTAAATGCAATCAAGCCAAGTTTTTCATCACCAAATCAGTTTAAGCACAATACAATATATCATAAATAACAATCTCGTCACAAACATATACAAATTTCATCAAGAAAATACATATAGGCCAAGTTCTAGGGTTCAACCCAATTGAGATAAGGAAGTAGAATTCTTACCATTTAATCGGTAAAGACGAGCAATGATGATGATAATCGAGCTTTAAATATATCCAAGATATGAAATGTATGCAATAAAACACATTTGAAGTGAAATGTGTGTGAAATTTGCAAAGGGGACGAAATAGAGAGGAAAAACCTTAAACTGCCAAAATACAAGAATAGAGACGGTTTTAACCAAACTTAAGCAGTGGGCGACCGGTCATGGGCTAGGGCGACCGGTCGAGCAGGTGGACCGACGGTCGGCCCCCCCTGGCGCCCTTAACGTTCACTGTTTTGAAAATCCGAATTTTGATCCAAAAATCCGATTTTTCGCCCCTAAGTTTTAAAAACGCAAAATGCAAATGTAGACATCATTCAATATACATTATGTCATAATCACGCTCGAAATGGATTAAAGTACTCGGCGGTGAACGATTAAAAAGTCCGCGAGTTATCCTTGAGACGGATTTAAACACATCTCAAGTTTTTGTTAAAACATGCAATCCCAAAAAAAATATCGAATCTCAATATGTTTAGTTCGATTATGACGAACCATATTTTGAAAAATAAAATTTACACCGGACTTGTTATCCCGAAAAATAATAACGTTTTAAAACTTTGAATGAACAAGTCATAAGAAGAAGTGCCTTACAAATATTTGAAAATTTCTTTTAACGACACTTTAAAGAGATTCGTTGGGATTGTTTTAAGTCGAGCATATAGACATAAGGCACATAGAATATCGAGTCTAAGCGAGTAATAAACGAATGAACATACCTCGAATTCGTTTTGTCAATGCCTACTTCAACCTTTTGTCAATTTTTGCATTTGTAGCCATATAGGTTGAAATAGTTCTTTCTTCTTCAATGTCTCACTTCTTCTTTTGAGTGTGGAATATAATCACTTTCTTGACATTGTTGAACTTGAATTCCAATGATCAAATTTGAGCTCCTTGAGTTCACCTTGCATTGACTTGGAAAAATATCTTGCACAAATATTCATTAGTAGCACCAAAAATATTATCAACATAAATTTGCACAAGTAAACAAACTTGCCCTTTTTCAAAACAAGGAGTGTAGTATTAACTTTACCTTTGTAAAATAATTTTGCAAAAATAGCTAAGTCCATCAAACCATATTCGAGGTACTTGTATCAACCGTACAAGGCCATTTATAAAAATTATTTGGCCAAAAATTTTAAACTCCGATAGACTTCTATTTGAATAAAACCATTTAGAAAATTGGATTTAACATCCATTTGGTAAAGCTTGAAATTTTCTCAAAACAAGAATGGGCAAGTAAAGTGCAAATAACTTCTAAATGTGCTATGAGTGCAAATATTACATCAAAATCATTACCTTCTTCTGACAATACCCTTAGGCTACTAATCTTGCCTTGTTCCTTAAACTTGTTCGAAAATACCAAAAATTTGCAAAATCTCAACAAAGAATTTTTGCACAAGAGCATAGTAATATCGAATGATAGAGACACTATAGAAGAAGTAACACATACTATGCTTAAAGAAAATCATCAGAATATGATACAACATGTAAGTTCAAATAAGCTTATAGAAAGCTATATAAGGTCTCTTTTGAAATTTGAAAATCCGAGAGCATATAGTTGAGACCTCATTTAAAAAAAGCATTTGAACACGAGTTTTGACAAGAATGAATATGAGCAATCAAATGCATAGTTTGAGAAGAGGATAAAATTCAAATGTTTTATCAAAACAAAATATACTCCTTTACAAATCTTGGATAAAACAAGCTATGTCAAATAATGCCCTTTCAAAAAAATAAAAACACCCTCTTAATGGCACTTGTATAAAATAAGCACATAGGCATATGGCACAACATGTATCGAGTCTAAGAGATGAAATAATAATAGTGAGCGTACCTCGATAGTTCATGTTACTCTTGACATATTACGACGTAGATGGCCATTTGTGATGATATATGAATCCTACACAATTCTTAAACAAGACTTGCACAAAACAAAAATGATGCAAGTGTAAGGCTAAAACAATAAAAGATATCGCAAGTAAGCTCATGCCATAAAAATTCATAAGAAATGATAAATCAATTAAGTCTAAGTAAATACACAAAGAGTTTAATATAAGCATCATACAAGGTCTTCTTTTCAAGGAATTTTTAAAAACACAAATATATATTGAAGACCTTAATTTTAAAAATAAATATTTTGATATTTTGAAAATATAGCACAAATAAAAGACATGCATAATAACTAAATAAAATGCATATTTAAATAGGAGATACGGTTTACCAATTTCGCCATTTCCATGGGTTGTGCCATTCCCATTGTTGATGATATCTTCCTTTGAAAATCATCTTGTTGATGATAGCTTCTCCGATTGTTCCATTTCCAGGATTATGTCTTTCCCATTGTTGATAATTTCTTTCTCTTGAAATTCATTGTGGTGATGTCTTCTCCTTGATTAAACGAGATGGTCATTTGATGTCTCCTTGGCGGTATGAATTTTCTTCGATTATTATTTCACGGTACCTAATATAACATTGTTTTGTGGTACCTCAAGTTAAAGGTCCCGGAACTAGTCCTTTGAGACTTTTAGGTCTCCAACAATAATTAGAGTTATTTCTAGCCCGACAATTATTTACCGTATGACCCTTTTACCACAGAAAGCATGTAATAATTCTAGAAGTGTAATGACCAACATGCTTAGAGACATGACTATTTTTCATATGATTGACAATAATAGGCTTATGATCAAGTTCACTATTCAAATTGTCACAATCATTAACATTCACAACATTGGGCAATTTATTGGTACTCAAGTTGGATTTTGATAAATCATTTTTCATGCAATTAATATCTTCAACAAGAGTACTATTTTGTTTTTCAAGGTTTCTAACCTTGTCAAGTGTGTGGTGTAAGCACATGATAGTGATTAATAGGAAGTAAATAAACTATCCTTTTCATTTTTCAAAACATTGAATTCCTTTTTCAAATTTTTGTACTTAACTAGTAAACTTTGGAATTCATTTTGAAGATCATCAAAATCATTTTGCAAATCACTATAATCATTTTGAATGACAATATCATAGGAAGTAGAGGGTTTAAGACATACCTCTTTTTCTTCTTCAATGCCCATAAAACATTTTTCGACTACTTCATAGTTGGAAGTTGTAAAAGTGCTTGTTCCTTAGATTTGAACTTGTATCCCTTTGAGAAGTAGATGCTTTTGTTTGACTCCTTTCATTTGCAAATACTCCATAGATTGCTTCTAATGTTTGCCATACTTCATCTTGCCGATCGAATTCCTACAATATGTTCATATTTCAAATTAGTAAGTGAACAATACAAAATATTGAGAGCTTTACCATTTAGGGAGATGGTTTTCTTTTCTTCATCATTGAGCTCTTGAGAGCTTTGGAGGTGTATGGTGTGTCTTTCATTGGAATGGATTCTCCATTGATGATGATGTTCCAAATATCGAACCCGCAACCTTGTAAATAACATTCCATTCTTTCTTTCCAAAATATATAATTTTGGAATCAAATAGAGGTGGCTTGGTGGTGGAGGTGCGGAAAGATGAGCTTCATTCGTAGCCGACGATCGTTCCTCTTCACTTGCGATGTGAAGCAGAGCTTGCCAAAGAGTTTGGCTACGATACCACTTAGTAAGTCAGCTGGCTACGATAATCTAGAGGGTGAATAGATTATCTCCATCTTTTCGATTTTAACCTCTTTTTAGAACCGAATGCTCAAAGACAATAATAAAGGTGCGGAATGTAAACAACACACGTCGATTTATAAAGGTTCAACCCACCTAAGGCCTAATCCTCTACCACCCTAGTATATAAGGATGGATTTCAAAAAAAAAAGGTTTTATTAATTGCAAAATTAATACAACACCAACTTAAAACAACACCTTGAAGAGCACCACACTCTTCTTCAACACCACCTTTGAGATTACCACAATCTCTTCTTGAAGATTACCATAATCTCCAACGGCACCTTGTGAAGATTACCACAATCTTCAACCTTGAAGAATACTTTAAATTCTACAACACCTCAACAAGAGATTACCACAATCTTCTTACACCTAACACCTAGATCACCCAAGTGTGTTCTTACCACAAGAACACTCACAAGGATATCTTGTGTTGAATGATAACCCAAAAAATTCAAGATTACAACTCGATAATGAATTATACGATTGAGTGCAAGTGTAATCAAGAATAGCCTAGACCTCAAGGATGTGAAAGTGATAAGCTAGGCAAATTACAACAGGAATAATAACAATGAAAGACCAAGTGTTTGCTTGAGTATATCTTGTTGTGTTGTGTTGTTCTCTCTTATTATTTGTGCTTCAAATCTTCTTCTATTTATAGGAGATGATTGATCTTGAGCAGCTTCTCTTGGAATCTGATATCTACAAAAAAATTGCAATTAAAATCAAGATTATAGCTGTTGAAATCAATCCCACAATTTAGGGAAAAAGCTGCCGCACAACGGCTAGAATTTTCTTTGTCAAACGTTAGGCGGACGGTCGCTGAGAAATAAACGTTTGAAAATAAGAACACAATTTTACACAGGCGGCCGTCGGAGGAGTCCGACAGGTCACCCTAGGGGTCCAACTGGTTGCCCTCTTCAAAAAACCAATACAGAGAAGTTTGCAAAAATGAACAACTCAGTACGATTTCTATGGGTCTAGTCGACGGCCGATCACCGGTCGCCCTATAGGGTGGTAGTCACCTCGCCATTTTTTCGCAAGCATGAAGTTTTCTTTTGCACAACTTTCAGTGCGGGTTGCCTATAGGGCGACGGTTGACCTCAAAACAAAATGTTGTCCAATTTATATCGAAAATAAACTTTAAAAAATACTCCGAAAAATAGTGAAAACATTTTAGATCGATCGGGAGTATTTAGACAACATTTGAAAATATTGTTTGATGTAAAAACACATTAACTCAAAATCATAAAAAGTATTGTCCAATTTAATATCGAAAATAAACTAGAAGAAATACTCGAAAAATAAGTAGAAACAATTTAAATCATTTAGGAGTATTTTGTACAACATCTAAAAACATTGTTTTGGTGTAAAAATAAAATCATCAAAATTATGATAAAAATATTTATCAAATAGTTTGCACTAGACAAAATCTTAAGTTTAAAATTGATTTAAAAGGCCAATTATCCTCCGTGGGGCGTGGGTAAAATAACGATCTTAAGTGTCTAGTTGCAAACACATCTCTTAAAGCCACAACCAATCCCTCATGGTATTTCGATAATGGTTATTTCTGACACATGACTTGTGATAGAAACAATTTGTCTAATTTTCATGAATTTATTGAAGGTCTTTTGTGATTTTGGAGATGGTGGGAATGGTAAAGTTGTCCATTAAAGGAACCCTAGATGTTAAGGGATTACATAGACTTAAGAATATATTTTGTTGATGGTCTAAAAACTAACTTGATTAGATAGTCAATTGTGCGATCAAAATCGCTTTGTGAAATCTACGAAAGGTTTATGTGAAGTATTTGATGAATCTAACAAGTGCGTTTGCAAAGAAATAGACCGTCGATAATTGTTAGGTTGGAACTTCCAATGACTAGCTTTAACACGAGCAGAGCGAGGTGGATATTTGGAACCAAAAACTTGGACATTTGAACTACAAGAGTCTCATGAAACTAATAAATACTGGGTGTTGTTCTAGGGGTTTGAAACTCGACAAGAAAAAGGATGACATATGTGGTCCTTGCCAAAAGGGCAAACAAAAACGCATGTCGCATCCCCATGTTGCAACATGGAAATACGACACGGATTATAAAATTACTCCACGTGGATTTAATGGGACCTATGAAGGTTGAAAGTATGGAAGGTAAGAAATATGTATTTGTTTGTGTCGATGATTTCTCTAGATTCACTTGGGTTGATTTCATTAGAGAAAAGTCGGACACCTTTCGTGTTTTTAAGAAACTCTATTCTAGACTCAAAATTGAGACAAATAGTGAAAATATTCATATTTCTAGGATTAGAAGTGATCATGGGAAAGAATTTGAAAACACTATTTTTGCTAATTATTGTGAAAAACATGGTATATTTCATGAGTTTTCAGCCCCTAGAACCCCACAAAAAAGGGGTTGCCGAAAGGAAGAATCAGTACTTTCTAAGAAATAGCTCGAGTCATGCTTAACTCAAGAAATTGCCAAAAAGGTTGTGGCGCGGAGGTAACAAGATCAGTATGTTATATAATCGAGTTCATCTAAGAAAGGTAAGAGAAAACCCCATATGAGATTTGGAAAGGTAAAAAAGCCAAATGTTAAATATTTTCATGTTTTTGGAGCCAAATGTTATATTTTATTGATTCTGTCCATCTTGTTAAATTTGACTCTAAAAGTGATGAAGGTATTTTTCTAGGGTATTCCAGAATCGTCGTGCCTATCGTATATGGAATAATCGTACTCATTCTATTGTGGAATCAACTAATGTAGTTGTAGATGATTTTTTTGATTTTAAAGATGTTTCCAAGGAAGAAGACATTGAAAACCTCTTTTATGAACACAGGGAACTTTGAAAAAAATCAGCAGACACATCCGTCACAGTCACAACGAAGATGAAACTGGAGTTCTAGCGATGCCGACAACGATGTTGCGACATCAAATCCAACATCAAGTTAGATGAGTCAGATTGACAAGGGATGATGTACCAAATGGGAATTCAAAAGAATCATCTAAAAGATTATGTAATTGGGAATCGTGAGATAGGATAAAGACAAGAGGAAAGCCTAAGTTGAATTATAGAGAGATGGTTAGGTATGTTTGCTACACTTCTCCTATTGAACCTAAAAATGTTAAAGAAGCATTACAATATGAATTTTGGGTGATAGAAATGCAAGAGGAGTTAGGTCAATTTGTTCGCAATGATGTGTGGGAACTCGAAGGGTCGGTCTTGAAAATACCACCGCTCAATAATCCACGCTCCGCTACACGACTGACCTGAGAACTGCGGCACAACTGATTTAGAAGGGAGCTGAAAGGGTTTCCGGCGTACCCACTCCGACGCTCAAGTCAGTATCGGTTTTAGAGAGAAGAAATATCAAAAGTGCAACAAAGTATATTCAGAGTCTAACCTGCGGCATACCTTACTTGTGCCCTTTTATAGGTTTTGGAATTAGGGTTGCGTAGACATCAAGCCACACTAAAACCCTAATTAACACACATGCCTAGGTTAATCGCCCGTATTGGGCCATAAGATGGTTAAGCCCGGCCTTTAACTTTCGGTGAGCCTGATCCTTTAACAGCCCAATCGAGGTCCAATCCCATCAGGGTCTGGGTAGGCCCTTAACTCGCCTAATCGGGTCCAAGCCCATCGGTCAGTAGGCCCTTAACTTAGCCCAATCGGGGTCCAAGCCCATCAGGTCGGTAGGCCTTTAACTTTGGCCCAATCAAGGGTCCAAGCCCATCGTGTCGCATAACGCCCTTGAGGTCGGGTCCATAAGTGCTACCCCCAACCAACTGCTCATTAGGCTCCAGAAGCGGATTCGGTGCCAATAGGTCGGCCCAATAAGGCCACCCTTAGTTCAGGTCTTCCATCAAGCCTCAGAGGTGGTTCGGCCTAAACAGGCCCCCATCATCAGTTCCCCCAATTATGTCCCAAAGTAATTTGTCTACGCCGGACATAATTGTTTCATAACATATTATATACCTCTCATAGATGATGCCTCTCCTCCGTTTTATTCTCGATCTCCATTTGAGGTCTCAATCTCCACAATTCTACCAATCCCGATATGGTTTTTAGGGCTATGCACCCTTCAAATTTTCCAAACCCGATCTAAATTGAGGCTCTTTCCTCGAAATATGCTCATCCCGATCTAAATTAGGGTTTTCCTCGACATATGCTCATCCCGATCTAAATTAGGGTTTTCTTCCTCGAAATATGCTCATCCCGATCTAAATTGGGTTTTCTTCCCTTGAAATATGCTCATCCCGATCTAAATTAGGGTTTTTCCATCCCTTCATTTCCGCTCATTTATGTCACCAAGACGCCCTTTCAATCGACAGCCATCCTTTCCTCTTCCCCGAGGTCTTATCCAGGCCGTTGGATAAGATTCGAATCAAGAGCGATGATCATCTTCCGCTTCTTCTATACTTATAAGAGGGCAAGGTAAGGGGGACCATTTCACTTTCTAGCAAAATTCTCTCTCCCCTCCCAAAGCGGATTTCCGACGTGATTTGGCGACATTTCCCGTGACTTGACAGTGTTCCTCCACTCTTTCCTCGATTCATAATACACTAGGTACACTTTCTTTCTTTTTCTTTTCAATTATTTTTCCATTTCAACAATGACCTCATCTTCAACCCATTCCGATCCTCACTTGACCAACCTAGTTAGATGGTCGGAAGAATTAGACACTAAACCAGAGAACACCATCCCGGTCAGCCGATCCGAGGCCACGAATCAGACTCATCTCTACTCTTTCCCCAATAGAAATTAGGGCATCTAATCCGTTGGCCGCTCCCGAGGTGGACAACGGGTTTTCTCATTCAGTAGCTGCCCAATCCCTCTATAACTTACGCAGGAATGCTTGCATTCCTCACTCTTTTAAATTGTCCCTCCCAGCTATACAGATGAGACTGACCCACCTCCTCCTCAAGGTCTGGTTTTTTCGTAGGTCGATTAGATGGGGGACTTGGTTTCCCATCAACTCTTTCTTTTCCGATGTATCCTCTATGTACAAAAATTCCCTCAATTAGTTCACCCCGAACTCTTTTAGGATCATTGCGGGTTTTAATAATCACCAAGTTTTGTCCATAGATCCTTCGACTCGATCTATTCTTTGCTCTATTCAAGTTAAATCTTCTACCCCAAGGGCTTATTTTATATTATTGCCTTAAAGCGAAACCAACTTCCTAGGAAGACCCGACCTCCAACAAGTTTTGGAAAGATCGGTATTTTTCGTCACCTCGGCCGAGCCCCGGCCTTTCTCACGAGTGGGTGTGGTCTTTACCCCCTTAACAAAACATGACCCTAAAAAGCGCCCCTCGATCCGCAAGATTTGATCCATAAGCTTACCGCCATTAAATATGATCTTTCAAAAATCATAACTCCTTTGCTCCATTATTCGGGAGTGAGTCCCAGGGTTGTTCGTTAAGTGTGACATCTGTAATACCTTTACCTTCTTCTTTAATGCTCTCTCTTTTTTTTTTTTTTTTTTTTTTTGTCTTGGTTTTCTAACTTTCTTTGCTTTTGCAGCACCATGTTATCTCGAGCTGTCTCTTAAAGCCAAAGCTCGTAAGAAGAGTGAGCCTTGCCCGACCTTCAACCTCCGAGGTTGGCGGGCGATCGTGGGCCTTCCGCCTCGGATCCCGATCTCCCATACTACACGGCCCTGACTCTGGAGAGGATATTCTAGCCGAGTTCTCGGATCCCGAGTCGGCCCCCTGTCTTAATAGGCTCCCACGTGGATCCTCCGACAACCGAGCTCCTCCCAAAAGACTCGTGTGGGAACCAGCTCGGGTGATCGCGAGCTCATTCGGGAGTCCCATCGATACTCCTAACCAAACATGGATGACGGGGAATTCCATCCTCAAAAATACGATCCGTCTTTGACTCAATACATTTAGGGCCCTTTGCCGTATCCGACTGATTTGTTTTAGATAAGCTCTCGGACGCCGAAAGTCAACTCTTTCAGTGAGGATCAAGCTCGAGCCACGTCAAGCTATCTTCTCTCATTGCCCGAGCTCGAGTGGGCTTTGCCAATCCCGCCCTGGTGAAGGAACTTGAGACCCTCAAGAAGGACAACAAGAAATTGAAGGCCAAGGAGGCCAAGTACGCCATCAAGTGCGCGAATTAAAAGACAAGCTTCGGGGGCTGAGCACTCACAATTCCGACCTCAAAATCTAGGAATTGGATAAAAGAGAATGCTACCCTTAAGGCTAAGCTGAAAGATGGGCTTGTTCATGCTCGGGAGGAAGGCATCGAGATCGGTCGTAGCGATTTTGTAAAGTCAAGAGGGCCGAGCTTTGAGGTCGGCAAAGTTCGGAGAAAGTTAAAAAATGTTTCTGAGTTCGAGAGGAATTTATCGACATCCTTTCACGGGGTGATCCAACAATGACGAGTTTGCCTTCGATCAAGCCGAGCCCGACTTCGCGACAAAGGGATATCTCGAGTCCCAGATCGAGAAGGACCCAGAGCTCTTATGCAAACACTCGAGGGCTTTGTCTTTTCCAAGGTTGCCAATGAAGTCAACCTATCTTCGATGAGGCTTTTGTCAATTCTCTAGATGATCCCTCTTCAAGCCACCTCAAGGCCGCCACACCAAGACTGTGAGGCAGACGAGCTGCATTACACAACTCGGGGATCCACCTCCGTTCTAATCCCGAGCTACCCGCATTCAAGAAACTGGTCCACTGCGCCGAGCAACCGAGGTGCAAACTAGCCATGAGCCCGAGCTCAACGATTTAGGACTATGCCTCGGGAAGATCTTATTCTGCGGTAATTTTATGTATCCCCATTTGGGATCTTTTGTAATCACCAGATTTTTGTAGCTATCCCGATCCTGGGGATTTCTTTTGTAATTTTCCATCGTATTAATGCAAGTTTACTTTGGATCTTTTTCTTTTCATTTCCATTATGCCCGAAGTGTTTGAAGGGATTGGCCGGGCCGAATTCCCAAACACTTGCTCAAATTTCCTAATTTTTGGAGGACAAGTATCAAGCTGAGCTTGACTTGCCTCCCGCTATCGCGCCCGAGGTGTTTGGAGGATCGTCGGGCCGAACTCAAACACTTGCTCAAATTTTCTCATTTTTTGGAGGACAAGTATCCAAGCTCGAGCTTGACTTGCCTCCTGGCTTATCGCGCCGAGGTGTTTGGAGGATCGCTCGGGCGAACTCCAAACACTTGCTCGAATTTTCTCATTTTTTTGGAGGACAAGATTCAAGTCGAAGCTTTACTTTCTCATTTTTGGAGGACAAGTATCCAGGACAGCTCGAGCTTTACTTGCCTCTGGGCTTATCGCGCCGAGGTGTTTGGAGGATTGGCTCGAGCCGAACTCCAAACACTTGCTCGAATTTTCTCATTTTTGGAGGACAAGTATCCGAGCTCGAGCTTGACTTGCCCTGGGGCTTATCGCGCCCGAGGTGTTTGGAGGATCGCTCGAGCCAAAACTCCAAACACTTGCTCAATTTTCTCATTTTTTGGAGGACAAGTATCAAGCTCGAGCTTGACTTGCCCTGGGCTTATCGCAGAGGTGTTTGGAGGATTGGCTCGAGCCGAACTCCAAACACTTAGCGGAATGATTTCCAATAACTTTGTAGACGCGAGCGCTTTTATTGAAATTCAAAAGAGAAATTACATCATTACATCATTCGAATTCCTATGGATAATATTTTTCGATTAAGCTTTAACATTCCACGCCTTGAGGTAGTTTTCTTTCCATTTAGCTTCTTCCAACTCATTAGCTCCTCCGGCCCAAGACTTTGATCACCCGGCCCTCCCAGTCGGGTCTACCTTTCCCTTATTCTTACCGCATCCGCCTCTCTTAGAACTGTGATTCCCATTTGAAAATTTCTTCATCACCTTACTATTGATCTTGCTCACGATTCTCTCTCTTGTTCTTCCATCGCCAAAAAAGGCCATTTCTCTTTTTCATTAATCAAATCTAGAGCCTCGCATGTCAACATCTCATTTTATTTTTCCTCAAACGCCTCAATCCTGCGGGTTTCATCCCGATCTCCGCCAAGTATCACCGCAGATCCATCCCATAAATCAAATCAAAGGAGACTCTCTCGTGGCTCCTTTGGGTTCGTTCTTGTGAAAGCCACAACACCGAGCTCATCTCTTGCACCCAAGCTCCTCGGCTCTTTTCCACCTACGAGTCCTCGTACTGCATGGGTTAGTTACTTCCACTTGACCATTAGCTTATGGGGTGTGCTACCGATGTGAAAGCCGACTAATTTTCATCTCTTCACACCAAACCTTGATACTACCTCCACTAAATCGTGTTCCATTATCCTAAACAAGATTTCGGCACTCCAAATCGGACACAATGTTCCGCCAAATAAACTTCTTATCATCGCATCTTGGGGTGCTTGCCAAAGCATCACCTTCAACCCATTTACTAAAATAGTCTATTGCCACCACTAGGAACTTACGTTGTCGCGCCGGGAATGGCCCCACAATATCGATCCCCATTTAGCAAAAGCGGCATGCCAAACTCATTGTCACTGGGCCACCGTCGATGTATAAATGGCGCATACTGACACTTCTCACAAGCTTTTACCAATTTCGAGCCTGCTCTTCAAAATATGGCCAAAAAGTATCCAACCCCCTCAACACCTTTCCTCGATCGAATCCTAGCTCCTATATGATTTCCACAACATCCTCACGTATTTCTCAACAGCATATTCTCCCTCTCGCTTTACCAAGACACCTCAAAGAACGGCATCCCAAACCCTTTCTTAAACAACTTTTCTCCAATCGTACAAAAACGAGTTGCTCAATTTTACCGGTAAGCCTTCTTCCTCCTATCTTTCAGAGGGCACTTTTTGTATGACATGATGGGGACCTCTCTCCAATCATCTTCCTCCAAAGACTTACCCTCAAGATTTAAAGCGGAAGCCCTTGCAACAAGCAAAGTAATATGCCTCTCCGAGCACTCTCAAATTTAACCGGCTATCTATGCTAAGAAGTCGGCCTCCTGTGATTTTCTTCCGAGGTATTCGCAGATCTCACCTTCCTATCATCTTCCAAATCCTTGTATGCATCCACATACTTCTTTCATTCGCTCTCTTCCCGAACTTCAAACTTCCCATAATTTGTTTATAGACCAACCGAGAGTCCAAACGATCAAAGACATCTGTCGCACCCATTTCTATAGCCATCCTAATTCCTGATGAAAGCCTCATACTCGGCTTCACATGGAAAGTTTATAATCCAATCTCATGATGGGTCACCTCCACCCCCTCTCGACTTATCAAACACGATGCCACTCCAACATCCCGAGCTGGCCACCGATCCATCCACAAAACAAAACTCATGCCCCTCCCCACTTGGGGCTTTTGTCACTCTGCACAAAGTCCGCCAAGTGCTTGTGCTTAATTGTTGTTCTCGCAACGGAACCTATCTCATACTCGTTGAGCTCAATAGCCCACTTTACTGGAAGCCTACCGCAACCTCCGGTTTGCTCAAACCGACTTCCTAAGGGGGAAATTAGTTCTTACTACAATCTTATAAGTAAAGAAAATAAGGCTTCCTCAATCTTCTAGCCGTGGTTATAAGTGTTAATTCAATTTTTCAATCTCGTAATACCTGAAGCCCGCGTTTTCTCAAAGACTTTGCAATATAGTATAATCGCTTCAATCGACCTTTCCTCTCACAATAACACTCGCATTAATCCTCGCTTCTCCCACCGGTATATAGATATTAACGTTTTCCGAATCGCTTACCAATAAGTGATAACTTAGCCAAATATTCTTTCAATTCTTCAAGTGCCACTCCGACATTCTTTCATCCCAAGTAATTTCAGACTTCTCAACACTTTAAAAATGGCAAACCCTCACCTTCTCCGCTAAGCGAGATGAACCTATTCAGCAGCCCAATTTTCCCGCTGCTCTCAGACATTCTTCACATCCCGAGGTGGAGCCATATCTCCGATTGCCCTCACTTTCTCGGATTAGCTTCAATGCCCTTCTCGATTACTATGTAGCCCAAAAATTTACCCGACTGACCCTAAACGCACACTTTTTCGGGTTCAACTTCATTCTAGTATTTCTTAATGTTTCAAAAGTTTCGCTAGATCTTTAGGTGTGGCTCTCGGCCTTCACACTCTTCACTAACATGTCATCAACATATACTTCCATGTTTCGCCCTAACTGGTTTTGGAACATCTTATCTACCAACCTCGTAGGTTGCCCCGCTTTTCAAACCGGGCGGCATAACGACATAACAAAAGTGCCAAAAGAAGTAATAAAACTTACCCGCTTGGTCCTTTTTCGCTAGCTTGATTTGGTGGTACCGCGGAAGCATCCATCATGCTAAGTAATTCGTGATCCGTAGTCGAGTCAACCAGCCGATCTATCCGCGGGCAACGATAATAGCGTCCTTCTGGATGCTTTATTCAAATCTCGGAAATCCACACACATCCTCCAATCATCTAGATTTTTGGGAACTAGTACGGCATTGATAACCATTCGGGAAATCGTATTTCATTTAACGTGCCACCTCCAACAATTTTCTCTTCCGCACGCACAATCGCATCCTTTTTAGGGCGAAATTCTTTTCTTCCGCTGCTGTGCCTGTGATGAGGGTTTATATTCAACTTGTGCTCGGCCTATGCTAGGATCAATACACCACCAATTCCTTAGCCACCATGTGAACACATCAACATTCCTCCCCGAGAAACTCGACTCCTCCCTTCAAGCCTTCCCTGAGCTCCCGATCTTGGCGACCTTACTAGGGTCACCATGCACCAACTCTATGGTTAACAATTCCTCATTTGGCATGACATGCTCCACTGGTCCTCATCTAACTTGATGAGTTTTTCCTTGCCCTTACCATCATCATAAGCCGCTCCTCTTTCGCCATCTCAAGACTCTCTACGTGACAATTTCCTTGCCATATCGATCCCCTTCAACCTCTCCAACCTGGTCATCCACTGAAATTTGATCTTCAAGTGATATATCGACACAACCGCTTGAAAAGATTGAGGGAAGGTCTCCCAATCATCACATTATCGCACGATGGTGCATCAACCACCAAAAATCACACCATCCTAGTCTTCATGTATGGTTCCTTACCCAAAGAGACGGGTAAAATAACCATCCCCAACGGCTGAATCGATCCCACAAAACCGACTAGAGACGTATCCACCATCTCCAATTCCACTTGCAAATCCATCCGCTATAGCATTCAAAAATAGTATGTCAAAGAGCCACTGTGATTCACAAAGACTCTTTGAACATCGTAATTTGCTATGGTTGCCGTGATAACGAGGGGCATCGCTATGAGGTTGCAATGCCCTGGCTTTATCCTTCGGCCCAAATGAATATTCGCCCCATAGCACACTGTTCCACCTCATCCGCTCTTGAGCACGCTCAATAGCAACGGCCCCTCACATAGCTTCTTCTTCTCGGCCCGTCGCGAGTCTCCACAGATGGACCCGATAACCATCTGAATCACACCTCTTCGGCGGCGGCGGTGGGAGATCTCGCTCTCATCTACCTTCTTCTCGGGCTCCTGCGCTTTGCGGTAATTATTGTGACCTTCCGATAATTACCCTTAGACCTCCTCTTATCCACATACACAAATTCCTTCAGTGACCCGCTTTGGATTAGTCACCCTATCCATCCAAGCTTGGGTACACCGATCCGTATGCCCATCATTGTGGAATCTACAAAACTCCTGCATTTCTCCTTCCTCGCATCTCAAAGATAAGTTTTGCCACTCAAATCTGGATGGCGCCAATCACCACAAAAACATCCTTTGGGGAGCTTTCAAGGGTGTATATTTTTCATACAGGCCTCCTCCCATCGCATCGTATTGGGAGGTTAGTTTACTTGAGCTCTTTTCATCTCTTTCATCTTTCCTCTCCCTTCCTTCTTACTCCCTTTCTTCGCGCTTCATCTTCCTCGCTTCCTCCGATTGATGTAATTTTTCGCACCTTGCCAGAGCTCGCTTAAATGTGCGTGCTGTATCACAGGGATTCAAAGAAATCCCCATCTTTCGCACTGGCCAAAGCATTAGCCAAGATATTCGGGTCAGCCAAGGCACTTCCAACTTCGCTTCTCCGAAACCTCTTCTTAATATAGCTCCTCAAGCCTTCATCATCCTTTTCATGCACGCGAACAAAGTCACGGTTTTTCTCGTACCCTCCTGGCATCGTAAATCGCGCAAAAACATAAGTCAATTCATCAAAACCCCATCGATTCGCAATAAATCACTAAACAATTGTCAATGATTTAGTCAATGTAGTCGAAAACACTGACACATCACTCCATCGCTGAACCCTGGAGCATCGCGATTTTCGAAAAGACGGCATGTGATCCTAAGATCCGTGGTGCCATCATATTTCAAAATTCAAAGATTACCTTTACGCAGGGGGGAGTTCATTACCCATAATCTCCATTCGAGTAAAGGAGTTCCCCTCCCTCGGATCGCCTCAACCACCTCCTGACACCTTCTTCTTCAATTCTCTCATCTCTCATGCAGATCATCCATCCTCTCACCCAACTGTCTGCTCTCCGCGGTTGTTGGCAGCGCCGCGAGTGCGGTTTCTCCTTTCCATCCAACACAGCTTCTTCGGACCTCGCCCCCACCACGTGGAGGTTTTATCATGCCTGTGTCCGCTCAGGCTGGGCCATCCGTAGCCGAACCACTTCTCGCATTCGACTATCCATGTGCCTCCTCCACAGCTGCCTTTGAGTATAAGTTATTATCCTCATTGAAGAACTGTGTCCTGCCCATTCATTCCCATCACATGAGACGCAACTCCGACCACACCCTGGCGAGGGCAACCAACCCCACACCAGCGCAGCAGCTCGGTACGCCCGCTCCCCGCTCACCACTTCCGACGTCTCAATTCTAACCTCGCCCGTATCATTCTCTCCAAATTCTTCAGACATCCTCCATAATTACTTGAACTCATGTCTTAAAACTCAAAGTTTTCCCAATAAATCCATGCTAATTGGTCGGTAATCGAAAATACCACCATTAATAATCCACGCTCCGCTACACGATCGACCCGAGAACTCGCAAGACAACCATTGGGCGGGAGCCAAGGGTTTTCTATGCACTCCACTCCGACGCCAACAGATTTCGCTTTAGAGAGAAGAAATATCAAAGTGCAACAAAGTATATTCGTAGTCTAACTCCGCGCGCATCTTTACTTGCGCCTCTTTTATGTTTTAATTGTAATAAGGTAGAGCATCGCCCACAAAGAAACCCTAATTAACACACGCTTAGCACGCCTGTGATTGGCCATAAGATGGCTAAGCCCATCGTGTCGGGTAGCTTAACTTGCCCAATCGAGGTCTGTTTACTGTGTCGATAGTTCTTAATTTCTACCTATGCACCGAGGTCTGGGTTTTCATCGTGCCTGTGAGTCTTTAACTCGCCCAATCCAGGTCCAAGCCCATCGGGACGGTAGCCCTTAATCTCCGCTCTGCAATCAAGTGTCCAAGCCCATCAGGTCGGTAGGCCCTTAACTTGGGCCCAATCGAGGTCCAAGCCCATCGTGCCTGTAGAGTCTCTTAATCTCGCCTAATCGGTGGTCCAAGCCCATCGTGTCGAGCATAACGCCTCGGTGCCTGGCCCAATAAGTGCTACCTCAGCCTCGCCTGCTCATTGTGCCCATGTGTTTGATCGTG